>JAVLUX010000004.1:2915000-2942500 GCA_032164185.1 Moxostoma hubbsi
ATGTCCTCAAACTAATCTATTCAATCAACAAGAGGAATCGCTCTGAAGATCACCCGTCCTTCATAGCCTATTCTCTCTTTCTCTCTCTCAATGTGCTCCACTGCAAAAATTCCTTTTCTTAAAGGTCGGTTAAAACAATGCAAGTGAATGGTAGCCAGAACTTTGAAGCTTCAAAAAGCACACAAAGGCAGCATAAAAGTAATAAACATGTCTTCTGAAGCAATATGATAGGCGTGGGTAAGAAACAGATCAATATTTAAGTCCTTTTTTACTATATATCTCCTCTTTCAATTTCACTTTCACATTCTACAGTTGAATTTTTAATGTGTGTTGTGAAAGTGCTATACAAATACAAATGACTTGACTTGAGATAAATGTACTTTTCTAACCATTATTATTATTGCGTTATATTTTAAGCATTAACCTCACTAAATTGTGTTAGATTTATAGGTAAAACAAGAAAAAACTATTTGCAATGGTGATTAAATAGAGATCCATTCTCTGCAAACACATCTTATCTTACACAGTTTTGTATCTTAAGTTAATGTATCTTGTTTTAAGGATGACATACAAGACATGTTGATTGCTGTGTAGAAACTTCCATCAGTTTAACAGCTAGCAACAGTAATGTTGTTGAGCTGTCGTCTTCCTGTCTCGACAGGATTTCATCCTCTCAAATCGCCTTGACGTGACGTCTTCTCCATACTAATCATTCCCTCTAGCATACATTTGCATGAATATGTGTAAGCATTTGGTACACAGTAATTTATAAATTCAAATTGCTGTGTGAGATGTATTCAGCGTAAAGCTGACAGTACGGCAACAGCAGTCTGTGACACTGTAGGCAAAAGTCATTAACTTTAAAAGCGATTTACTTGCCGACAGGATGGTGGAAAATATGCAATTCACAGTAATTCACTTGGAAGTATTTCAATAAACAATGAAACACAGACAGTAAAGTCTCAACACAATCTGTGTTCACATGACATAATTGTGATTAAACCAATATTAACATTTTTGTTTGCTTTAAAAACAAAGTCGAAGTCTAAATTATTTTCTGAGGTAATCGTTAGTAGATAGAGCTTAACATGCATTTAAACTAAAACACTTCATTAACACCAAAACTAAACTAAAATAATGGAAATGTATCAAAACTAGACATTATTCACGCTAGTGCCATCTTTGATTAATGGGAATGACAATGAGGCTGTGAGGGTGTCTTCAGAGGGCTGTACTGCAGTTTAAAGTGTTTTTGTCCGTCATTCTGCGGACAAAATATTGATCAAATATCTGTCCAAGAACTTTCAGTATACAAAGAACTCCAGACAACATTGTGAGTTGTGTAATATCAGAAGTGATCTAGGAGTCTATACAGTCAAGTACATTTTATTTGCATAGCGCCTTTCACAACACATCATTTCAAAGCAGCTTTACAGAAGTTCATGCATCAACAGAAAATGAAACTGTAATATCTATAATGTCGATGAATCATTGTGTAATTAGATAAAATACGACTGTTTAAAAATAAGTAATTAAATAGTAATTGTATTTATAACCCCAGTGAGCAAGCTGAAGGTGACTGTGGCAATGAACACAAAACTCCAGAAGATGTTGATTAATGGAGAAAAATAACCTTGGGAGAAACCAGACTCACTGTGGGGGCCAGTTCCCCTCTGACTAACCCCACCCTAACCCTAAACCAGACTCACTGTGGGGGCCAGTTCCCCTCTGACTAACCCCACCCTAACCCTAAACCAGACTCACTGTGGGGGCCAGTTCCCCTCTGACTAACCCCACCCTAACCCTAAACCAGACTCACTGTGGGGGCCAGTTCCCCTCTGACTAACCCCACCCTAACCCTAAACCAGACTCACTGTGGGGGCCAGTTCCCCTCTGACTAACCCCACCCTAACCCTTAACCAGACTCACTGTGGGGGCCAGTTCCCCTCTGACTAACCCCACCCTAACCCTAAACCAGACTCACTGTGGGGGCCAGTTCCCCTCTGACTAACCCCACCCTAACCCTAAACCAGACTCACTGTGGGGGCAGTTCCCCTCTGACTAACCCCACCCTAACCCTTAACCAGACTCACTGTGGGGGCCAGTTCCCCTCTGACTAACCCCACCCTAACCCTAAACCAGACTCACTGTGGGGGCCAGTTCCCCTCTGACTAACCCCACCCTAACCCTAAACCAGACTCACTGTGGGGGCCAGTTCCCCTCTGACTAACCCCACCCTAACCCTTAACCAGACTCACTGTGGGGGCCAGTTCCCCTCTGACTAACCCCACCCTAACCCTAAACCAGACTCACTGTGGGGGCCAGTTCCCCTCTGACTAACCCCACCCTAACCCTAAACCAGACTCACTGTGGGGGCAGTTCCCCTCTGACTAACCCCAACCTAACCCAGACTCACTGTGGGGGCCAATTCCCCTCAGACTAACCCCACCCTAACCCTTAACCAGACTCACTGTGGGGGCCAGTTCCCCTCTGACTAACCCCACACTAACCATAAACCAGACTCACTGTGGGGGCAGTTCCCCTCTGACTAACCCCACCCTAACCCTAAACCAGACTCACTGTGGGGGCCAGTTCCCCTCTGACTAACCCCACCCTAACCCTAAACCAGACTCACTGTGGGGGCAGTTCCCCTCTGACTAACCCCACCCTAACCCTAAACCAGACTCACTGTGGGGGCCAGTTCCCCTCTGACTAACCCCACCCTAACCCTAAACCAGACTCACTGTGGGGGCCAGTTCCCCTCTGACTAACCCCACCCTAACCATAAACCAGACTCACTGTGGGGGCAGTTCCCCTCTGACTAACCCCAACCTAACCCAGACTCACTGTGGGGGCCAATTCCCCTCAGACTACCCCCACCCTAACCCTTAACCAGACTCACTGTGGGGGCCAGTTCCCCTCTGACTAACCCCACACTAACCATAAACCAGACTCACTGTGGGGGCAGTTCCCCTCTGACTAACCCCACCCTAACCCTAAACCAGACTCACTGTGGGGGCCAGTTCCCCTCTGACTAACCCCACCCTAACCCTAAACCAGACTCACTGTGGGGGCCAGTTCCCCTCTGACTAACCCCACCCTAACCCTAAACCAGACTCACTGTGGGGGCAGTTCCCCTCTGACTAACCCCACCCTAACCCTAAACCAGACTCACTGTGGGGGCCAGTTCCCCTCTGACTAACCCCACCCTAACCCTAAACCAGACTCACTGTGGGGGGCAGTCCCCCTCTGACTAACATCATGAATATAATGAAAATATTACTCATGTATAGTTAAAGTCATGGTTGAATTTTTTTTTAAACTAAGTACGTGTTAAGGGTCAATGTTTAAACATCGATTTTGTTTGAAATGTAAGATTAATGACCAATGTCTTTAATTAACTGCAGAAGTTCACATAGATGTAATTGTCCTTGTTAATTGGCTGATGAAGGGTTTTGTTGGCAATTGTTAGTCTATGTATTCAATTTCAAGAGTGTAGTCCATCATTAGACGAGGTGATGCAGGCAGAGATCAGGGATGTGAACCGCAGTTCAACCCGGCCAGTAATTTCGGTGAGGTTCGGTGTGGTCCATCCTAAATTCAAGTTTCAGGCAATGGCATATGAAATATCCCATGTCTTATGGTGAAGTCCATCCTAACAGACTGAAGTGATGGTTGGCTGGCCCCGGCTGCATTTAGTTATCATCACACAGCAACACGTAGCAGTGGAGTCCAACATGAAGCAGGAATGGTGCTGGATCCAGCCGGTTCTGGTGACCTCAGGATAGGAGTCCCGAGGTTGAGACAGGGAAACAAATAGAATAATATTAGCATAGATGCCATTCAATTTATTGCAGAGTTATAGAGCATGATAAATGTTTCTGGTTCCGGCAGACTAAACTGAAGCAGCCTAATTGTGGGTTGAAGGATAAATTACGTGTATGTCTGGCTAAATAGATGAGTCTTTAGTCTAGACTTACGCTGTTCGAGATGCAGACACATTCCCTCAGTTTTAGGGAGACTATTCCATAGTTTAGGAGCCAAATATGGATTTTGATATTCTAGGAACAATTAACAGGCCAGAATTTTGTGATCGTAATGAACATGATGGAATATAGCATTTCAGAAGGTCACTTAAGTACTGTGGAGACCACTCAAAGCTTTGTATGTAGTTAACAGAATTTTAAAATGAATACAAAATTTAACATGTAGCCAATGTAACGATGATAAAATTAGGCTAATATGATCATATTTCTTGGTTCTCATCAGCAATCTGGCAGCTGCATTTTTAACTAATTGAAGTTTATTTTTTGATCTTGCTGGACATCCTCCCAGTAATGCATTACAATAATCTAGTCTTGAGGTTATGAATGCTTTAATTAGTTTTTCGGCATCAGCAACAGAGAGCATGTGCCATAATTTAGCAATATTTCTGAGGTGGAAGAATGCTGTTCAACAAACGTAGTGCAGCTACGAAATCGGACATCAGAAGACTACAGAGGACTGCTGAGAGGATTATTGGTTGCCCCCTGCCCCCCCTTCAAGAACTATACACTTCCAGAGTGAAAAGGCTGGTAAAATCACTCTGGACCCTACTCACCCTGCCCACTACCTCTTTGAACTGTTGCCTTCTGGCTGACACTTCAGAGCTCTGAGCACCAGAACTGTCAGGCACAGGAACAGTTTTTTTCCATCTCATAAACAGTTAAAACTGCCCCATTGAGCAATAATTATGTGCAGTACACAGTTGTCCATTTATATTATCCAACATATCCACTTCTGCCATTACATATATTGCACTGTATACAATATACTGTATTTTTGTTCTTTATATAATTGTTGAAGATGATGTAACAGTACATCCATCGAGAGTCAAATGATATTGTAGAGTTTTTTAGTCCAATAATTAGTACCTCTGTTTTGTCAGAATTGAGTAGAAGGACATTTTTATTATTTCATTTATACACTCTGCTAATTTGGGGAATTGTGAAATCTCATCAGGTTTTGAAGAAATATAAAGTTGTGTATCGTCAGCATAGAAGTGGGAACTTATGCCACGATTCCTGATGATATCTCCCAGGGGAAGCATATACAAGGATAAAAGCAGAGGCCCTAAAACTGATCCCTGTGGCACTCCATAATTTACTTTTGTTTGGTTTGACAGTTCCACATTTACATAGACAAAGTGGTAGCGGTCTGCTAAATATGATCTAAGCCATGCTAATGTAACTCCACAAATGCCAACATAATTCTCAAGCCTATTCAAGAGAATGTCATGATCTATCGTGTCGAATGCAGCACTGAGATCTAAAAGCACTAGAAGAGAAGTGCAGCCGCGATCAGATGATAAGAGCAAGTCATTTTTAAGTTTTATAAGTCCAGTCTCTGTACTGTGATGAGGCCTAAATCCTGACTGAAATTCTTTGTATATACTATTTCTCTGTAAAAATGAACATATTTGGGAGGATACTACCTTTTCTAGTATTTTCGACATAAACGGGAGATTTGAAATCGGTCTGTAATTAGCAAGTTCTCCAGGATAAAGTTGTGGCTTCTTAATAAGCGGTTTGATAACTGCCATTTGAATCCCAAGTTTCTTGGGGCATGTTCAAAGCATAGCAAAGAGTTAATAATATTAAGAAGAGGTTCTGAAATTACAGGATATACCTCTTTTAAGAGTTTAGTTGGTATTGGATCTAGCAAACATGTTGTGGCTTTTGATGTTTCGATAAGTTTTGTTAGCTCTTCATGACATATGACAGCGAAGGATTGAAGTTGCACATGAGGAAAATTATTAGACACTGTTTTCTGAGGTGCTGTGATTGTTGATTGCATAATTCTCATTTTATTTCTGATTATTTCAATTTTATCTGAAAAAAAATTCATGAAGTCATTACTCTTGTGTTGCGACGTAATACCTGGTTTGGTTGAGGCTTTATTCCTAATCAATTTAGCCACAGTACTGAATAAACACCTAGGATTGTTGTGGTTATTTTCTATGAGTTTGCTAAAATATGCTGACCTGGCAGCTTTTAGTGCTCGTCTGTAGCTACAGTGTAAAACACAGTGGAGAAAACAAATGGATGTAGACAAGTGCGAAAAGAAAAAAGATTAAAAAAACGGGCATGCGTGGTAAAATACATGCAGTTGAAACTGTTGAAAAGCGGAAAAACTATGCATGTGGTAAAATGGCATAGAATAAAACGAAGAACACATAAGAATAAGAACAAGCAATGCTAAGCAGGCTAGCAAGCTACAAACACTTGTGCCAGCAGCAACCTGAACAGGAAGTCAACCAGAACTGTGTTACTTTCTCAAGATCAATAAAAGAGCACAGGTCTCAGCTTTGCAATGGATCTAAGATGGAAGAAAATACTCTTCACGTCAGCATTAATCTGCTTATCAAATTCAATTTCAGAGTCAAAAATCACACCCAGAATAATCACAAAAATAATGATCTCTGTCTTATTCTCTTTTAACTGGAGAAAGTTTTTAGCAATCCAACTTGTATTATCATACAGACACTCAAAAATAAATGCAAAAGAAGTATCATCACCAGACTTCAAAGGGAGGTACATTGTATGATACCATCAGCATAATAATGATAAGAAATGCTGTGTTTTTAAAATATTGAGCCAAGGGGCATCATGTATAAGGAAAAGGAAACTGGTCCCCAAAACAAACCTTGCAGAACCCCACATTTAAAAGATGCTGAAGATGATAAAACATTTCCCATTTTAACAGAGAATGTTCTATCATGCTAGTATGAGATAAACCAACTTAAAGCCATGCCTAGCGTTGCCACCCATCCAGCATTTTCCAGGATCCTCCCAGTTGTTAGCCATCCATCTTGGAATTTTAATTCCATTCCGGGATGCAAAATGTCCCCGAATTTGAAAATGTTCACATGATGTGAGAACCTTACAGCCTTCCAGGAACAATTCAAGACACCTTTGGACAATGGGCATATTTCTACACACACACACACACACACACACACACACACACACACACACACACACACACACAAACACACACATATATATGTTGGTCTACCTATCATTATGAGGACTTTCCATAGACATAATGATTTTTATACTGTACAAACTATAGATTATATCCCCTAAACCTAACACAACCCCTTAACCTAACCCTCACAAATAACTTTCTGCATTTTTACATTTTCAATAAACCATTGTTTAATATGTTTTTTAAGCTATTTAAATTATGGGGACACTAGAAATGTCCTCATATTCTAGCATAATACCCTTGTAATTACCAGCTTGTAACCTAAAAAAAATTCCTCGTAAACCACACACACACACACACACACACACACACACACACAATTACAATTATTTTTACTTTTATTATTTACATTTTGTTAAAAAATTACACACTTCATTTTAATGGAATTGTATATTTTTATTTAATTTATAGTCTGGGATGGCATGACACCCTCATGCCATCCCAGACTATAAACTAAAAATTTATATAAATTCTCCTCCCTTCCCAGTAGGTGGCAATTGTGTATGAAATCTCCAAATACACAAGAAGAATGTGAAAGTGAAAGTGGAGATAGATTGTAAAAAAAATAAAAAAAATAATAATTATTAGAGAATTTTCACTTGGCTAATAAACACTTCTGCACTCTATGCTTTGAAAGTATTTACTGCACAGCCACCTAAAATACAGTCATCTCTCTCTGCAGCCTGTTTGTTCTGCTTAACATAAAAGCTTCAATGCAAATTTTCTGCCTGGTAGATTAAATAGCATCTGTGTCTAGTTCAGCACAAACAAACATCATCTAACACCCTTGCAATTGCCATGACTTTGCGCTGACAAGATATTCCATTTTATATTCACGTCTCTCTCTCCTTCACTTTGTGTTTCTGTGAGAGTCAGAGCTGACGTGATATTGCATTTCAGATTTACAGCTGAGCTCCTCTCTCTCTTTCTAAGGCTAATGAATTTGGGGAAGGGGGTTTTTAGCCTTGCCTTCATCTAATTTATTTTGCTAAATCAAGCTCTGTGTTCCTGACACAGGCTTTATTTACCCGACAGATCCTGTGTCCCTCTTGTCTTAACATCAGACGACACACCCACTGAGCGCTCACTGACCGTGAGTATCTACTGTACAATCTCTGGGAGTCACGGTGCACAGAGAAACAAAAGCAATTTAAAGAAAGATGATCTGGGTTCAGAACAGTCTATTTGTTTGTTGTGATTGTAATTACTACTCCTAGCCTAAAGCACGACTTACAGAAATGTTCCAGTTTCAATACAAGTTAAACTCAATTGACAGAATATGTGGTATAATGTTGATTAGCACAAAAATAATTTAAACTCTTCCTTTTATAAAAAAATAAATACAAAAATAAATCGCTGTTACAGGAAAGCACTTATCGTGGAAGTGAATGGGGTCAGTCCATTAACACAAAAATACAGACTATTTGAAAAGTATAACAAAAAAATGCATGATTTTACTGTGATAAAATTGCTCACTAACTTTACCTGTGTAACATTAGCTGTGGCTCTCTCTCTCCCGAACTGCCACATCCGGCTCAGCCTTATCCCTCTCCACGTCTGATTAACCTGATTGGGGGCCGGCCGTGCAGACTCATGACCCAGCCGTGCCCTCCTCTTCCTCATCACACTCCTCCCTCCTTTACCCTCCGGGGAAACCCCGGCATGATGTACATCCATCCCCTTTCCGAGGGGGAGGGGGGGCCTTGACCTACCGGCTGCACCTGCCGGCAGGCTTCCCCTGCCTTTTGGGACCTGGGAGGATGACAAGGAGAGGGTAATAGCAAGGGTAAAAGAGAAATGGGGAGAGGGTAATAGCGAGGCAGAGTGACAGTGAGAGGGAGAGGAGAGAGAGAGAAAAAAAATAGGTCGTCAGTTCCCAGACACAACATTGCCTGGATCTCAATCACTCCTCCACCCTCTGGCAGACAACAGACGCTCCTCCCCGGGCGGACCGGAGTGAGTCCTCTGACCCCTGGTGGACGGCTGCGGTTAATCCTTTGGGCAGACGGCAGTGGCGAGCATCCCTCCTCCTCCTCGTGTTTCGGTACAAATGTAACACGGTTCAAATGGGCAAGGATGAGGTGGGAACCGGCTGAACAGTCAAAGTAACAAAATGAAACAAAAAGACACAAAACACAAACACACACTCAGCAGCTGCATGTGTGTCTCTCTCTCCCAAACTGCCGCATCCGGATTGGCCTTTTCCCTCTCCTCAGCTGATTAGCCCGATTGGGGGCCAGCCGTGCAGACTCATGGCCCGGACCCGCCCTCCTACTCGTCGCAGGGATGTTTTTTTATTGACTATAATTTTACAGGCTAACCAAATGGGTATCAGGAGTTGCCCTAACTTCTCCAAAAACAATAAACACCAGCTCCTACACTGCCAACAGGCGAAATATTGGCAAAAAAGGTTAACACGAAACTCTTCAGATGCACACACACGCTTCCTCTTCTCTCCCGTCTTAATAAAACAGAATATCCCCAAAAACAATAACTCCACCCCATTACGCATGCTCACCCATCTAATAACCTAATTACTCCCGCACTGATATCTACCCCCAATCAACAGGGAAACACAGAAAATGCTGAACATCAATAAAAGAATGGAGAGGGGTTCAACATGCACACATTATACAGAGGGGTGACCAGTTTCTGAGCCACACTGCCCCAAACCCCCCCGGCTATAATTTCCTCGTCACTGAGGATGGCGAAAATCCACAAGGCGGCGAGGATGATGGAGCGCATCTCTGAGACCTCTTCTCCCAGGTGCCGCTGCAGGATTATCACATCTCCCCCTCCCTCAAGAGCTTCACATTGCTCCTCATCGGATGCATTTTCCATGCCAGATCACCATTCCATCCACAGCATAGCTAAATGGACCATCAACGGATTACGACACGCTCTAGCCACTGCAGATATCACATACCCCAGGAGTGCAAACAAAGCCCAGCTCTTCAAGCTGCAAAATGCCCAAAATCGTCAGCCTCTAATCCCAAATCTGTGGGAATCCATCCTCAACCACCAGTTTCAGTGGCGACATACAACTGGAGTTAAACTTGGAAGTCCGGTGCTTGTGCAGAGCCTCCAGTTGCGCAGCACTCGTCACTATCCCCTCCACTGCTCCCCTCTCTCCCTCACCAAACTTCCAATGCAAATCTCCACCAAATAACAGATTTTTCTGCAATCCCATCTTCATGCAGCAAGCCAATCATCTGTCCTCCACTGCTCATATAGGCTATAACCCACATTCCTCAAAATCAGCCCTTCCAAACGCCTCCACCTTTTCCACACAAAACATTCCTCCTGCCTCCAGCTTCCCATCTACTCCTTTCTATGCATGGGACACTGGAGCGGATTCCCACGAGGCCACCTCCACCAGTCAATCCCACTCCAGACCAATTCCCTTCTTTAGATTTAGACATACAGTACATAATAGAGTGTTCCTGGGATGCAAGAGCATCTCATACACTGTCTGTAGGTCAAACGAACACCAAACTACACTCTTCCCTTCAATTACAACCCCTCAACCTGCCACCACGGATACACACTAACAACCTGCCACCACGGAAACACACTAACAACATTCCCCAACCCAGCAGCAACCCATCAAATTCTTACATCAAAGACTACTACAGCAGATCAGTAAGATATTCTGCTGGTAAACAAATATGCAATCATTTAAATGACTTTGGATGCCACAAATCACTATGCTTCCTGCACATGTGCAACTTCTGTGGTGGAGGTCATGCTTGCTCCATTTGCTCTGTCAAAAAAATCATCAATAAGCAAAAAGCTTAGAACATACCTCAGTACTCCTGTCATCATTCCTGCATTAGCCAAAGATCCGGCTAATTATCCAAAGGAGTCGTTCACTAAATTTGTATTTTCTGATTTGAAGCACGGCTTCAAGCCCGGGCTAGAGAGCATGCCAACCACAAACCTCATCTGCCACAATTTGCAATCAGCCCTCACCGAACAACAAATAGTAGAAGACCTCCTTAGTAAAGTTAAATCTGGCTTCATGATAGGCCCCTTAAAAAACCCCATTCGTGAATTTCCGTATCAACCTCATCAGTTCTGTTTGTTCAAACACCCCACAGATATTGTTACACACCTGTCCGCTGTTTTAATATGTCCATTTTAATTAAGAGAATCTGGTGATATGCTATATGTCTGAGGATGTGTTCAGCTAGACCTGCATCACTCAGCACTCAGTGTCCAGAGTCCCTTACATTAACACATATGGTTTGATGAGTGTATTTGGATGGAAACATAGGTAATGATACCCAGCAAGCTTCCCTGTAGTATCTCGAAGTGTTGCGATGATACAGCCTTCCTTCATGATTGAAATCCAGTTTGTGGATTCATTACTCACAAATGATGTTGTATGTTAAAATGCATTTAATAAATTATCTCAAGATGATCTAAGCCAAATTTCAGGAAAATCTGATGAACACTATTGCACGAATTTGAAAAAGTATTTTTTTTTTTTATTATTTAGTCACATTGAAATTGAAATCACCAAATGCTTTGAACTTGACCACAAATAAAATTAGAAAATTGACAAGAGAAACTTGTGAAATTAGAGGACTGATATTGGTATTAGTAGGCTTTAAGCATTTAGGTAAAAATAACAGGACATTAGCTCTGCTATTTTGGGATGGTTAAATTTATAGGTCTTCTGCCAGCATAACTGTGCCATTTGTCTTGACAAACATGACATTTGCTGTCAAATGGTCCATAACATTTACATAGAGCTGAGTGATACTGAACTATGACAGAATTCCCACCATCATTCACTGCCAACTGTAGTGCACACTACAAAGGCTGGAGCCTGGGGCATGCTATTTATGGACTTGCTTTGTTCCAGCTATATGGGCTTCTGTCCATCGTATGATGTCGTAATGAGATTCTCTGTGGTTTCCAATTGTTCTACAATCCTAGAGAGCTTCACCAATAGTAATTTGTTTTGTTCACTTTCAACAAAGGGTCAGTGGAAGGTGGAGCTTAACCTTCAGAAAATGTTGTTTGTCCACCTCAGGTGGTCAAATTAAAGATAATTTTAGCCATTTCATTTTAAATAAGTTTTGCAATTGTTGCAATTTGGGACATGTATAAATACAGTTAGAAACCCTGATTTAAACTTAAAATCAAACTAAAGAAGATGTATTCAATTTGAATGTATTGAATTAAAAACAAAAATGGCAGAATGATTACATTTAAGAAAACTGTTTGTTTATTTTTTTTTTAAT
The DNA here is from genome assembly GCA_032164185.1 of Moxostoma hubbsi. Lineage (NCBI taxonomy): Eukaryota > Metazoa > Chordata > Actinopteri > Cypriniformes > Catostomidae > Moxostoma > Moxostoma hubbsi. The sequence continues at coordinate 2,927,282 of JAVLUX010000004.1, forward strand.
AAATTCCTTCTTGAAAATTCTTGAAATATAACAGGGTTAAATGGGTGACCATAACTAATGTAGTTGACTTTATGCATTCCATCAGTGGCAGCCCATGAATTTTAAGTCTAGGCCTTCAGTGCATTTCAAGCCATTAAAAAAAAACTGTTTCACAATTAATAAGACACCTTATGTCACAGCCAAATAATGATACCAACTGACATTTTAAAAACATGTCCATGCACAAAAGCCAAAGCCAAGGAGGTCTAATACCAGGAAAAAGCTATCTAATAATATTTGTAACTTAAATGTTGCTGGCAATAAATGTTGTTTTGTAAGGGTACATGGTAAGGCTACTTTTCACAACATGAACCAACAATGAAAGCTCCATCCAGCCTAATTTACACTTACAAAACTCCTGATGCTGCTATAACAATACAAAAGACACATACCAATTTTACTGAAGTGAAAATCAGTCCTCCTTTCCTGTTTACATCTCAGGTTTTTAAATCCATAAAATCCTCTTTAAATCCTCTTTCTTTCTTTCTTTCTTTTTTGGGGGGTGGGGATTTTCTCCCTGTTTCTCCCCAATTTGGTATACCCAACACCTGTGGCTCAACCTTTTGGAGATGTGTGACACAGAGAAAGGGTGCTTTTCGGCGACACTGTCAAGCACTTCGCCCATCAGTTCTCAACGGTGAAAAAGAAAAAACATATTCTGACACAACGTGATTCTGCCACTTACAGGTCCCCAAAGTTCGATGCTCTGTCTGCCTCTTGCCAAGACCGACCTCCTGTGCTGTTGGCTCCAGCTCCACCACCATTGGAGCCCACACGTCGGCCTCAGAAAAGCAGATCCTCCCTCAGGAGGACAGCACTGCCTCCCCATCAGCCGGCTGCTAAGAACCCTGGACGGCCTTCAAAGTGGCCCTGAGACCCAGGAATGAGGTTGCTGGCACTGACCTGGCCTGACCCAGGTGAGCGCATAGACTCCATTCCCACCCCGGGGCCAGTACAAGGTGAGCACGCCTCTGCCTGGCACCCAACTTGTCAGTAAAAGAGCAGTTTCCTCACTCCCCGGGTCATTCTCTTGTGCTCAGCCCTCTCTGCCCTTGCTTTCAGGGAGTGGGCTGTGCCCAATTCTGGATCTGCGTACCTTGAACAGGGCGTTACACAGGCTTCCGTTCAAGATGCTAATGCAGAAGTGCATCCTGCTGTCAGTACAACATCAGTATTGGTTCATGCCCATCGACCTGAAGGACAAGTACTTCCATGTGTCGATCCTTCCTGGACACAGACCGTTTCTTCGGTTTGCCTTCGAGGGGCAAGCATACCAGTACAAGGTCCTCCCCTTCGGACTGTCCCTGTCCCCTCGAATCTTTACCAAAGTCGCAGAGGCTGCCCTGGCCCTGCTAAGGGAGAAGGGCATTCGCATTCTCAATTATCTCAATGACTGGCTGATTCTAGCCCACTCGCGAGATCTATTGTGTGCGCACAAGTACCTTGTGCTTCAGCACCTCGACCGACTGGGGCTTCAGGTCAACCAGGAAAAGAGCAAGCTCTCTGTGACGGTACTTCCCCTCGGGTTGAAGCATATCCACTCCAGCACTGGCTACAGATTCGAGTCCCGAGGTGGGTATGGTGCCACAGCACAGTTCACGGCTCTGGACAGGCCCCCACCTGCAATGACATATCAACAGCCTAGAGTTGCTGGCAGTATCACTGGCCCTGCAGAGGATTCATTGCAAGCATGTGTTGGTCCAGACGGACAACACAGTGACCATGGCATACATTAACTGCCAGGGTGGTGTACGCTCATGCCCACCAGCTCTTCCTTTGGAGTCAGCAGACGTTGAATCTCTGCGAGCCACTCATGTCCTGGGCTTCCTCAATCGTGCAGCGGATGCACTCTCATGACAGGTAACGCAACGAGTGGAGACCCCCCCCCCCCCCCCCCAACATAGTACAGCTGATTTGGGAAAGATTCGGGGAGGCGAAGGTGGACCTGTTTACCTCCCGAAAGTCCTCTCACTGCCCCCTTTGGCACTCCTTGTCCGAGGCTCCCCTCAACACAGATGTCTTGGTACACAGCTGGCCTCGGGGAGTGCACAAGTATGCATTTCCCCCAGTGAGCCTCATTGCACAGACATTGTGCAAAATCAGGGAGGATGGGGAGCAAGACTGGCCCAACCAGACTTGATTCTCAGACCTGATTCTCAGACCGGTACATGTGGTTTGTCCCTTTTCAGGTGAGCCAGTGTTCTTGGGCTTAGTGCTACATACGTGGTGATTTCCCCCTCGGTAATCCCATATGATGTATTTCCACTGTTCGGTTTCCCTGTCGGTGAACACTTTGTCTTCCCCCTAAAATCCCAAAAGATCAGCAGTTACAGAAATACCAGCCCATCTGGCACCAACAATCATCCATGTGATTATCTAATCAGCCAATTTTGTGGCAGCACTACAGGGCATAAAATCATGCAGATACTGGTCAGGAGCCAACTATCAGAATGGGGAAAAAATATGATCTCATTGATTTAGACCATAGCATGATAGTTGGTGCCAGATGGGCTGGTTTGAGTATTTCTGTAACTGCTGATCTCCTGGGATTTGCAAACACAACAGTCTCTTAAAGTTAATCCAAATGGTGCAAAAAACTAAAAAAACATCCTGTGAATGGCAGTTCTGTGGACGGAAATGGTCATCAGAGAATGGCCAGACCGGTTCAAACTGACAAAGCCTATGGTAACTCAGATAACCACACTGCAAAATTGTGATGAGAAGAATAGCATCTCAGAATGTTATTCTGATTTGGCGGCATGAGAGAGAAGTTTTAATGTTGTGGTTGATCAGTGTAATATATATATATATATATATATATATATATATATATATATATATATATAAATATAATGTCCTAGGGTATGGAGTTGTTAGCAGTTCAGTAGTCTAATGGCTTGAGGGAAAAAGCTGCTGCTGGTGCATGAGAACAGTGTAGCAGTCCATGGCATGGATAGCTGGAGTCTCTGATGATCCTCCATGATTTCCTTACACATCGCCTGGTATAGATGTCCTGGAGGAAGGGAAGCTCACCTCCACTCATGTGCTGGGATGTTCGTACAACCCTCTGCAGCACTTTGCGGTTGAGAGCAGAACTGTTCCCATACCAGATGGTGATGCAGCCAATCAGAATGCTCTCCACAGTGCACGTGTAGATGATCCAAGGATGTTGTGACTCATCCCAAACTTCTTCAGTCATCTCAGGATGAAGAGCCACTGGTACACCTTTTTCACTATGGTGTAGACGGACCATGTGAAGTCGTCAGAGATATGAAAGCTGCTGACCATCTCCACCGGTGTTCCGTCGATGGTGAAGGGGCTGTGTTCTTTGTCCAGTCTCCTGAAGTCCACCACAAGCTCCTTGGTCTTTTTGACTTTGAGAGAGAGGTTGTTCTCCTGGCACCAGCATGTTAGGAAATGCACCACTCCTCTGTAGGCCATCTTGTTGTCATCTGCGATCAGGCCTACCACTGGCATATCATCTGCAAACTCGGTGATGACGTTGGAGCTGTGTGTGGCCATGCAGTCGTGGGTGTAGAGAAAGTACAGGAGTGGGCTGAGAATGCATCCCTGCGGAGCTCCAGTGTTGAGGGTCAGTGGAGTAGAGATGTTGCTGCCCATTCTGACCACCTGATGTCTGCCTGACAGGAAGTCCAGGATCCAGCTGCATAGCAAGCTGTTCAAGCCCAGAGTCCGGAGCTTAACGTCAAGCTTGGAGGGCACTATGGTGTTGAAAGCTGAACTGTACAAAACATTTTGTGTTTACTCACGTATGTGTTCCTTTTGTCCAGGAGGGAGAGAGCAGTGAGTAGAGTGAAAGTGATGGCATCATCAGTGGAGCAGATGGAAGAGTGGTCCGCTTTGCTGATTAGTGGGCGGAGGAGGGATTTCTAACTATTCCAGAAGGGAGAGTTACAGTGGTCCAAATCCTGTTGTCCTTGCATGTTGCATGTAACATGCTGTAAGTATCTTGGCATTATTGTCTTAAAATTGGCCCTTTTGAAATGCCTTGCAACAATAAACGCGACCTCAGTGTGCACAGTTTCCTGTCTGCTTATGTTCCCGAACAGTTCCTTGAGTGCCTGGTTAGTGTTGGCTTGTCAAGAAATGTACACAGCTGTAATAATAACAACTGACATGAATTCCCTCAGTAGCCAGTATGGTTGACACAGTAGTGTGAGGTAGTAAAAGGACTTGATAGAGTGCACATTACTTTGGTCGCACCCAGGGGCTGAAAGAGTATTGAAAAATAATACTCATGTAAAAGTACTGTTACTTCTTAAAGAATGTAGTTTGAGTAGAGTAAAATTACCTGTCCTAAAAACTACTCAATAAGAGTAAAAGAGTAGTTCATTTAAAAGTACTCATGAGTATTGAGTATTGAGTACTGAGTTGTGAAAGCTATACCCCTTTATAATAAAAATATTCTGCAATTTAAAAATGTAGCACTCATACCATAATTTACATTCCCTTTTATGGCTGTTTGCCAGAAATAATAAAAAATATCGGCATTTTATAGGTTTTTGTGACTGACAACTTTTAAAACACATCACTTATCTATGATACTGTAAACCCTACATGAATCTGATGGAAAAAAATTGAAATAAAAGTGAGACATGATTACAGAAATTAAAAGATTAAAAAGTTATTTTCAATACAGTGATCCCTATTTTATATCGTAATGTATGAAACAATTCAACTAAAATCAGTGTATGTGTCTAAATTATGTCTAAATTTCCTTTAATGTCGACAGAAAGAGTTACAGTTGCACGTAAAACATGCGAAACAATGCAAAGAATGCAAAAAAAACCCTACAAGATTTTAATTTGGGGGTGGAGGGTTCCCCCTTATTCCCCTTAACACAAGGTTACCACATGTGACTCTAACCTCCCTAGCAATCGGGACAATTTGGTTGCTTTAGAGACCAGGCTGGAGTCACTCTGCACTCGAAGTAGCAAACCCCTGGGGTGGCAGCCAGCGTCTTTTACCACTGAGCTACCTTTAATGTAATTATAGAAAAACAACAAAACAAACAATTAAAGGACAAGAAACAAAGAAAGGGAGGGAATCCAGGAGGGAGTTTAAGGAAGGGGAGGAGTCTGGATGCCGGATAGGGGGCCTCAGGGCAAGGGCAGGGAACTGGGCATCCACTGCCGGACAGGGTTCAGGGGGGCGTGGCTCAGTGGGCAAAGCCATGGAATTCTGGCATTGACAAGGGAACGGACTCTTTGGAAGGCGCGGTGGCAGTGACTGGGGAACGGCCTCCATGGCCGAGTGTGCTGGCAGAGACAAGGGAATGGCCTCCATGGCCGGGTGCACTGGCAGTGACTGGGGAATGGCCTCCATAATCGGGTGCACTTGCAGCGACTGAAGAATGGTCTCTGTGGCTGAGAATGCTGGCAGCAACTGGGGAATGGCCTTCTTGGCCAGGAATACTGGCACCGACTGGGGAATGACCTCCTTGGCCAGAATGCCTAGGGACCAGGAGCCCTTCTCCTCCTCCTCCTCCACCAGGCGGTCGGGAGCACTGCTGTGGGAGTGGCCGTCATGACCAAGGATGCTGGCACTGGGAAAGCTGAGGCATAAAGAACTGGCTCGTTGGTCGTGGCAGGTTTGGGCGCTGGCTTGTGTGCCGCGAAAGCATGGGAACTGGCTTGTTGGCCATGGCAAGCGTGGGTGCTGGCTCGTTGGCCATGTTGGGCACTGGACACAGCGGGGAAATGGCCCTCGTGGCCATGGACATTGGCAGTGGCAGGGAAATTGCCTCCAGGGTAGTGGAAACTGACAGCAGCAGAGAAACGGGCATCTGGCTCCTCCTCCTTCACCGGGCGGTGATTGTTTCACCACACTACAGCACAACTGGGTCGAACACTTGTCAGAGCTCCATGCCGCAATCCAGGAATGAGGTGCAATTTTGTCATTCATTCTCCAACATGTCGATTCCCCAATTAGCATGAAATCTCCTCCTGGTGTCACCTAAGCAGGGCTTCTTGCTGTGAGAGGGCGGAGCGAAGAGATGAATCCTCCACTGGATCCGTGTTTGGTCGGATCATTCTGTCACGGTGCAGGAAGACAGGACCCAAAAGCAGAAGAAAATAGTTCAGTAGGATTTATTAATCAAAACACAAAAGTTCCATTTCAAAACTAAAATCTCCCAAGACCTGGGTTGAAATGGGTTGAAACAATCCTGGGCGCCATCTGATGAGAGTGAAGGCAAGCAGACAGGTAACTGCACCTTAATTGACAGGCAACCTGCAGTCACAAGCTTGCTCCAACTACACGAGAGAAAGCATCAGACATGACAGCAGACAGTGAACAGTCATAATCACAATACACCACAATGATCCGACATTGGACAAGACACACGCAGGGGTTTAAATAAGAGGAACCTTCACAGGTGAATACACAACCTGGCAAGGTGCCATGACCGTGACATCACTGGGGGGCGCAAAGCAGCAAATCACACACAGTGATAACCCACCACAAAACACAAGACCGACAGGGGACGATGATGTCAGACAAAGGTTCCTCGTTAGACAAAACTCAACCTGACCTGTAGACAGGACCATGACATTACCGGAGACTCACACAAAGGGGAACACAAAACACAAAGGCTGGCCAATACTGCCACAATCCTGTCAGGTAGAATTTCAACCTGACAAGGTGACCGGACCATGACAATCTGCCACAATTTGAAGTTAGTGCAAAGTTAGATGCTTTTTGTTGCTATTTACAGTGCAAATAGCCTCTGCCTTTAAAAAAAAAAGGTCTAGTAATTTGTGACCTATTTGTGGAACATGCCTTATTTCATTGCATGATGTCATAAAGTGCATCTAAATTGAGGTTTTCTACCTGCTCTTGAAGCTATCAGTGCGTTTTGCAGTAAACAAGAAAATTATTGAGAAAGATATAGTAGCAATATGTATTACTAGTGAGAATGTTGTTTGGTTTCAAGCCGCTCCTTGTCACTATTAGCTGAGTCTCTGTGGAGTGAACTCCAAAAGTGATGGGTGAAACATAAGTCTTTGTTTTGAATATGCAGGTCTCTGTCTCGCTCTCTATTTCACACCCCACACACAAACTCACATACTTTGCTTGACCTTGTGTGAGATTTGCTTTGTTTAAGATCAGTCAGCCATGTTAAAGGGATGATGCCAGCTATGCGACGTCTGCCACCATCAGATAAAGTATGACATCCATTCAAACGAAACATAAAGCAATCAGTTAATGAAGTATTACAGACGCGTGGCTGTGAGAAATCCGTATTCTCAGTAAATAACCTACAGAAATATCTATGGTGGCAGATGGCCTTCCTGTCTTTATAACGGTTCGACTGGGAGAGTGAGAAATAGGGATTGTGAGCAAACGTCTGTGTGTGGGTTTGTGTGTGTGTGTGTGTGTGCAGTCATTTTTCTCCAAAGTGCTTGAGGGAGTCAGTCTGTCAAAGAAAAAGTGGATGTAGTCACATGTGAAATGCATCTCTTACTTTCCTGCAGGTAAATGAATGAACTTTTTCTTTAAACAATGTCCTTAAATGGATAAATCACAAAGAAATAAAAATTCTGTCATCGTTTACTCACTCTCATGTACACACTGTTCCAAACCTGTATGTCTTTTGTGGAGCAAAAATATTTGAAGCACGCGCTGGTTGCTCTTTTCCATTTGATGAAAGTGAATGGGGACTGGAGATTTCAAGCTTCAAAAAGCATGTATGTGAAACATTTCCCCATTTTTATCTTTTATTTTTCAAACATTTATATTTCTTTTTTGTATTAGAGCTATTTTATGTCAGAAAATAAAATGGGGAAAAAATATTACATCCTAAGAACAGACTGCTTACCATACAGCGTTAATGTTCAAAGAGGTTAGCCAATCATTACAGAGGTTTCTTACACATAGAATTCTTATAGGTATTGCAGTAACATAAAACAGACTGTTAAGCTGTTATTCACTGATAATCTTGACATCGACCGTAGCCTTTTTTTATGGAGTTCCTAACAACGTATGATATACAGCACACCTCCCTTTTGATTATAAACATGAACATTGACAAATTTTACCCTGAAAACAAGCTTTTTTGGATGCAATAGCATCACCTATATGTCAGTGATTATTTAAATACAAATTGTATCTGTTTGAAACAAATACAGAATCATGGTTTATATAAAAATATATACATTTTAGAATATAAACGTCTGCTCGGAGCAAAAAAAAACAACAAAAAAAACAAATCGCATAGACTTCCATTGAAAAGGTCCCCACACATATCTGGGGATCAAGATATCACGGAGACTTGAAGATGGTCAGTTTTGACATGGGTTAGTAAGCAACCATCTAGCAACCATTTATTAATGCCCTAGCAACCACCTAAGCAACACCCTAGTGACCACTCAAAACACACTGACATTGCATAAACATAAAAAAAATATTGAAAATATGTGATTTACGTAGCCTATGCACTGTTGTGGAGAATCCCAAGACATTTTTTTACCAAATACAAGATTCACCCATCCATTCATCATCAGGTGTGTCAAGATTCAGGAAAACACCTAAGCTGGGACTGACCCATCACGCTTGTGCAGGGAGCTGAACAGGAAAGCCTTGTCTGCTCACTAGTTTTGCTCACTTTAGTCTCACATAGCCAGAGTTTTACTGTTGAGATAAAGTGTGATCTACATTGCATGTTGTTCTGGTCAAGAACTGCCCACTTAGACGGAAAGAGAATGTCTGAGGGGTAAATTTGAATATGATATGCAGAATCTCTTTCAACAATGTCGAATAAACTGATCAGCCACAACATAAAAATCAATGACAGGTGAAGTCAATAACATTGATTATATCATTACAATGGCACATGTCAAGGGGTGGGATATACTGTATTAGGCAGCAAGTGAAGAGTCAGTTCTTGAATTTCATGTGTTAGAAGAAGGAAAAATGGGTAAGTGTAAGGATCTGCCGCAGACCAGTGCCCGCGCTGACCCCTGTCATCTACAATGGGCATGTGAGCATCAGAACTGGACCATGGAGCGATGGAAGATGGTGGCCTGGTCTGATGAATCTTGTTTTCTTTTAGATCATGTAGACGGCTGGCCGGATGCCCTGGGCAATGTTCTTCTGGTAATCCTTGGATCCGTTGATCTCCTGTGCAAGTTCATGAGACGGACTGCACGTGAACTTTAGAGCAAACCCTTTAATATGGTGTATTGCTTTTTTAATGATTGATAACGGTTTGTGTAATAATTGTTCAGGAGTCCCTGCTTGTCCTGATTTGTGAAGCTGCCCACTTTTCTTGAGAAAATTTCACCAACTACTGTACATTCTTTGGTTCCCCAGCAGCTTCTGCACATTTGAGTTCTTCCCAACAGTGGCTAAAGGATATAGACATCCAGCTTTTGACACTTACATTGTCAGTTACATTTACATTACATTTACATTTATGCATTTGGCAGACGCTTTTATCCAAAGCGACTTATAGTGCAATTATTACAGGGACAATCCCCCCGGAGCAACCTGGAGTTAAGTGCCTTACTCAAGGACACAATGGTGGTGGCTGTGGGGACTGAACCAGCAACCTCCTGATTAACTTCTGAGATGTGTTCATTTCCACGGTACAGACTCCTTGACGGTAGACCCGTGTCTCCCCTAGGGCAGTCATCATGTTTTTAGAGCTCCGTCCCCTCTGGGTAGGACCTACCACGGGGACTTCTCCAAATGCGACACCGCCGACAAGACTCGGTAAGACCATGAGACGTATTTTCACACAATTGCCTCCCCTTCAGAAAGGGTGTGGTCTCCGAGGTGTCTTTTTCCAAGGACACCAACCCCGACGCGAATACTTTTGGCCCCAGCTGGAATAATGAAATTTAGTTTTGTTATGTTTATTTTTTCTTTCATGTTTTTTCAATTGCATCACAAATGCCATGACCTTGGCTGGAATCTGAAAAATTCCCAAAGGCTGAAGTCCGAGTCAAGTCAAAGTAAAAATATACCCGAGTTCGTGATAAGTCCAAGTCCATTAAAATTGGACTCGTGACTCGGACTCAAGTACCCTCAAGTACTCTAAGGGGTGTTAAATCAGTGTCAAGCGATGTTTTAGCGGGTATGACATGAAACAGACTTTAAAAGATTTTTATTTATTGTTTTTAAAAAAAGACCCAATTTTTTCCAGTGGAGGAAGGAAGCTAGAGAGATTAAAATGAATATTTAGCAAGCATCAGAAAACTAACGTCTCAATAAATCCAGATTCCAGTTCAGCGATATAATAGTCTATTATACTTCTAAATCTATCGATTACACATTTGAAGTTGAAGTAAACCTTACACTGTAGCCCATAAGTCCATTTGGATTTCCACTTATTCAAAGCTGTAGTATGGCTTCAGGAGGCTTGGAATATATGTCATTTGGACTCATTTTAAAGAACCTCTTGACAGCTTCTGGTCACTATAAGCTTTTGTTGTTTTGTCATTTTTGTCGAAAAACATCCTCACTAACTTTCTGCCAAATTTCTCCTTTTTTGTTCCGCAAAGTAAAGTGTCATACATGTTTGGAATGGCATGATGGTGAGTAAATTATCTTTCATTTTTGTGTGAACAGTACCTTTAAATTGAATCGCACAACTTAATTACCAATAACTCATAAGCACACACACACACACACACACACACACACACACTCAAGAGACGGAAGAAACAATCTTCGTCTTTGCTGAATTCATTTTTACACATGACTGGGTAACCATCCCCTGAGCTCTTGATATAGGTTAAATTATCTGTATAAAGAGGCGGGGGAGCACAAGAGCTAATAATGATCTTAAGCTCTAAAGTGTAAGAACTTTCCTCAATATCCCAAACGAGAGTAATTACAAGTATTTTAAATCCATCTGTAGCCTGACAAAGAGTGCCAGCACATGCAGGCCAGTGCATTTTAATTAGAAATGATTTACATATTCCGGGCGCTATATTAAGAGCACTAGCGCTAAGTGCAGCGCTGTGCTTTATGTCATATTTGCAATGTCAGTGGGCAAGACCATAAGGTTTTGGGATTGTCGTCCAAGATAAGGCACGCTAAGTCTAGACACATGTGCATTTGGTAAAATTGTTATTGTTAAATTTGGTAATGAACTGGGTCAAAGTGCAATTTAATCTGAGGTTCTTCTCCGGTTATTGCAGCATCTGCGTCCTATTATATAGTCAATTCCCTGTCAAGCACAGGCGATATAAACAAAGACATCACATTCATATGAAGTTGGTTCGAGTAAATGGACTGTATGCAATGAATTAGAAGAATAGAAATATGGACTTACGTACTTTTAGGCATTAACGGTGTCCTTGTTGAACGTCAGTCATATTTCATTAACAGTGACACGTTCCCTTTATAATTAGATTTTTTGTTGGATGCAGGCTCTGTAAAAAAAATACTGTATGCAAGTATTATTAAGTATTAACAGTGACTGTATCAGCCATTCAGGTTAGGCTGTGGATCGAGGGATGTTTTGATTTTTTGCATGCACTTCTACTGGTTTATTTTGCTTAAAACTTACATTTATTTATTGAAACATGAAAAAATGCAAAACACAGATAGCTCCAAATTTACATTACACTTCAAACTAAACGAAAGTACCTTCCAACTTCTTTGACCAGGCTCTTTTGCAGTGATTGAAAACCACATTATAGCGACCATGAGGAGGTTACCCCATGTGACTCTACCCTCCCTAGCAACCGGGCCAATTGGTTGCTTAGGAGACCTGGCAGGAGTCACTCAGCACACCCTGGATTTGAACTTGCGACTCCAGGTGTGGTAGTCAGTGTCTTTACTTGCTGAGCTACCCAGGCCCCATAAATACAATTGTTAATATAATTATATAATAGTAATAATAATAATAATAATAATATTAGAAAAATAAACCATGACCTTGAGAAGCTTTTAAACAAATCTCATAAAATTGTCAGGGACATTATTTGATGCTCCAGTATATTTTCTGAGTTTGGATTTGATCTTTAGGGTCCATGAAAATAGAGCCCTCATTGTTAATGAAACTGAACATGTAAACCTTTCATCCGTTCAAATAGAGGAAATCAGGCCATAGATGTCCACAAGTTTAAAGGGCACCAATGTCTTCTGATGTACTAATGAAGATCTCTCATTTGTATATTCCATGTATAGCTTCTGATTGTGAATTAGCCTTCTGAAAATGTAGTCCGTGCTAAGACAAGCATTACTATTACTGTTGCTTTCACTAACCCCTAACTCCAAGTATTGACTTTGAGAAGAACTCGTCTTTCATCATTTGTGCTTCAGACATGATTGGGTGAAATGTGGATAGATTATTCATTGAATTAATCATTAATCATAAATGGGCACATTTAAGGTGGTCAAATGAGAATCGTGGACCAGTTTGCTGACAAGTGATGAATTAGAGTTAAAAACAACCATGGAGACCTGCTAATTAAAGGTGCAATATGTATCATTTTTCATGCAATATTCGCCCCTTTTTTCCCAATGTGTGAACGGCTTGTAACACAACTTAAAAAATGTGCCCTTCCCGCACTTCCTAGGTTGCCTATTAAAGCCTGTTGACTGATTTTCATGCAAAGATCCCGGGAAAGCGGGCCGCTTTTGCAGGGAAAATTCAAAGGATGCAATGTTTATACGCGCTCGCTAGAGGAAATTTTAGTTTTGTGTATGTATTTGAATTGAAAGGCAATTAAATATCTATGCAAGTTCATCAAATATACAATATAATGACATCCCACTGCAAATAAACAGTATATGTTGTGCCCAATGTCCACTTGAGGGGCATTTATAAACTAGATTAACATTTTATTTTATTTTTAAGAAAATGTAAGCTGTGCTTGCCTGTGAAAAAGTGGCTGCCAAAGCTTACTACTTAGGTTTAGGGGTTTGTTCATATTTTGTATATGTGACACAGTATGTCCTGTAATCCTTTAATGTGTCCTATATCATGTTACCCTAGAAAACAGTAGAAGTCACCATGAGAATGTGGATCTGATCTCTAGAGACCGTGTTTTCCCTCCCATCAAATAACCGCACACTTTGTGCTATCCATCGATGCTACAGTTCAGTGGCACGGCTGGTCATTGGGAGAGGAAGTGGGTGTGTCCTGCCATTATAGAAGACAAACACATGCAATGTTACATTAATAACACTGTATGCACACCGAACCACCACACGCAGAGGCAGATCCAATAATAATGGGAGGGTGAGAATGAAAGGGTTGCGCCCAGACAGGACAACCCAGTGGGAAGACGAATACCCTCTGTGACGGTAGACAAAAAAGGCACAAGTGAGAGAGAGAGAGAGAGAGAGAGAGAGAGAAAGAGAGAGAGAAAGAGAGTGTGTGAGTGTGTGAGAGAGAGAGAGAGTGAGAGAGAGAGAGTGTGTGAGAAAGAGAGAGAGAGAGAGAGAGAGTGTGTGTGTGTGTGTGTGTGAGAGAGAGAGAGAGAGAGAAAGAGAGGGTATGTGTGTGTGTGTGAAAGTGAGAGAGAGAGAGCGTGTTTGAGAGAGAGAGAGAGAGAGAGAGAGAGAGAGAGAGAGAGAGAGAGAGAGAGAGTAAAGATGGGTGGTCTATTTCTGTCCAGAGATTCTCAGGAGAAAGTCAGCTGCAGGCAGTGGTGGAGGTAGGGGTGGCCGTGGCCACCATGAATCGAAGCCTGGCCACCCCATTGGCCAATTGCTGTTTTAGTAATTTTTTGTTCTTTAGAGGTGAAAACATCTCTGTACAAATGTACAAACTTAACATATGCACACAACAAGGTCGCCAAACCTCTCGTTTAAACGAAAGCAGGGGGGGAAAAAATAAAGGAAATGGAAATATAAAAAAATGTTGGAAACAGAAACTGGAAAGGAAACGAAAAAGGAAATAGTAAGGAAACAGAAACAAGGAAGCAAAGAGAATGAGGGAAAGACAGCTGAAACAGGAAATAATAGAGTAAAAGGAAGGGAAGTGGAAATTGAAAAAGGAAGTGGAATGGAAAATATGATAAAAAGGGAAATGGGAAAGAAAGAAAACAGGAACAGGACGGCAAAGAGGAAAAACAGGAACGAATGTCAGAAGATGTAAAATGAAAGGAATTGAAAACAGAAACCAGAAAGAAAACAGAAAGAAATAAGACAAAAGGAAATGGAAAGGAAAACAGGAAACCAAAAAACAAAACAAAAAAATGAAAACTACAAATGAAAGGGATTCTCAGTGAGGACTTTAAAGGAAACAGCCATGTATTAATAGTCCATATGCATGATGTGAGGTTCTGCTTTTAACATGTCCATCAGCAACGAGGACCATATGTTATATGATGAACAACCTCAGTCTGCATGCAGCCAAGCCAGCTGTTCGCAGTTTGTTAATAGCTTTCAGAGGAATGTATTTCCCCACTGGGGAGAGAGTTTTTCATGTAAGATCAAGCATGGTTTGTGCTTAACAGCCTCAGGGAGCATTTGTAAGGCAGTGTTTAAAATGCAGCATTTCTGCCCCGATGTAACGTAAAGATGGAGTTTAGTTTTAACACTGCTGTTAAACACCATAGCAACCACCTCAGTACCCTAGCAAGGCACTATAGAATAAATATAGTGTTACAGTTCAGTTTAGTGGCTGAAAATGTTTTATTTTTGTTTTGACGGCCATGGATTGCATCTTGAAGGATAGTGATTGATCTTCACTCCAAAAATTTCCTCCAGTAAAGCCATCCAATATTTCATTGACTGCAGTTTTATTAGAAGGATGAAGAAAACAACAACACAGAATCAGAATTTAGTTTGGGCCGTCTGGAGTATTTTGAGGTATAAATCACACAGCAGGACCTGTAAACACAACTGACTCAGCCGAGAGTGATGAGACACCCTTCAAATGCGGATCTATACTCACAGCGCTATTCATTGATCATCATTCACGACCTGACGTTACAGAAATGAAAGAGAAAATTAAATCAGGAAATCGACAAATAGTCATGTCAATTTAGAAGAATAGTTTAGCCACAAATGTCATTATTTACTCACCCTGATGTTATTCCAAACTGAATGCTTTTATTAAATTTTTTCAGTAGAACACAAAATGAGATCAAAGTATAACTTAAAATGTTCTATCTATCTATCTATCTATCTATCTATCTATCTATCTATCTATCTATCTATCTATCTATCTATCTATCTATCTATCTATCTATC
>JAVLUX010000004.1:2947500-3022500 GCA_032164185.1 Moxostoma hubbsi
TGAGCGGTGCCTGGTTTCCTCCAGACATGATGCTTGTCATTCAGGCCAAAGAGTTCAATCTTTGTTTCATCAGACCAGAGAATTTTGTTTCTCATTATCTGAGAGTCCTTCAGGTGCCTTTTGGCAAACTCCAGGCGGGCTGTCATGTGAACTTTAACTGAGAAGTGGCTTCCGTCTGGCCACTCTACCTTACAGGCCTGATTGGTGGAGTGCTGCAGAGATGGTTGTTCTTCTGGAAGGTTCTCCTCTCTCCACAGAGAACTGCTGGAGCTCTGTCAGAGTGACCATCGGGTTCTTGGTCACCTCCCTGACTAAGGCCCTTCTCCCCCGATCGCTCAGTTTGACCGGGCGGCTCTAGGAGGAGTCCTGGTGGTTCCAAACTTCTTCCATTTACGGATGATGGAGGCCACTGTGCTCATTGGGACCTTCAATGCTGCAGAAATGTTTCTGTACCCTTACCCAGATCTGTGCCTCAATACAATCCTGTCTTGGAGGTCTACAGACAATTCCTTGGACTTCATGGCTTGATTTGTGCTCTGACATGCACTGTTAACTGTGGGACCTTATATAGACAGGCGTGTGCCTTTCCAAATCATGTCCAATCAACTGAATTCACCACAGGTGGACTCCAATCAAGTTGTAGAAACATCTCAAGGATGATCAGTGGAAACAGGATGCACCTGAGCTCAATTTTGAATGTCATGGCAAAGGCTGTGAATACTTATGTACATGTGATTTTTTTCATTTTTTATTTTTAATAAATTTGCAAAGATTTCAAACAAACTTCTTTCACGTTGTCATTATGAGGTATTGGTTGTAAAATTTTTGAGGAAAATAATGAATATAATCCATTTTGTAATAAGGCTGTAACATAACAAAATGTGGAAAAAGTGAAGCACTGTGAATACTTTCCGGATTTGTATAAAATGATATACATAACTGTAATATTTTTATTTTTATTTTTTCTGGAAGTGCTGGAGGGTCTTGCCTAGGGTGCCAAATAGGGTAGGACCATTCATTTAATCCATCAGTAAAAGTGTCCAATAACAGAGTGGTCCCTACAATTAAGCAAGTGGTATTTGGCTGGTCATGTGATCCCAACATGTCAGCCCCCATGAGGGGAACCTCTCCATGTATATTAAATGTATATTGAGTAGTCATGATATTATGCATCTCAATATATAACAATTAATTTCTTTTATATATGGAAAAAATAATACTTGAGAGCATATTTAATTCAATTAGTTATATTTTTAGAAAAATAGTATAAATATATTTTACAAATGGAATACACAAATTTGCACAAAAGGAAACAAGAAAAGATGGCCTGTTTGTCTAAACTTGCCCATTGGAATGACAAAGAAAATCCTGGTTCATCTTGGGAAATGTAGTTCAGTGAGTGTATCAATAAACCATGTAATCATCCTCCCACCCAGTGTTCCAGAGTTTCTTTATTATTAAATCATTAACCCTGAAGACTTTTCGTGGAGCTTTTTTGTTAATAAGTTCTTGCATATCTGGCTTTTATCTTCTGATGTACATTGACAGACATTACAGGAAAAATACTTCTCTCCGCCCCCTTTACAGCGTCAGAACTACATTTCCCAGAATGCCCATTCCCCTGTTTGCGCTGCTGTGGGAGACGAAGCATTCTGGGGGTTGTAGTTTAACTGGGCCGTGATGCTTGATGTCTGCACGAGCGTGTTACATGAGGATCTGTGCAAAGGGAAGTCCATCTTAGACATGAAAATAGAGGCCAGGTATTTTTGCTTTTGTAACAGTTTTTACAAATACACATTCGCAAAGGAATCTGATAGGGATTATGATGATAAAGTAGAACAATAAACCGATTTTGTGTCTGGCGCATAGGAGAAAGCGACTGTGTTTTACAGCTGCGTTGGTGGTTTGCAGGTAAAGTAGCGAAACGACCCGATTCTGCGGCTTTTTATAGACTCTTAACGGTAATAAACTTTAATTATTGATTTCTGACATATTGGTTATGGCGCAATTGTGGAATGGAAGATATGTGTCGTATTAATAACCTTGTTTGCACATTTAGCATACTGAAAATGAACCGGCCTCTTTTAGCCGCATTGTTCTGAACGTGTAATGTACTGCAGGACAAACTTTAGCATAATTAACCATAAACACAGTCGTGCATACAGCAAATCTTACTATAATTATGCAATATGGGCGCTGTTGATATCCGGCAGTGCAGCAGTCTAGTCTGTCCAATCAAAGGCGAGAGAAATGTGTGCAATGCTACAAAATAACAAAAGACATTGTGACGTTACATATGTAACAATGTTGCTGTGATACATATGTAACATCCACTGCAACAACACTTGAAACGTTGTAAAGTTTAAACAAATGTGTCAGATTTTGAGTCAGTCTTGACAGAAACTGTCAAAGTCATGTGGTCTGCCATATGTTGACACTCCATCAGTTTCTTTTTGATGAAAGTAAAGTGTTTTATTTGTGTATTATGTCTTAAATTCTCCTGTCCTTTTTTTCTTCTCTCTTCTAGTTGTGTCTGAGGTTTTGGAAACATGTCCAAGAAAAGGGGCAGGTGAGTAAAGACAATAGAAATGTGATTTTTCCATTGTTTGCTACTTTGATACATGCCGTACCGCTCATTTGACTTTGTCCAGATCTATTAACTTATTCAGAGAAATATACAAATGCATTCCACACAAATCAATTATTGAATACTAATACGATGAACACGCTTTCAGTTTTCTGAGTTCAGAATATATGGTTCAGTAGGATATTTTTTCTGGGGTTTACAGTAAAAAAATCTAATAAAAATCATTTGGTGTAACAAATCAAAGTCTCTTAAAATGCTGAAATTCTTGAAAAAAAAAGAGAAAAGGCATGAGTTGTGTGGAACAACCTTTTATTATTATTATTATTATTATCATATGATAAATACAAAAAGCATTTGTGGCATAATGTTGATTACCACAAAAATGAATTTCGAATTTTCTTTAAAAGAAGAAGTGAAAATGGAGGTTACAATGAGGCACTTACAATGGAAGTGAATGGGGCCAATTGTTGGAGGTTTTAAAGGCAGAAATGTGAAGCTTATAATTTTATTAATTCTTATGTTAAAACTGTATTATTTGAGTTGTAAAGTTGTTTAAATCGTAATTTTTACAGTCATTTCAGGGATTGGGGTTTGTTGATATTACATCATCATGGCAAAAAAGTAGTCAAATTGGCTCTAACTTTACACACACAAAATTGTAAGTGATTTAATCACAATAAAATGATGTTACCATGCATATTGTATATGCCTTGTTGCTATAATCTTGAAAAAGTGAGTTTTTTAACAGTCAAAAATTGGCTCCCATTCACTTCCATTGTAAGTGCCTCATTGGAAACCACATTTTAGTGGGTTAGTTTTAGTTTACGCTACAAATTATGTCGCTTGAGCTTAACTTGTATTAAACCCAGAATATTACTTTGATATTTGAAAAAACATTTTCCAGCAAATCAAAGTAAGTTGGTGTAACCAACATGTAGGTAGCCATTTTGATGTCATGTGACCAAAAAAACAACCTTAAACAGAGTGGATCACTTTAGACCCTCAATCATTATTTTGTCATATAATATCAATATTTTGATATTTTCATGACATTTTTCTCTTTAGGTCATATGGAGTAAAGTATTAAGTTGTACACACTCATGTATTGTATGTAAGTAAAGTGTTTAAATACCTTTTACTTGGTTACACCACTTGAAATTTTTAAGTAATTAAATCAGTCTTTCAAATAATCTGTTTTATTCAAAAATTCGGACAATGCCAGAAAACCTTGTTTACATGAGATTTAAAATAATGACATTATTCTCTGCGTTGGACGTCAAAACGTAAATGGTTATACGCACAACACTTGCGCACATTGGATAAGTCCGTGAGAAGAGCGGTAAAATTATGTTTTAACCGTTTATGACTTCACCCTGATATATACAAAATATTGATTATTGATCGGCATGTTATTTTCTCAATGCGTTTTTAAGGCATCGATATATTAACAAAAGCCAGCATTTAAATGAGCCTAATTTGTGTGCTTTCCAATTCATTGTCAGTTCCTTATTTTAGAACGTGCCATGACGTTGGGAAATATTCTGATTATCGATGTGTGACTAAAGTCATCGATCGCAAGCCTAGAAAACTGTTTAAGGTGTTTACGTGACTGTAAAAAGTTTCGGCCTTCTATGCATAATCGCTGTAATGTCCTGCATGTAAACACGCTCACTGACTATACACTGCTCAGTCTATCAGTAGATGGAGGTATGATGCGTTCCCATGTGACTATGGACTGATAAGAATACTTTTGTGGTGGGCAAAAATGTGTCGTGCCATTTCCAGGAATGTTTTAAGGTTAGAAAAGCTTTGTGACAGTCCTGCTCCAGTGACATTGCAAATGATGAACCTGAACTCTCATGCACATGGATGAACATTTGTAAAATGCTAGTGGTAGTTTTATGTTATTAAAGTCAGCCAGTGGGCTGCTGTAAAACATGTTTGTCTGGAAACGTCATCATTTATGCTGCCTTAACAGATGGCTGCTAATGTATTGTTTTAAGAGTCAGCCTCAAGGTTTATAACGAAATTATAAACGTATAGTTCTGGCCCTGAAATCAGATCAGATGAGACACGTTTGATGTTCAGTATGCTGTATATTAATTGAATTCTATATTAATACAGCAAGTCTGCATGATCACCTTTAAACCTGGAGTTAGGCTAATTAAATCTAAGTTACTTGGCAATTTATTGTGCTTATTGTAAACAGTACATTTCTGACACGCGGGCTTGAGAGAGGTTTAAGATGACATTTATTTGATGAATATAAAACAGAAATGTAATGTCTCTCTTTGGCGTAAGCCCCGTCTGGCGGTCCGAGGGAGTTGTACTCGGAACCATGATATCCTGCCGGAGATAGGAGGCAGGGGCGAGGAGCCTACCCCCATGTGGGACGGGGCTCAACAGGTGGTGGTGGGGTGGTGGAGGTTGCCGTGTTAGCACACTGAAACAACAATGTGATAGATTGTGAGCAGACTTATAATGCAATGGCTAACATGTGATTGGCTGGGAATTACCCAGCTAATGGTGTGATGATGTACAGCTGCTAGTCTTCCCACTAGAACTACGCTGCGCTCACATTTCTTTTTATTATTGAGCATTGTCTTCTATAATATTACTGTTGCTGCCCACGATTTTAAGAAACACTTGATGTGGTCCATTGCTGTGGTTTTTACTATTGTTATGGGAGTTTTAGGGACTGGTAAAGGGTGGATTCAGCGTGAAATCGCCTCAGATATCTTACCGCAGCTGCTTTTGTGGAGGCTGATAGCGGAGTTTAATCACAGATTTTTAGAGGGTCTGAAATGAAAGAAAGGGGGACTTAAGCCTTCCTAAATTGGGTCTAGCAACATCTATGGACCAAGTGAAGTTATTTTGATTTAGTTGGAGATTATGTAGAAAACCATTTTTGTTTTATTGGGAAAACGTGGACTTTTGAATCGTGCACCTTAAGGCCAAGAACATGTATGAAGAAACAAAACGGGGTACATTTTCAATTTGTGCTGACTTAAATATCACAGCTCCTCTCGTTTTGACCGCACTCAATATTAATGATGGCCAGCTCGGACTAACATGGGAGAGTTTTGGGGCAGTTGACAGAATTGTCACTAGGGATGGAAATTTTAAGGAATTTAACCAGTGGCGGTTCGTGCATTTTAAGTCTAGGCCTTCAGTGTGATTCATGCCATTAAGAAAACACAGTTTCACAATGAATAAGACACCTTATGCCTTTGGGCATCATATATTATGTCGCAGCTAACTAGTAATATCAATTGACATTTTAAAACATGTCCACACACAAAAGCCAGAACTTGAAATTACTCTTAATGCTCAAGCAAGCCTAATTTTAACTGCAGCAAGACTGTTTTGTGAAATGAACGTCTCCTGAACAGACATTCAAAAATCATAATTTTTCATATGAATCAACAAGGAGGTCTATAATACCTGGAAAAATCTATCAAAAAATATTTGCGATTTAAATGTTGCTTGCAATAAATTTCGTTTCGTCAGTATACACGGTTATTCTGCATTCCGATATTCGGAACTGCAACGCTCCTGTTAGCTTAGCAGAGGTTTGACTCTCATTAGAGATGTCTCCTACCAACCCAGCTGATAAACAATGCTACAGTGCTATGTCTCCTAGCAACCCAACTGATAAACAATGCTACAGTGCTATGTCTCCTACCAACCCAGCTGATAAACAATGCTACAGTGCTATGTCTCCTAGCAACCCAACTGATAAACAATGCTTCGGCGCTATGTCTCCTAGCAACCCAACTGATAAACAATGCTTCGGCGCTATGTCTCCTAGCAACCCAACTGATAAACAATGCTTCGGCGCTATGTCTCCTAGCAACCCAACTGATAAACAATGCTGCGGCGCTATGTCTCCTAGCAACCCAACTGATAAACAATGCTGCGGCGCTATGTCTCCTAGCAACCCAACCGATAAACAATGCTGCGTTGCTATGTCTCCTAGCAAACCAACTGATAAACAATGCTGCGGTGCTATGTCTCCTAGCAACCCCAACTGATAAACTATGCTGCAGCGCTATGTCTCCTAGCAACCCAACTGATAAACAATGCTGCGGTGCTATGTCTCCTAGCAACCCAACTGATAAACAATGCTGCAGCGCTATGTCTCCTAGCAACCCAACTGATAAACTATGCTGCAGCGCTATGTCTCCTAGCAACCCAACTGATAAACGATGTTGCAGCGCTATGTCTCCTAGCAACCCAACTGATAAACGATGCTGCAGCGCTATGTCTCCTAGCAACCCAACTGATAAACGATGTTGCAGCGCTATGTCTCCTAGCAACCCAACTGATAAACGATGTTGCAGCGCTATGTCTCCTAGCAACCCAACTGACAAATGATGTTGCAGCGCTATGTCTCCTAGCAACCCAACTGATAAACAATGCTGCAGCGCTATGTCTCCTAGCAACCCAACTGATAAACAATGTTGCAGCGCTATGTCTCCTAGCAACCCAACTGATAAACAATGTTGCAGCGCTATTCTCCTAGCAACCCAACTGATAAACAATGCTGCAGCGCTATGTCTCCTAGCAACCCAACTGATAAACAATGTTGCAGCGCTATGTCTCCTAGCAACCCAACTGATAAACAATGCTGCAGCGCTATGTCTCCTAGCAACCCAACTGATAAACAATGCTGCAGCGCTATGTCTCCTAGCAACCCAACTGATAAACAGTTGGTTATTGTGGGATAAACAGTTATGTCATGTGAACATTTTGTCATTTGCCCTTTTGAGCCAATAATGTGTTTTGCTAGCCAACAGAGATGCATGTATAAATACATACCGTAGGTTTCATTGTTACATTATAGTTGTAAAATTTACAGCTATTATTTCAAATTAGAAACCTAATAAATTTGTCAAATTTGAAGTGAAATTTTAACTTAGCACTTTATAATAGGGTTACATTTAGCTATCATGAACTAACAATACTTTTATTTATTTTATTTATTCAACTGTAATGTTAAATATACTGTAGTTTTTCATTGTTCGTTAATGCTTTTCATATTTCATTAACTAATGTTAACAAATACAACTTTTGATTTAAAAAAATGTTGAAATTAACATTAAACAAGATTAATAATGCTGTAAAAGTATTGTACAGTTTTAGTTCATGATGACTAATGTTGTTAAAGCTACGCCCCCCGTCTGCCATTGGTCAAACAGAGATAGTCCCGCCCCCAACTCATGCCATTGGTTGAGCAATGTTGTTGGGGTGGGTCTAAGCGTGTCCCCCTAATGCCACTGAACACTTGTTAGACTAAACAATTCTGAGGGACACCATCCCGCATAGGCCGGCCATCATCAATACTTTTCCTTTTCAAGAACTTGTCCATGTTTTCTGTCCGTCTTAGTAGCGTGTTTACTTAATGTTTGAAATTCGGCTATTGTCACATAGGTGGGCTACGCTGTGTGAGGTCACAGGTGGCAAGAGGTACTGATAAAACAACAAATTTGCTTCTTTTCTAATTTGTAGATTTGATCTTGAAATGCCACAGCAAATTACAGGGATGCAAACTCCTGAGGGGCGAAAAAGGTAAGACAATCACCGGTCCACAAACATTTTTTTCTGGGGATATTTTTTTAAAGAATAAGCTAAAAGCACCAATTCCAGCTATTTTAGCGATTCAAGTTTATTCAAGTTTATAATTGTGCAGAATAAGCAGCAAAATAAAGAGTATTTTGGTGAGGCTTGCTTCTGTTTCACAAATTTGTTCAGTTTTATTAAAGCTAACTCCTGTTTGGTGTGCAATCTTTTCCAGAAACATTATTTGTTATACTGGCAGAAGATATATATATATATATATATATATATATATATCTCTTCTGTGGAAGGGACAGGACTAAGAAATGATCGACCAATCATTGCATTCGGTCCGAATGTAGTGATAGGATGTCCTTCCTGTGTGTCAATCTATATTTGCACACCGCCACGCAACTTGTTTGTGCAGACGATCACACATCATCAGCGCAGGTTCCTTGACACTGTGCAGAGCGAGCGTGGGAATTACGTTCATTATTATTGTAATGTCTAACCTGTGAATGAGACACGAGGTAATCTGAAACCGTTGCGATCGATTCCACCAACACGTCTGTCCTCCTCCTCCAGACTCTGCTCTGTGTGTGTGTGTGTGTGTGATAGAGGAGGCGTGGCTTTGGTGACACCTCTGAAGCGAGGGCGGGCTCTATGCTTCAAAAGCTAGCTTGCTAACTGCTAGCCTCTCTGGATTACACACCCTAGCTTTAACTGGTTTGTTCAGCAACCCCTTCTGGAAACGTCTTGTGTGCTATGAGTGAATCAGTGAATCATTTTGAGTCATTCATGACCGAAATCAACCAAGAGAATTTATAGTTTTTAAGCATTAAAACAAAGCAGATCGACAGTCATCCTTCAGTCTGAGCATTATTATTCATCCAAAAAGACAATAATTATAGTGAGTTTCATTAACGTCCTTCTCCTTTATTAAAACTTGCATGGCTACAAATGTGCTGACTTCAGTATAAGAATTATAAACACAAAGCAGATCTACGGTCTCATTTTCCTACAGTATCCTATTTAAACTGCTGAGCATGACTTTAATCAGAAAAGACCACAATATTAGACAAATAATCATTTTGAGTTTCAATAATGTTCTTTCATCATTGTAAAGCGCATTTCACATGAGATGAGTCGAGATGTCAATGCTCCGTTCAACGCCAGCGTCCAGCGCCGCATCGCCCTCCACATGACAAGAGTCGCAGAGGGGCGATTTAAAAAAAAAAAAGTGGGAGGTGCACAATAAACATTGAAAACAGCAGAGAGTAATAAAAGGACTCTTTATGTTTAGGTCGAAGCTTTTTCTTGGTGAATTTAAATGAGATCAATAACTGCGGTCTCTGATATTCGTAAACGATAAGGTACATTTTTATAAAAATAAATTGAGACATTCAATGTCTAATAATGGACCATCCATCTTCAACCGCTTATCCGAAGTCGGGTCGCGGGGGCAGCAGCTCCAGCAGGGGGCCCCAAACTTCCCTATCCCGAGCCACATTAACCAGCTCTGACTGGGGGACCCTGAGGCGTTCCCAGGCCAGTGTGGAGATGTAATCTCTCCACCTAGTCCTGGCTCTTCCCCGAGGCCTCCTCCCAGCTGGACGTGCCTGAAACACTTCCCTAGGGAGGCGCCCAGGGGGCATCCTTACCAGATGCCCAAACCACCTCAACTTTGCCTTCCAGCTCAGCTCTCTTTTCGTGACAATGGTTCGATAGAGCGAGTGCAATACCGCCCCCGCTGCCCCGATTCTCCGGCCAACCTCCCGCTCCATTGTCCCCTCACTCGTGAACAAGACCCCGAGGTACTTGAACTCCTTCACTTGGGGCACACTTCACATAATGGACCGTTTTTAAATATTTCTTGTTGCTTAATACTCTCAAAGACATTATTGGTGAAGAACATGTTTGTGAAAAACACTTTAAGGTGTAAAGTGACGTCACTTCATAGACTTCAATGTATTCTGCAGCGCTGACGCGAATCATGTGATGACCATTAACACACATAAATATCAGTAACTTTTAATCATTGCTCATCACAATCACAAAAGTGACCGATTATGGTTTCAAAACAGTGAATTTCTCTGAAAGGTGAGGAGTTTGGATCCCTGAAATAATTTTTTATCATGCATTTAATTATTTTGTGGAATTTGATCATTTTCCTCGGCACACCTGACAGTCTGTCATAGCACAGCGCCAGAAAGAAACAATGCTCACAGTTTTCCAGAAAATGAACCCATGATTGCTTACTGCATATATAGCTGGGATAGAAGAAAGTATTTTATCACAGAAAAAGTCACATACAACTATTTCTTTAATGTTAACAAATGGAACCATATTTTGGGAACACTTTACAATATAAATAGGTGATGTTTAATATCACTTTAGAGTAGCGTGCATTATAGGCATTTATTATTTTCCTAATGCAGCAAAAATGCCATTAAGTCCCGATCATTGTTAGATGAGAGGTAAAATATTCATTGGTTGGCTGTTTATTCCGCAGCCCGTTATGTTCCTGTGTTTCTCGTCTTTACAGGAAGCGCAGCAGCGGCGAGCTCAGCGACAGTCTCACTCCGGATCCCAACAACCTCCTCGGCCGACGGATCCAACACAGCTGGCGGGAGAAGGGTGCGCTGACCAAATGGAAGGGAACAGTACTGGACCGGCTCACTGTCAACTCATCCTTATACATGGTCAAATACGACGGCTTTGATTGTGTCTACGGAATCGAGCTCTTTAAAGATGAGAGAGTTTCCAACCTGCAAGTCCTCACAGAAAAAGTGGGTGAGTAGGCGACTTTCGCTCTGCAAGCAGGAAACAGGAAGTAGCACATGGATGGGCACTTTATTTATTTTTTAGTGCATGAACTTTGATTACACACTATGTTTCTACAAACAAAAAGCCACATTACCTCATTCTGCAGTGTTTTTCATGCAGTTATGCACACATCTGTTCCTAAATAATTATATCACAATTAAAGTAGACAGAAGGGAAAATAAATGAACTGGCATGTCAAAAAAATAGTAAAGACACTGATTTTGGAGCTGGAAATATTTCGCCGCATGGAAAGTAAATGTGGGATTAGATTATGAGAGTTATTAGATGTAATTCTTCCCATCATATCACTGTAATCTGCAGCCTCTTATCGCTTTGCCTTATAATAGCCACTGGTTGCTTTGTGGTTAGCATATGTAAATTGTGTACATCACTGTGTTTTCTGTCATCTCGAAGTGAACAACAAGATCAAGGTTCCTCATGACGCAGAGGAGCTGGTGGGGAAAGCCGTAGAACATCTGTTTGAGAAGGAAGACGGTGAGAAGAACGAGTGGAGGGGGATGGTGCTGTCTCGCGCACCCATTATGACCAACTGGTACTACATCACCTATGAGAAAGACCCTGTACTCTACATGTACCAGCTCTGGGACGACTACAAAGATGGAGACCTGCGGATTTTACCTGAAGCAGGTATACAAACAGAGAATTTATAATATGATTTTTGTTCCTTTGAAGACATTCCTTTAGAGGAAAAACCCCTCAAGATTTGAGACAACTTCATTTTATTTTAAAGTAGTGCATCTCACTTTGGCACATGATATATTAGTCACATAATCATAATCATCATATTAAACTTTTTACAGATTACAAGATTACTTGTAACATATTTTGTAATCTCTGTATTTGTAAGTCTTAAGTTTCGAAGTTACTGCAATACTTTTTTCTTTTTTAAAATATTACAAAAAGCTGTGAAATATTTGTATAAAAAAAAAAATCATAATAATGTCCATTTATTAATTAATATGTTTAATATAAGTTGAATATTTATTCTATTCATAAAAAATATTAATAAACTGTTTGTAAATGAGTACCTATTTTTAATATTAATAAAATATTCTAAATTAATTTTATTTTATTCTGTGCATAACATTAATTATTCTCCCATTAATCAAATGTTTTACATGTATTCATTTTAGTATAATATTTAATATAAATATTTTTTCATTCTATTCAAATGTTTTAAATAAGTGTTTAATATGAAGTAATATATTATTAATATCAATTATTTTATTCTGTTCATAAAATAAATAATTATCCTTTTATTAAACTGTTTTGAATATGAGTTAATGTAATATTAATTAATATATTATTAATATAAATTATATTTTATTCATAAAATAAATAATTATCATTTTATTAAACTGTTTTGAATATGAGTTCATTTAATATGAATTAATATATTATTTAATATCTATTATATTTTATTCTATTCATAAAATAAATGATTCTCCCATTAACAATGTTTTAAATATTTTTTTTATTTACTATTTAATAATATAATACTTTTTTACATATTATTCTATTTAAAAAAAAATATATTTTCCCATTATTAAAATATGTTTTGATTGAGTTTATTTAATATAAATTAATATAATATTTAATACCAATTGTATTTGATTTCAATTCATAAAAAAAAAAAAAAATCTCCCATTAAAAATGACTGATTTAACAACATTGTTACAACATTGCGATGTAAACTCATTTAATTGGTTCCTTTCCGCAGAAAATAAACACCTGCTGCCAGCAGACAGGAAGCCCGGAGAGGAAACGGAGAGTCTTGTGGGTAAGCAGGTGGAGTACGTGACGGATAAAGGCGTGAAGAGAACCGGCCTCGTCATCTATCAAGTTCCCGCCAAGCCATCTGTGTACTACATCAAATACGACGACGATTTCCACATCCACGTTTACGACCTGGTTAAGACGACCTAAAACAAACAGACAAAGCGAAGAAAACTAAAACAAACCCGCTTTCGTCTCACCTCGTAGTAGCTTAAGTATCATCGCATTGTACCTTCTCATTGTACAGTTCGCCATGCTATGAAGTGCTGGCCGCGGAGGTATGAAGCGTTAGTGTGCAGGGTTTGTTATTTTGTGTGGTTGTCGAAATTGACAACATAGGAAGACGATTTTTAAAATTGTCATATCAAAACCATGTATTTATATGTGTGCATTGGGCATCATTCAGTGATTTCACATGTTTATTAGCCTGTATAACAGGATGTCTTTCGAGGCGTAGCTTTGATTCAGCTGTAAGCCCCGGGACAGGTCAATCTCATATGAGTTTGGAGATTTGTATTTGAATGTTCGGCCTCGTAAGACTGGCGAGGATTTTCCTTCATTTAAACTGTAAACAGCTTTGGCCACAAGTCAAAAAGATGCAGAAACAGGAAGGCGTTCTTTAACTGACACCACAGAAACTTATTTATTCAATCAATAAGCTTTGAAAACAAATGTTTGCTCCTTTAAATCCTTTGAGTTGGGACTCATTTCATGCATATTGTGACTCAATATGCATGAAATGATGCATCAAATCCGAACAGACGTGCAACTTGACAAATGTTTGCGTTTACCACTACATTTAGTGGGTGGCTTTTATCTTTTGATTTAACAAAAAAAAAAAAAAAAATGGCGGTTTCGTAAGGGTGCCATGCTAAGACTCAAACTCAACAAAAGTAGCATGTAGCAGGTAAAATTTACGTTTAACATGTTTCTGGCATTTTTAATAACGATTCGCCTCATTAAAAACAAGAATAACAGTGTGACATCACGCCCCGTCTGTAGCATTGCTAACGTGCTCTACGGAGAGGGTTGTTCGTGTTGCTAATGTGAAATCGTACATTTTATTGAACATTCGCTTTGTCTTTGAATAAAAGGAGAGCACTTATTTCTAAACACAACTACATTTGTGATTTTCATCGTCATGCGTATAGAAAACTCAAGCAACTTCATAGTTTGAAGTATATGTTTTATTATTGTAAATGTCATATATATATATATATATATATATATATATATACAGTAAGAGTTGATCATTACATCTCTTTATCCATAAAAACTGATTTGAAACCATGTTGTGTTACCAGTCCTCTGACCTCTATTTGATAAAGTCTGATTTGTGACTTGCAAAGTTTAAAAGACCTCAATATAGTCAAATCTGAATCGAAACCAACAGGGTGGAAACTGTTAGACTGCTAAAAAACATGATCAAATCCTCCATTGCCTTACTGTGAATTAAAGGCATATCATAAATGATGACATGCCCGTGTGTATCAGATTTGATGCGTATGATATTAAAGCTCTTGCGATGGATGCACCTTATGTAATTTCTACGGAAGCCCTGAACTGCAAGGTGAAAAAAAAATAATTATATCTTACATTTTTTCACTCTTCCAAAAAAAAAAAATGTAAAAAATTCTCCAAAAAAAAAAATTTGTTTTCTCTTAAAATTTTTTTTTCTCTATTAAAAAAAAAATAAAAAAATTTTTTTGAAGAGTAAAAAAAAATTTTTTTTTTTTTTTTTTTTTTTTTTTTTTTTGAGAACAAAAAAAAAATTAAGAGAATTTTTTTTTTTTAAGAGCGAAAAAAATGTAAGACTTAAGCTCAGAAACGAACTGAGAGACACTTTGAAAAAAATTATAATACAGTTTTTTTCCTTCACCTTGCGGTTCAGGACTTCCGTATATTTCAGCAGATCTGAGTAATGAGCGATTTCCTTATTTCTTGTCAAGTAACTTCAGACAAGTTTCCCCTTGTGCGTACATGTCAGTTTCACTTACAGTTGTGACATCATGCATTAGCTTTTAAACAGGATAAAAATGAACAATGAAATGTCTTTGGGTGACACTCTTTCCTCTCTATTTTGCTTCACATTTTGTGTAAGTAATGCATATAAGCATGTCATGATTGGCCTCCTATTCATGTAGCTGATCAGGACTTTTTTTGCTTGTAGCATTCGCACTTTATTCTTATGCTGACAAGTGCAGCTCTGATACGGCTCGAAGTCAATTAAAAACATTGTGTTTCAAAGTATGTTGTCTCACCTGATTGGCATCACCAAAAGGTACAAGAACGGTTGCTTGACAGCTTCAAAACTTAGTTTAGTCTAAACTGATTTTATACTTTTGTTTGAGCAGATTTTAATGTTTCACATGATCAAATCAAAATGATCACCTCTTACAAAAGACCTGCTCATAAACGGGAGTGATTATGTACATTTTAAAAATTGCATTAGTCAATTGATGCCACTTTTTATCTTTGCATGTTGTTAAAATGGCCCAGACTTCATGACATTAGCTGAAGTGGTTTATTGTATGGTTTTGTTGTAGGTAGACATTCAAGAAGTCATTGTAAAGAACACGGCACGTTTAAAGGATGATCCACACAAAAGTGATTCAATCATTTAGTAACCCTCATGTCATTCTAAACCTGTATAATTTTCATTCTCCCACGGAAAAACAAAAGTAGCTGTTTCGCAGAATGTTGGCGCTGCTCTTCTTTTTGGCAGGTCTCTGTATATTCTCCACTTGTATTCTACTTCAAAGAAAAGATTTGATGATTTCAGGCTGTTGAAATGTTCCCCGATTCTCAACAGGCTTCCGCAGTTTTCTTCTATCCGTGAACGAGTAATTCTATCTCTGGCTTCTTTGTAGATGTGTTTGATCGTGCGATCAGCGAGCTTCTGCCGACTCCTCTGGTTCTCCTATTTAATCTGTTCTTTTGCTGCTTTTTACCAAAGTTACATTTCAGTAGGTGATATTGAGGACTGTCAAACTGTTAACCCTTTCCGTTTGTGTAATGATGTTATCATAAATAAAAGAGATATTTTTTGCACTAAAGATTGTTGTCATTGCTGCTTTTAAATAGAAAGGTCTCTCACACATGTATTATGAAACACAATGGAAAAGAACATCAAAGGAGATGTTTCCCCCTTTGGTCCGGCAGCAAGTGGAATTGTAATCAACAGTCAAGGACGTCCAACCTCCCGAGCAATGAACTATGGGACATTCTCCAGTGTAATAAATGTCATGCAGTGTTAATCGGTTGATCATTCGAAGTTTATGACACTTCTGTATCTGTCAGTGTGCACACAAGATATTCCTGAATGCATTCACACGCAGGGTTTGATCTCAACCTCTTGACAAAGGAAAAGAGTGAAAATGATGTCATATTTGAGCTTTTTTCTTCTGGGTGCTGCCCTTGTGGCATACACATGGAGGGACACCTTTGATCCAGGTCAGAACAACAGCTTTTAATACCTTAGTAGATTTTTAGTACATATATATTTACCTTATTGTAACATGAATAACTGATCTAAATCTAGATCTGTATTATGCAACAATCGTAATATGAAGGTTTTCCTCATTAACATATGCAAATGAAATTGTTAACATGAAATAATGACACATGCAAAATTATTTGCAACAATACGGTTCTGTTAAAAAAATGCATCAGGCTTCATGACATGAAGAATATTTTTTAACAACATTGATTCATCTTTGGTAAATGCTAAGTTATTAAAAGGAGTTGTTCTTGTTAGGGCACGATGCATTCACTTCAAAGGGATCGTTCACGCATCATTTACTCATCCTCATGCCGTACTTGATGTGTATGACTTTCTACTGCTGAATACAAACAACGATTTCAGAAGCGATGGGTATGGGAGAGAAAAAGTCATTATTTTACTATAAATCTCCACTTTCACTTTCACACACTACTTCTTTTGTTAATGCTGATTTGCATTATTTGTGCATATCACCACTTACTGGGGAGGGAGGAGAATTTATAGTAATAGAGGACTTATATGTCTGTTTCTCACCCACACCCATCATATCATCATATCATCTTCTGAAGTCAGATTTAACCACTTGAGTCCTGGATTACTTTTCTTCGCTTGTGTTCATCAGAAGAAAGTCAAACACATCTGGGATGGTGTGAGGGTGTGTAAATGATAAGCGAACTATCCCTTTGACGTATAACATTTATAATTATGAAAATGTATTAATATTTGTATAAATTAGCATTATACCATGGTCTACTCAAATACTCGATTCTGATTGGCAGTAACGTGTGTGTTAAAACCGTTTAATGCACAGATTGTTCCAGTTAGTTCTAATCACTGTTCCATATTAATGCACCGTCCTACATCGATTATCCCATCATTAATAAGTGCTCTAAAAGTATTGTTAATTGTTAGACCTAGTTCATATTTACATTTATGCATTTGGCAGACGCTTTTATCCAAATCGACTTACAGTGCACTTATTACAGGGACAATCCCCCCCGGAGCAACCTGGAGTTAAGTGCCTTACTCAAGGACACAATGGTGGTGGCTGTGGGGATCAAACCAGCAACCTTCTGATTGCCAGTTATGTGCTTTAGCCCACTACGCCACCACCACTCATGTTAACTAATGTTAATGAATACAATCTTATTGTAAAGTATTATCGAATATATTAATCCTGGTTAATGTTAATTACCTCAAATAGGCCCGCTTGTATATTTTTTATATTGAATGTTGTAGCTAATTTAACATTAGCTAATGCATTATGAACTAATATGGGTAATGAACAATAATATATAGTTACATAACCATAAAAACCATACTGTAATCTCCAAGTTTCCGTATAAAATAAATTCTGTGTAATATTGTTCATTCATGATGCAATGCATTAACCAGTATTGGGGAAGCTACTCACAACTCAAAGTAGCTAAAAATACAAGCATTGAAAAAAATAAGCAGTTACCTTCACCACAACCTACCAACTACATTGAAGTATTTTAAAGGGATAGTTCACCTAAAAATGAAAATACTCTCATTATTTACTCACCCTCATGATATCCCAGGTGTGTACGACTTTCTCTCTTCACCGGAACACATTTGAAGAAAATGTTGAAATGCAAGTGGATGGAGATTTCTCTTTTGAGGGTCTAAAAGAGAGTCAGCATAAACGTTATCACTACAACTCCAGCTGTTAAATTAATGTCTTCTTAAGCAATCGCTTTTGGTGTGAAAATGAGAAATATTTAAGAACGTTTTTATCTATAATCAAACCAAGTGGTTTCTTGTGTGACATATTCACGTTGCCACGGATACAGATGTAATCTCATGCTCTCCACTCTGTTGAGACATGAGCACACAAACGCACCTTTGTGAGTAAAGACAGATAAATTCAGATCTAAACCAAAACCAACCAAGCTACTGTACAGTGTTCCTCCTTCTCACTTGTAAACAGCGCTGCTCCTCCAGCTGTGATGCACGTGCCTCAGTTCTTGCACATGTGCTGCAGAACAGTAGCATGATTTTGATCTTAAAAAAAGTACTTCAATACTTATCTTTTCGTCTATGATGTTTGGAGCTTCAACATAGAAATCTCCATCCACTTGTATTTTAAGGACCTACTGAGCTCAGATATTTTTCTATTTATCTTCAAATGTGTTCTGGTGAAGAATGAAAGTCGTACACACCTGGGATATCATGAGGATCAGACTTAAAAATACTAAAGTCGAAAACCGTGATAAACAGCAGCATTTAACTAAATATTATATGTGACTTCTTTGTAGGGGCTCAAGCGAATCAATTAATCATTTATTTGAACTGGTTCACTTGCATGAACCATCTGAACGAACCGATTCACAAAAATAAATTAAACTTCCCTGCTCTACATATAAGTGAATTAGTGAATCGTTTACTTGATCCGGTTCGCTTAGATGAGCCTTCTGAATGAACAGATTCATGGACCTTATTGAATTCCCAACCAGAATATTGCAGATTATTCTTTGACTTCAAATACACACTGGTGGCCAAAAGTTGGAATAATGCCCAGATTTTGCTGTTTTGGAAGGAAATTGATACTTTAATTCATCAAAGTGGCATTCAACTGATCACAAAGTCTAGTCAGGACATTACTGATGTAAAAAACAGCACCATCAAATCAAATCTAGACAGGCCCCATTTCCAGCAGCCATCACTCCAACACCTTATCCTTGAGTAATCATGCTAAATTACTAATTTGGTACTTGAAAATCACTTGCCATAATATCAAACACAGTTGAAATGAAATGAAGCTTAACATTGTCTTTCTGTTTGTATTTGAGTTGCCACAGTATGCAATACTGGCATGTCTAAAGCTGCGTTCACACTGCCAGCGACTTTGTCGTTGCAGGTCGCTGGTGGCTGGCGGTGAAGTCGCTAGTGGGCGTTCCCACTACTGGTTGCCTAGTAACGTTTATAAATGACATTCACGGATGTCATTCCATTGCTGTTGACAGGAAATCGCTTTTCTTGCCGCTAAAAACAAACATTTTGGAGGGAAAGACTAAATATTAATGGAATCAGTACATAAAATGCTTTATATCAAAGATGAACGAGAAACAAGGCGTTGCTCTTTGCCACAGCGGCTGTTTATCTGTGGCGAAAACGCAAACGCCGGTCTGTCTGGGTCCACAAAACCATTCAATCTCGGAGTCAGACACCTTTCCACGCAGTATTTTTCTTAAAAATGTCCTTGTACGTGGGAAGAGACATATCATAGAGCACTGGACAATTGCTAACAGCAAGAATTAGCCTTTCATCCATCGTTACTGCAGGAGCTGAGAGAGAGAGAGAAGGATCACGTGAGCTCTCCCGTCTTCTCTCCTATTGGCTGTCGCTTCCGTAAGTCGCTCTTCATTTGAATAAAGTTGAACTTGTCTCAACTTTGAGCATCGCTGGACACGCCCACATCTAGTCGCCAACGGTCGTGACAGCTCATGTCGCCGGAAGTCGCTGTGCTCTCATTGAAAATGAATGGGATGGTGTCGCTGTCGCGCGCGATGTCGATGGCAGTGTGAACGCAGCTTTAAGGTCAATATAAGGTAAAAAATGGCAAAAAAGAAACTGCTTTCTCTAGAAACTTATCAGTCAATCATTGTTTTGAGGAATGAAGGCGATACAATGCTTGAAACTGCCAAAAAAAATGAAGATTTCACACAAAAGTGTGCACTACAGTCTTCAAAGACAAAGCACAACTGGCTCTAACAAGGACAGAAAGAGATGTGGAAGACCAGATGTACAACTAAACAAGAGGAGAAGTACATCAGAGTCTCTAGTTTGAGAAATAGACGCCTCACATGTCCTCCGCTGACAGCTTCATTGAATTCTACCCACTCAACACCAGTTTCATGTACAACAGTAAAGAGAAGACTCGGGGGTGCATTACGGGAAGAATTGCAAAGAAAAAGACACTTTTGAAATAGAAATCAAAAAGAAAAGTTTCGAGTGGGCAAAGAAACACAGACATTGGACAACAGATAATTGGAAAAGAGTGTTACGGATCTTAACCCCATTGAGTTTTTGTGGGATCAGCTAGACTGTAAAGTGTGTGAGAAGTGTCCGACAAGACAGACACATCCACAGGAAGTGCTACAGGAAGTGTGGGGTGAAAGGTCAAGTGCTACAGGAAGTGTGGGGTGAAAGGTCAAGTGCTACAGGAAGTGTGGGGTGAAAGGTCAAGTGCTACAGGAAGTGTGGGGTGAAAGGTCAAGTGCTACAGGAAGTGTGGGGTGAAAGGTTTCCTGTGAATCTGGACAAACTGACCGCTAGAATAACAAGGATCTGTAAAGCTGTCATTGCTGCACATGGAGGATTTTTTGATGAGAACTCTTTGAAGTAGTTTAAGTAGTTTATTTATTTATTTTTCTTAGTAATTTTTCACATTATTAATGTCCTGACGATACATTGTGAACAGATGAATGCCACTTTGGTGAATAAAAGTACCAATTTCTTTCCATAAGAGCAAAATCTGTACATTATTCTTTTGGCTTTTGGCTGCCAGTGTATATTGATAAAATAGTTTAACAAAATGCATAAATTCTGATTTCTGAGAGTGTTAAAGAACTGTTTGAATGAAAATTCAGTAAAAAAAAAAAAAAAAAAATACAATTTGGGCCCA
Source organism: Moxostoma hubbsi (assembly GCA_032164185.1). Lineage (NCBI taxonomy): Eukaryota > Metazoa > Chordata > Actinopteri > Cypriniformes > Catostomidae > Moxostoma > Moxostoma hubbsi. The sequence goes on from JAVLUX010000004.1 coordinate 2,968,420, forward strand.
TAGGAATTTCAGTAGACAAAATGTTTTTGGAAATTTAGATGTGATCTAGGAGCTTTATACAGGTCAAGCCACTGTAGAGACTCACAGCCTCGTTTTCATTCATGTTAAAAAAAATCAAAGATGGCGCTACTGTGAATAAGGTATTCAAATTGTTTGGACAACCCAGTGCTACATTAGTTACATTAGTATATTGAGAGAGGACTGTTTAGCTCTTGCTCAGTGGTCAAGAAGCATATGCAATACAACGCGACCAAAATAAACTGTGATTAACGTTTGTTACGCCAAACAAAAAAAATCACTGCCACACCCGTTGATTAAAAATCACTGAGAGAAAAAATTGTGAAGTGAAATTAGTTTGAGAAAAGTATAATTTGTTTGCAGATTCCACTTGGATTTATAATGTGTTTTCTAATGCAATTCTTACATGAACAGTTTTTAGTATATTGTGTACTGTATGTACATTTGAAGACACGTCCTAAGACACGTCCTAACTGACACAGTCCACTGTGTTCCTACAGAATCAGTTCGGAAGGCTCGAGTGTTGGTCACAGGGGCCAGCAAGGGGATTGGCGAGCAGATGGCCTACCATTACGCACAGTTTGGTGCACAGATCGTCATTACCGCGAGAAGGGAAGATCGTCTAAAAAAGGTCAGCTATTTTGTCCCAAGTCCCAACCCTATCACTTGCCATTTTTGTTATGTTTCAGATATGTTATTGGTTCAGAAATCTGCTTTAAGGCACACACAGTCATAGAATTAACAATCTTAGGGTCAGGGTAGATGCCATGTTTATTTAGATACAAGGAAGTCAGATTCATTTTAGTTCAATTTGTTCAGATGATTCATGTACGTGAACTAGTTGATTCCCCACAAAAACAACTGTGTGCTACGTGTTTTACAGTTTTCATGAGAGCGCTAATTATAAGCACAATGTTTGTGCCAGCTGACAGCACAAGTGGGCATATGCGGGAGTGTTTGTGCTATCTGTGGGTGTATGTGTGCAAACTGTACAACCATGTCGCCCATGGTGGAGTGGAGTTGGCGTAGTGGCTAAAGCACTGAACTGGTAATCAGAAGGTTGCTGGTTTGATCCCCACAGCCACCACCATTGTGTCCTTGAGCAAGACACTTAACTCCAGGTTGCTCCGGGGGGGATTGTCCCTGTAATAAGTGCACTGTAGGTGCATCTGCCAAATGTAAATGTTGCCCATGCCTAAATCCACCACTGGACACAGGACATAGTTAATGAACAATAGAGCATAACTCCATATTTCTATTCTTGAAATTATTTGCATACAGTCCATTTACACAACCAACTGCTTATGAATGTGTTGTCTTTGTTTATATCGCTGGTGCTTGACAGGGAATGGACTATATACTGTAATATGATGCAGATGGTTCAATAACTGGAGAAGAACCTTACAATTAAATTGCACTTGACCCAGCCCATCTGCAAATTGCATGCACGATTTTGCCAAACCCACATGCGCCTAGACTTAGTTCATGCTTGCACAAAAATACCAAAACTTCATGACCATGCCCACTGACTTTGCACTTCTGACTTAATGCATAGCGCTGTGCTTACCGCTAGCGCTCTTAAAATAGGCCCAAAACATACCTGCTGATAACAGCTATCCTGGTGGATGTACAGGTGGCAGAGAAGTGTGTAAAACTGGGTGCACAACGGGTTATGTATGTGACCGGAGACATGTCTGATCCCGCTGACCCCACCAGAGTCTTCAAACACGCCGTGGACAAACTGGGTGAGAAATGATTCCATTGCACATGCTCCTTTACTTCAAACACATTCCCAGACTTAATGTGAATTATTCATCAGTGCATGCTATTCCAAAGATTAGTTTGGACGTTTTTGTCAAAATGGTGGTTCTTTTGATATCTGTCTTGCAGGTGGACTGGATTATCTGGTGTTGAATCATGTTGGAAACAGCAACGTTGAGTTCTGGAACAGAGATGCAGATCACGTCAGATCACTCATGCAGGTGATGCATATATTTCTGTGGGGTCATTTTGTTGTTGCACAATTGCAATGCGTACTTTTCCACTGTTACTGTTGCTAGGTATTTAAATATTAATGGAGAAAGTTACGTTTTAAAAAGGACACGATTTGTTTAAAGCTGCAATAGAATCAAACAGAGATGAATGGAACTGCGGGAAATTTCATTGGTCGCAGGTAAACTTTGTGAGTTACGTGCAGTTGGCCGGCGCAGCACTTCCTGTGCTGGAAAAATCGGGCGGTTCCATAATCGTAGTGTCATCGCTGGCAGGTGAGTCATGACTTGGTTGGCACCTCTTGTATCTCTGTGGCTAGACATTAAAACATGATTATGGAAAGCAATTAAAGGCCAAAGGTTAAATCCATTTTCTTACCTGATTCAGGTAAGCTGACCACTCCATTTGTGGCTCCGTACACCTCCACTAAGTTTGCTATGAATGGATTCTTCGGAGCGCTACAGAACGAACTGGCCATCCAGAAGAGTAACGTATCTGTGAGCATTATGATCCTTGGACTCATCGACACGGAATCGGCAATGAATAAGATCAGGTTTGTGTTTGGATGCTTTAACACTCTTAAATGGATAGTTCACCCCATAATGAAACTTTTGTCATCATTTACTGACCCTCATGACTTTCTTTCTTCTGTGGAACGCAAATTGAGATGTTAGGGAGATTATAAGCCTCAGTCACCATTCACTTTCATTGAATGGAAAAATTATTAAATAAAAGTGAACGTTGTCTGACTTTAAAAAAGATGTATCACTTTAGTTATAATTTGTAGTGTGCATATTTTTAACATTTCATTTAATTTAATTGTATATTTTGTGTATTTTCATATGGTAACGTTATATTTTAAATACAAAATTATATTAAAAATGAACTGAAATTTGTCTGTAGTACATCAAATCACTTGAGTTGAACAAACATGTCTCGACTTCTAATGCTGTGCTGTCCTTGTACAAGTGGTGGTGTAGTGGGCTAAAGCACTGAACTGGTAATCAGAAGGTTGCTGGTTCAATCCCCACAGCCACCACCATTGTGTCCTTGAGTAAGGCACTTAACTCCAGGTTGCTCCGGGGGGATTGTCCCTGTAATAAGTGCACTGTAAGTCACTTTGGATAAAAGCGTCTGCCAAATGCAGAAATGTAAATGTATGTAAATGTACAACACATCTATGGGTTTCAATTTTGCCATAATTGTTTTTTAAAGCTGTGCAATACGCAAGATATTATAAGAAGCACTTTTTGAATTAATTTGCAATACTGTCAATCTCTTGGCAAATCTATCTTGTTACCAAGGTGATCTATTATATTATGGACAGTACATTAGTCTGTCAGAATACAGCTACTTTTGTATTGCCATCAATGGAGAAAAATGCATTTTTGATTCACCCATAAATATTGTTATCTCTTTTAAATGCTCTGCAGAAGTTTCACCACGATGACGACCTATCCCGCCAGTGAAGCCGCCCTGAACATTATCAAAGCTGGAGCGACCCGTCAGAAAGAGGCGTTTTACCCCTGGTTCCACTATTTCACCTGCCTGTTCAAAGACTGGCTCCCCATTACTAGAAACCTTTTGATTTCGGACTAATGCATGTGCATATACATACAACAATGTTTCCTTAGAATTGTACTTTTGCTGCGGAGGAATATATAAATGTTTAATCATTTTTTTTCTCCCAATAAAATGTCATTTATTACAAAGAAACCTCGTTGCAAGTTTGTCTTTTAAATGTCTTTGTCTTTTAAGTCTGCTCACAATCTATCATATTACCGTTTCAGTGCGCTAACGCGGCAACCTCCACCACCCCACCACCACCAGTTGAGTCCCATCCTGCACGGGGGTAGGCTCCTCGCCCCTGCCTCCTATCTCCGGCAGGATATGATGGTTCCAAGTACAACTACTTCAGACCGCCAGACGGGGCTTACGCTAAAGAGAGATAGAAAAATGAATACAAGTGATTTTTAAAAATGATAATCTTCACATTTCTGCCTTTTAAACCCTCCAAAAATTGGCTCCATTCACTTCCATTGTAAGTGCCTCTCCTAAGAAAAGGAGTGCAGGGTCGAAAATATTTTTTGTGGTCATTAACATTATACCACAAAAGTTGGCAATTGAGACCACAAAATACCACAAAACAGAATTGATATGTGTTCTGTTGTTTTCCCTACAAAATAACGTCACTTCCTGGAAGATGATGTCATTAAGGAACTGTGCCCAAAAGTTTTCCCCTAAGTGTATAATAGGCATTATTTCCCCTTAACTAAGGGAATGACTTGAGGGTGTGGCATATAATCCCTTAGACACCTCTCTTATTAGCAAGGTTTTAACATTACCATGGAAACGTTCATCATGTCCCGACCACTGATTTATAATATACACATTTGAGCACTTTTAACACTATTTTTTATTTTAGCGACTAATCAAGTTTCTCAGTATCATTATGGACGTGTAAAATATTTGAGTTTATTATTGTTTTCTGCAACACCATTACATTTAAGGAAACACTGTTGATATACGAACTCAACTGCCAAAACAAACATACCCCTCACAATTAAATTGTACTGCTTTTTGGAAGCTCCGCCCCCCCCAAATTCATGCATGCGAGACGGTTTTACACACACCAGCTCCAGACACTCACAACTCTCCAGTTACTAAATCTAACATCACAACAACGGCATATATATGGGTTCTGTGAAACAGCTACATTTATGTTACCCACCTATCGAGAAGAAAAAGAGCAACTTCCGAATCCGTCTTCAAGCCCTCTTGGAGGTCTCTCCCCCACTGAAAAGCCTCGGCTCCCAGCCCTAGACTTAACATAGTCCTTCTTTTTTAGTTTATATTCGTCTGACCTTTTTCTCTTGGTCTGTTTCTCAGCCATTTGTCCTCTCTGGAGTTTAGAAAGTTCAATTCAGCCAGATTTGCCGTAGCTCTTCTTTTTTTTCCACCCTTTTTCACCCCAATTTGAAATGTTGCATACGCAACTGAGACGTCAATCCGTGCATCTTATCACGTGGTTTGTTGAGCTCGTTACCACGGAGATGTAGTGCACGTGGAGGCCCATGCTATTCTCCGCGGCATCCACGCACCCCACCGAGAGCGAGAACCAAACACTATAGTGACCACGAGGAGGTTACCCCATGTGACTCTACCCTCCCTAGCAACCGGGCCAATTTGGTTGCTTAGGAGACCTGGCTGGAGTCACTCAGCACGCCCTGGATTCGAACTCGCAACTTCAGGGGTGGTAGCCAGCGTCGATGGTAGCGAGCGTCAATACTCGCCAAGCTACCCAGCCCCCCCGCCGCCATTTCTCTTCTTATAAATTTCCCTCTCGCTCTGCCCCCACCCCCCATCCTGTGCACGCGAAAGAACCACCCCTTGTTGCCGATTGGCAGGAGTAGTGTTGCATGGATAGGACTGTTCCACTTTGTTTTTGTCCCATTTACAGAGCCAGGGCTGTGTACAAATACTAGATTGTTTTTCACCTCACCCACGGAACAGACAGCTAGTAGACTGTGAGGAGATATTTGCAGAATTTGACAAAAATGTATTGGATTAGAATGACTGAGTGCACCTTTAAGGTGCTTTATTCAACCGGGCACTGGCTTTTATTAAAGGTATATTACAAAAGGCTATCAGGATGTGATATTGAAGACATATCTGATAAAAAAACTATACATGGATTACCAATAATAATAATAATAAATAAATAAAAAAAACATTCCTAAGAAAACTTGATTGTTTCAGCTATTCACTGAATTGTGACACACATTTGATTGTTTTAGTATTAATAAATTATCCAATGAAGATTTGTATGATGGGGACATAAAATGGAGCGTATAGTAGAAATTACCCGAACATGTCGTTTTCACCTATCTGCTCCCATACAATTCTCCTGTTTTTAAGGTCTTTACTGCCCCTAATGGACAGTCATAGGAAATACAGCTATCTCAACCCTGAGGCTCCCTGTGCAATCACAACTTCTTTAGCTCGGTTTCCATGGTGACCTCTCCTCATCCAAGAGTTCTTTGCCAAGTGTGATGTTGCCAAGAACAAATCCCAAACCAGTAATGTCACGATGCCACAGAGCACACACGGGTATCCATTGTTCCACAGAAAGGTGAATTTAGAGCAACAGTAAGAATGAAAGATAAATATGTACAAATGAAGCAATCTTTGGCAATTATTAGCAATTGTTATTATACTATACAGTTGTAAAAAATGGCTCAGAAAAATGTAATATAAAAAAAAAATTTCATTTGTTCACATAATTTATTTGCATATGCTACTTGCATTGATATTTTATTACAATGATAGTCGGACATTTGTAGTTTCCAAATACCTTATGAGACTGTATGTCCACACTTCACAAATAAGGGCATATTAAATATTTCAAATTCAACCACATTGTGGCACTATAGGGTAAAAGATAGTTGACCAATGGAAATCGATGGGTTGGAAATTATATGTTTTTACCAACATGGACATGTCCAAATTGAATGCATGAGATATATTAGATTCCTTAGTAATTCATTGGCTTTTAATGATTCCGGTTTGGAGTGAAGATTCAAAAGAACTGGCTCATAGGAGTCATTTGTTCATGAATCGGACTACACTGGCCACACTATAAATTCAGAAGAACCGGTTCGGTTCCTAAGAGTCATTTGTTCATGAATCGGACTACACTGGCCACACTATAAATTCAGAAGAACCGGTTCGGTTCCTAAGAGTCATTTGTTCATGAATCGGACTACACTGGCCACACTATAAATTCAGAAGAACCGGTTCGGTTCCTAAGAGTCATTTGTTCATGAATCGGACTACACTGGCCGCACTATAAATTCAGAAGAACCGGTTCGGTTCCTAAGAGTCATTTGTTCATGAATCGGACTACACTGGCCGCACTATAAATTCAGAAGAACCGGTTCGGTTCCTAAGAGTCATTTGTTCATGAATCGGACTACACTGGCCACACTATAAATTCAGAAGAACCGGTTCGGTTCCTAAGAGTCATTTGTTCATGAATCGGACTACACTGGCCACACTATAAATTCAGAAGAACCGGTTCGGTTCCTAAGAGTCATTTGTTTATGAATCGGACTACACTGGCCGCACTATAAATTCAGAAGAACCGGTTCGGTTCCTAAGAGTCATTTGTTCATGAATCGGACTACACTGGCCGCACTATAAATTCAGAAGAACCGGTTCGGTTCATAAGAGTCATTTGTTCATGAATCGGACTACACTGGCCACACTATAAATTCAGAAGAACCGGTTCGGTTCATAAGTGTCAGTTGTTCATGAATCGGACTACACTGGCCGCACTATAAATCAGAAGAACCGGTTCGGTTCATAAGAGTCATTTGTTCATGAATCGGACTACACTGGCTGCACTATAAATTCAGAAGAACCGGTTCGGTTCATAAGAGTCATTTGTTCATGAATCGGACTACACTGGCCACACTATAAATTCAGAAGAACCGGTTCGGTTCATAAGAGTCATTTGCTCATGAATCGGACTACACTGGCCACACTATAAATTCAGAAGAACCGGTTCGGTTCATAAGAGTCATTTGCTCATGAATCGGACTACACTGGCCACACTATAAATTCAGAAGAACCGGTTCGGTTCATAAGAGTCAGTTGTTCATGAATCGGACTACACTGGCCGCACTATAAATCAGAAGAACCGGTTCGGTTCATAAGAGTCATTTGTTCATGAATCGGACTACACTGGCCGCACTATAAATTCAGAAGAACCGGTTCGGTTCATAAGAGTCATTTGTTCATGAATCGGACTACACTGGCCGCACTATAAATTCAGAAGAACCGGTTTGGTTCATAAGAGTCATTTGCTCATGAATCGGACTACACTGGCCACACTATAAATTCAGAAGAACCGGTTCGGTTCATAAGAGTCATTTGCTCATGAATCGGACTACACTGGCCACACTATAAATTCAGAAGAACCGGATCGGTTCATAAGAGTCATTTGTTCATGAATCGGACCATTCGACTACACTGATTGTGCTGTATGTTTTGCAGGAGACACTGTCAAAATATTTTGAATGCACGGTTCGAATGCACGTTCTGGAACCGATAAAGGGACAGTTCTCTCAGGTGTGGATGACTTTCTTTCATCAGCAGAACACGTTTGAAGAAAAATAGAAAATATCTCAGCTCTGTAGGTCCTTAAAATGCAAGTGGATGGTGATCAGACGTTTGAAGCTCCAACAACCACAGACAGTCAGCAGAAACGTCATCCATACGACTCCACTGTTTATATGAATATCTTCTAAAGCGATACAATTACTTTTGGTGTGAAAAGATCAATATTTAAGTACTTTTTAACTATAAAGCATTGCTTCCGGTCAGCAGTGGTATGCGTGTGTGATGTAATCGCATTGGCATGTTCACGTGAGAACTGACACACTTGCAACACACAGTGCTGTTTACAACTGAGGAGGAACACTAAACAGAAGCTTTGTTTTGGTTTAGATCTGTATTTATTATCTGTTTGTTAACTCACAATGGTGCATTTGTGCACTCATCCTGGATGTCTCCGCTAACATAGGAACGTGAGATTACGCCTGTAACATGCCAAGGCGAATACGCCACACGAGAGACCACATAAACTCAGCGCTCTTATGAACTGCTGCTGACCAGAAGTGATGGTTTATAGTTAAAGTACTTAAATATTGATCTTTTTCACACCAAAAGCGATTGCTATACTTTAGAAGACATTAATTTAACTACTGGAGTCTTATTGATGATGTTTATGCTGACTGTCTGTGTTTTTGGAGCTTCAAAGGTCTGATCACCATCCACTTATCTGAGATATGTTATATGCACCATCCACATCCTATTGAGTCGAGATATAGTACAATTTGTCTTCAAATGTGTTCTGCAGAGGAAAGAAAGTCATACACATCTGGGATATCATGTGGGTGAGTAAACAATGAGAAAATGTTCATTTTTGGGTGAAATGTCCCTTCAATCAAAAAAAAAAAGAAAAAGAAAAAAAAGAACGAACATTTTTGGGGGATTTTGTTTTGAATGTTTTTTTTAAATAATGATCCTCCATTCCCAACATTACTCCGCATTAAAAGCTGGAATATGAGAAAGTATTTTAAAAGTAACACATCATCTCTACAGACCCCACGAGTATGTTTGACAAATGCAATTTTATTTCCTTTGTTTACATTTTTTCCAACTGAAACTGAAAGTTGTGGCGGAATATCAAAGGGCTTGTACTTTTTTCTAAATAGTCAATATGCTAGTGTAAGTCGCAAAATGACTGTACAATAATGAACATACTACATCAGGTTATGATCAAGTGCAAAATGGAGGTTGTTGGGAATACCTAGAAATCCTAAGGATTTAGGCTTGAATAATTTTAGCACTTTAGCACTTAGATGTGTCTGTCTTGTCGGACACTTCTCACACACCTTACAGTCTAGCTGATCCCACAAAAGCTCAATGGGGTTAAGATCCGTAACACTCTTTTCCAATTATCTGTTGTCCAATGTCTGTGTTTCTTTGCCCACTCGAACCTTTTCTTTTAGTTCTTCTGTTTCAAAAGTGGCTTTTTCTTTGCAATTCTTCCCATAATGCACCCCTGAGTCTTCTCTTTACTGTTGTACATGAAACTGGTGTTGAGCGGGTAGAATTCAATGAAGCTGTCAGCGGAGGACATGTGAGGCGTCTATTTCTCAAACTAGAGACTCTGATGTACTTCTCCTCTTGTTTAGTTGTACATCTGGTCTTCCACATCTCTTTCTGTCCTTGTTAGAGCCAGTTGTGCTTTGTCTTTGAAGACTGTAGTGCACAGCTTTGTATGAAATCTTCAGTTTTATTGCAATTTCAAGGATTGTATATCCTTCATTCCTCAAAACAATGATTGACTGACGAGTTTCTAGAGAAGTTTCTTTTTTGCCATTTTTGACCTAATATTGACCTTAAGACATGCCAGTCTATTGCATACTGTTGCAACTCAAACACAAAGACAATGTTAAGCTCTTCATTTAATGAACCAAATATCTTTCAACTGTGTTTGATATAATGGTATGCTGGTGTTGTTTTTTATACATCAGTAATATCCTGATTATACTTATGGTCAGTTGAATGCTTTGGTGAATTAAATTACCAATTTCCTTCCAAAACAGCAAAATCTGTACATTATTCCAAACTTTTGGCTTGTGGTTTTTCCAACCACAAGTTTGGTTGGAAGTTTGGTGTGTGTGTGTGTGTGTGTGTGTGTGTAAATAAATTATATATATCTTGTGGCGCATAGCACAGTGGTACTCTGTTCCAGCTCACTGCTGTTTATAATGTTGGGGCTGCCTGTTTGAGAGGTTTGACTGCATCCACAGCGATTTAAAACAGAAAATTGTCACTATAATTCAAATTGACTTTGATGCATGCGAGCGCCAGAGATACAGTAGAGTAGAAAAGAGCAGATAATTGGCGCAAGTTGTTCTGTTACACTTGCACGAAAAACAAGCTTTAAATGCACTGCAAAAATATTACGTTGCAGACGAGAAGCTTTTTGCATGTGTAAAGCGCTGAATACAAGATTATCATGACATTTGCCTTGGCAGTCCTAAATTTCACTTGGGTGGCCAGCGAAAAATGTTCAGTGGGAGAAGCAGTGCATTGTTCTGCTGTCCTGCTGTCCGCGACCCTGTCCGAATAGACCTGCGACCCACTTTTTGGTCGTGACCCACCAGTTAAGAAACACTGAGACTTAGCAGAGATGGGTCACTTCTATTTCAATGAATGGGAGAAATTGGAAAACTCAACCAAGAAGCTCAAGCACCCAACGGTCAACGGATATAGAAAGGAAGTCCCGCCTTAAAGGTAAAAGAGCCAATCACCTTTAAGACACTGACATCAAATAAACTCGCTAATGTGCATGCGCTAAATTGCGTTTTTTGGCATAATCTAAATCAAATTTATGATGCAAGTGTTGTCAGATTTGACTGCTTATTGAAATATGTTCTTTGATCGTAATCTTGACCAACTGTTTTTGAGACTTCAGTGTTCCCCCATTCAGGTAGATAGGAGCTGCACTGGCATGACTGGAAATAGCCTCCCGAGAGCGTTCCAAAGATGGCCGCCAGTGGACTGACTTGCTTGAAAGATGTTGCCTAAACCTAACTAATAGTGATCTAAAATCAAATGAGAGGTGAACAAACAGACATCCTTACCCTAAACCAACACCTAAACCTAACCGATAGTGTCCAAAAACAAAACGAGAAATGAAAAGCACATTTTCTGAATTTCTAGTTATGCTGAATTGAAATGGCCATTCATTAAATTTACTTAATTTACTTAATGAATATGTTGAATTTTTGCATCATGCTTTTTAAGTTAATACTAAAGAAAATATCAGAGTTGTCTTTTGATTTGTATGTTCTTTAACATAAGACTAATAACTGTAAGAGAGCATAACCTGATTAACGTCTCATTTAAACACCGAATATAGCACACGGTTGATTGATTTTTGATTAATAGACAGATTCATTGTTTACGAATGGTTTTGTTAGGTCGATTTATGGAGTAGGCTGCTGGTTCACTCCCACACCGTGTGATTAGGTCTGTGGGATAGCTGTCCAAACCAAAGGTTTTTTTTATTCAAATGTCATCGGGATGGAGTGGCTGATGGTGGCAAGTCAGCACTTTGCTTTGCCAAGCTCAGCAAAATACAGATGAGGGAATGAACACTTCATCAGAGCAGAGATCTAAAGCCACACAAACATCTCATATCTGCTCCATGTTTACTGAACAGATCATCGTTTACTCACTGTATAGAATTTGGAAATAATCAGACAGAAACTGGTGGATAACTAGTTTAGATGTCGCTCTTTTATGACCAAAGTCTCGATTTCCTTTGTGGCACTTTTCCACTGCACGTTAACACGACTGCTAGCTGTTAGCTACTAGCTCATTGTGCTGCATAAAGCAGTTGTTGATGGTGATTTTACACAAGAGTAACAGTTAAATTGGTCTGGTTGTTTTAGAAGCTTCCAGTAGCTGGTCAACTAAATAAAGTGAAGCTTTGAAGTAGAGTATAGAGTTAGCGTAACAAAACGTACCATCCTCCATCTTGGATCAACGCCAGTCCAGCGCACTCTCCCTCCCATTGAGATAGCGTCCATTTGGTCGAACCACTTCCACTTTTCCTTCATGGTTCTATAGTCATTTTTATGGTTTTTTTTTTTTTTTTTTTTACTTTTCCCTACACTGTTGGTCCGGTGGTAGCCGTGTGCGGCCAATAGCTGAGACACTTCCTGAGAAACATTTTAGTTTCGCTCTTTGCTAACGAGTGGACCGTCTGCACCTCGTTTATGCACACAGCCATTTCTTTTTTCACAATTCAAAAGTCGCGTGAACAAATGATACTGTTATCGCTGTTGCTAACTGAAGTGGTGATGGTGTAGTGGTCTAAAGCATATAACTGGTAATCTGGTAATCAGAAGGTTGCTGGTTCGATCTCCACAGCCACCACCATTGTGCCCTTGAGCAAGGCACTTAACTCCAGGTTGCTCCGGGGGGATTGTCCCTGTAATAAGTGCACTGTAAGTCACTTTGGTGGTTGTGTAGTGGGCTAAAGCACATAACTGGTAATCAGAAGGTTGCTGGTTCAATCCCAACAGCCACCACCATTGTGTCCTTGAGCAAGACACTTAACTCCAGGTTGCTCCGGGGGGATTGTCCCTGTAATAAGTGCACTGTAAGTCACTTTGGATAAAAGCGTCTGCCAAATGCATAAATGTAAATTTAAAACTAGCGGGTTGATGTCGCGTGTCAGAAATCCAGTGACGCTGGTAGTGACGATTCTCTCTGAACAATCAGTGATCTGCAGGATTTTGACATCACATTTAGTATCGGCTCGGCTCGCTAGGAACCTCGACAGAGGTGGTTCTACAAAAAGTATCAGGTACCAGGTACCGGAAAACACAGTGGAAAACCCCCAAAAAACATGCATCAGTCGAGTTGTACCATGCAGTGGAAAAGACCCAATAGATTGAATACATTTGCTGTCTAGCAGGAAAATAAATTGGAATATTAAAGAAGTAATTGCCCTAAAAAGTCTTATAATTCACTCACCTTCTTTCCAAACCCTGATGCTTGGACACAATAAATCTGTTTCTAACTTTCTAGCTGTATATTTCCCACAGAACATCTCACATTGCTTGCAGGACAAGGTCCTAAAACTTGTAACTAATGTTTCTCTTTTTTCACCTTCTCCCAAAAAGACTTGCAGAGAGTGACATTAAGCCAATTCTTTATGACATCTTTATGATTGATTCTCATTAACTAATGCTAATAATGAACCGATGGCTTCAATCATTCGCCACATCAGTCACTTCTATATAACTGGGGGAATTTATTTCACAAGCAACTGTCACTGAGTCGCTGATATCTGCCGTCAGGAGTGAAAGAAGGAAAAGAAAGAAATCTTTAGTTCATGATCTTAAAAATGACGAGTCATTCTTTTCATTGGCTAAAAATGGTGGTGTAAGTTTAACTTTCCAGAGGAACTTTATAAAGAAATAATTTCCCCAAAAGTGAAAGTTCTGTCATTGTTTACTCACCCCCATGTCGCTCCAAACCCATATCACTTTCTCTCTTCTGTGGAACACAAAAGGAGTAGTTGAGCAGATGTTTAGGCTTTTCTTGTCACTGACATCACAGAGACGGATGCTGTTGAGCACCAAACTCATTTTATGGAAGTGTTTATGTGTTTACTATTATAATATTTCTTTTTTTCCAATTTTAATTTATCCGAAATTGTCGCGGACCCCCTAGCACCCCTTTGTGGCCCCCTGGACCCCAGTTTGGACCCCTGGTCTATACAACTCATGCATTATATTCAAATTATTCTGAAATCATTGGATAGCTTTGTGTGAGGAACAGGTCAATATTTGAGTTGTTATTCACTGATAATCTTCCTTTCCATTGTAACTCTCGAGACTTGAAATATGGACTGACTTTAATGGTGTTTTTTTTATATTTTAAGCTTGACAGTGTTTTCCCCCCATTTACTTTCATTTAATGTCCCAGGGTTTGATTTTCATCAAAACAAACTAATTTCAACTGTTATTTTTGATTATATGAAGGTCTCATTAAAACTGAATTTGAAACTTTTACCAGGCCTACCTCACTTTTTTTTGGTACTTTTCAAATGCCTTTTGTGTATAGATGTGACTGTTTTAGTTTTATCCCAGACCAAGACTTTCTATATTGAGCTTTGAAAATCCATTATGAACATACAAATGATTATATGTTTAAATTATGATAATCGTTTATATCTTTATCATTATTACATTTGTTCTATTCATTTTCAAAAATTACGACTGTCTTACAGTTACAAACAATTTTGTCCTAATAAAAGATTAAAATGAAAGGGCTTTTGTAAGTGATGTTTGAATAAAACTAAGAAAATTCAAGGTAATATTCACTTGTGAGCAGAACATTTTTAGCTGTTATTTCCAATCAAGCTGTGATTTTATTAAATTAAGCAAAATATTAAAAAAATGCATTTGTGTGTGTGCGTGTGTGTGTAAGATACATAAAATGTTTTATGAAATTAGACAAAGCAAATGGAGCCATTTAATTAACTAACATCGCTGTTTCAGTGTGCTAAAATGGCAACCTCCACCACCCCACCACCACCAGTTGAGTCCCGTCCTGCACGGGGGTAGACTCCTCGCCCCTGCCTCCTATCTCCGGCAGGATATGACGGTTCCGAGTACAACTTCTTCGGACCGCCAGACGGCGGTTACGCCAAAGAGAGACATTACATTTCTGTTTTATATTCATCAAATAAATGTCATCTTAATTTCACTCAAGTCTGCGAGTCTTCCTGATAGAAATGATACTGTAGTGGTAGTTTACATGACTTTAAGAAGGAAAAAAAATGACATAAATCCCCCATGAAGCATGTACATACACTATTAAACACTGTTAGTAGACAAATAAATAATAATAATAATAATAATAATAATAATAGCTGAGAGTGTGAAAAAGGTTTTAACGAAACTGCATTCTAGACATCCACATTGCGAAAAGTGCCCAAAGTTGACGAAACAATTCATATATGAATATCAGTAGAATGATGAAAGAGTGCTGGTAAGCATTTAATATTTTTATTGTAAAATTGAAAAAAGGAGAAAGACAGAAAAGCCCCAATAAGCATCATTTATACATATTATGTCAGAAATGATACACGTAAATTTGAATAAATAAATAAACTAATACAAATGATCAAATTCTAATATTCAAATTATTTGAATAAATTAATGACCGAAACAATAAATAGACCACCGTAATTAAACCCCTTTACACATTTAATTGTCAAAGCAGCATGTTTGAGAGGGAAGATAATGGGACAAGACTGCTCTGTTGTTCTTCAAAAAAATAAATAAATGCACCGTCATACCTCCCCTGAAGGGCTTAAACTCGTCGTACGGATGTAATGTGAACCATTACGTTTGGTCCCACACTTCCCTCTGTAGCATTTAAACATAGATACATTTTTTTAGGTTACATCTGTTTATACATTGTGCTAAGAAACCCTAAGTTATAACACAATCGCTCAAAGCAAACCCAACCCAGAGCCCCAATGACAGCATTTTCTGCCCTTTAACACTGATCAAGGTTTTGTGTTGGTCATTTTTATCAGCTGAATATAAAGCTGATATGACTGTAGATCAGTTACATTATCAGTCAAAAGTTTGGACACACATTGGATCTACATTTTGAATAATCAACTATCAAAACTATTAAATAAAATAAATGGGAGCATGGGAATTACGATCTTCTAATTGAGCTTCTTCAAACTAGCCATTTGTGTAAATAAGTCCATACCTAGGCACACTTAATTTTGTGTAATAAAGCATCCAATCAAAAGCCTTTTGATCAAAAAGATGACAAACATTTCAGTCAAATTTGTCCAAACTCTCGACTGGTAGTATACTCAAGACAGACAATAGCCGGGAGCTTTACGTACGGCTCTAACCAACCCATCGTACCTGAAAAGAAGCTTTCTGTGCTATCAAATATTCCCACCGAATACAGAAGATTTTCATAATGCATTTTCAAGTGCATCCCTTTGCATTTATTACCTTGACATATAGAAAGAGTACATCCATTCATAGGAATATCATACCATATTCTGAGCATTGAGTGGAACAGATTATTATAACAAAAATGCGAAAAACAAGCAAAAATGAGAGTGAGTGAAACTCAAATAAAAGCTTGAGGTTTGTATGTTTACTGTATGCAGCTTTGCTCTAGCAGAGAACTGTGGCAGTTTGGAGGAGCATGAGGGAGGATATCATGGCTTAGTGCAGGTTGTAATATCATATGAATAAAAAACACAGTTTGTAAAACGTACTCCCAAAATAGCCCAAAACCTGAAGAGCAAGTCCTGCCGTTTTAGCCAAAACCTTACGCAATCAACGCGTGCGTCCGTAACACAGTCGTTAATTCAGTCGTTCAGCAGTCAGTGCGTGAAAGCGTTTCCATGACATCATTACTGCATGATAACACGTTTAGCACTCTAACCCGAACCTCCACTAGTGCCTTGGCATCCTTGAAGCCTTGACTTTTACCCTTGGATGTATTGGTTGAAAATCAAAATCAAAAACTATGCATTTGAATGTTTTCTTCATCTTTTAAATACAAAAATGTCTCTCTACGTCTCTAGCAATTAGCATGCACAACGAGTGAATTAATAACTATAGACAGGGCAAACTATGAAAGAAGAATTACTTTTCTCCTTTTTTGGCAATAAATAGAATAAAAATTGAAACATGAGTCTTTATGTTTGTACAGCGTGTGTGTTATTATGAGCCACGGGTTTAGAAAAAATGACACGTGCCACTGCCCGAAACAGCTGCCGCATGGCCCAGAATGATCTGTTGTCCCATGGCCGATGTTCGGAATGGAGTACTAGCATACTGCTTACTGCGCAGTGTATAATGCATATTATTTGATGTAAAATAGTATGTGAAATAGTATGTAGTATGCAATGTTACATATTTCATGCACACTCTTTATCTTGCATATTTAAATTCAACTAAATTTGCAAATGCAAAAGTTCCCGCCACAATGCTAGGTTGTGTTGCCACAATGCAATGTTGGTTGTAATCTGATTACAAAGTAATTAGGTACTTTTATCTTGTTACTTTTTTGTGGGATAGGTAGTGTAACGCATTACATCTTTAATTTCTGTAATGAGATTACAGTTAAGTACATTACATTTAAATACACTACATGGGATACACATTTTTCTGAACTAGGATATGAGTTGAGTTATATGCTGAAGCCTATTATGGGTTCAATTCAAGCTAAGCTCAATCGACAGCATTTGTGGCATAATGTTGATTCTCAAAAAAATGTGTTTAAAGACTCGTCCCTCACTTTCTTTAAAAATGCAAAAATGGAGGTTACAGTGGAGCACTTCCAATAGAAGTCAGTGTGGCCAATTTTTGGAAAGTATACAGGCAGAAAAGTGAAGCTTATCATTTTATAAAAGCACTTGCATTATTTCATCTGTTTATTTGAGCTGTGAAGTTGTTTAAATGATAATTTTAACAGTCATTTATGGGTTTAAGGGGTTGTTGACATTACATCCTCATGGCAATGAAGTTAGTACGTGATTTTGACTACAATTATGTTTACATGCATATTGTGTATGTCTTGAGGCTATACTTTTACGAATTGGCACCCATTCACTTCCATTGTAAATGCCTCATTTGAAAGCACATTTATAAAAAAAAAATGTTTTAAGTCAAAATACATTTTGTGGTAATCAATATTGTGCCACAAATGCTGTCGATTGAGCTTAACTTGTATTGAACCGGAATATTATTTTAATACTGCGTTTATTAAGATCCCTAACCCCAAGTACAGTACGAGCAATGGTAACAGTGATGCTAGCCTTGGCAACAACATACATACAGCAATCTGAAATCATTGCACAAGTAGTATGGTAGAAACCATTCTGAACATTGCCATTATCTCACTGGATCCTGTCCTGATAATGACAGATAATGATAATGCAATTCTCCAAGATGGACACCCATTGGTTAAACACATCAAGAGATTACATCAGAATTAAGGGAAAATTTGAATATTACAATTATTAAATTACAATAAGATATTCTGAATGAACAGAAGGTGTAGTGCAGAAGTCTTCCCTTGAATGTAAAATATATATCATATCTGATTGCCATTTAATTGAAAACCTGCTATGTCCCAGATCACTATACTGTGTGCCCAATTATTAGGCAAGTGAGTGTTCTGATCTTATAATTATTTCCATGCACATTTTCCAACTCCAAACCATATAAACTTCAATGCTTATTGGATTAAATCATTTTCAGGTGGTATGCATGTGTGTAATGGGGGCGCGGGGGGGGGGGGGGGGGGGGGGGGTTTAGGGGGGGGACTAACACCTTATATCAAGGAGTGCATAATTATTAGGCAGCTTCATTACCTCAGGTAAAATGGGCCAAAAAAGAGATTTAACTGACACTGAAAAGTCAAATATTGCTAAACGCCTTGGTTTCAGACGGATGCGTCACTCTTGAAACAGCAAAACTATTGAGGCGTGACCATCGGACAATCAAAGGTTTTGTTGTGAATAGTCAACTGGGACGCAAAAAATACATGAAGAAGGCACAAATTAACTGCAAAAGACTTGAGAAGAATTACACGTGAAGCTACCAGAAACCCATTATCCTCCAATGCCACAATATTCCAGAACTGTAACCTGCCTGGAGTGTCCAGAAGTACAAGATGTCAAGTGCTCCGAGACATGGCCAAGGTCAAGAAGACCGAAACACGACCAGCACTGAATATATTCACAAGTTGAAGTGTCACGATTGGGCAAAGAAATACATGAAAAGATTTACAAAGATTTTAAGGGCAGATGAAATGAGAGTGACTCTTGATGGGCCAGATGGACGGGACCGTGGCTGGATCACTAATGGACACAGGGCACCACTGAGGCACCAGCAAGGTGGAGGAGGGGTACTGCTATGGGCTGCTATCATTAAGGATGAGGTAGTTGGACCTAGAGTTGAAGATGGACTGAAACTCAAATCTCAAACCTACTGCCAGTTTCTGGAAAGTACTTTCTTCAAGAAGTCCTCCGCATACATGAAGGCCATAATCTTTATGCAGGACGATGCTCCATCACATGCATCCAAGTACTCCACTGCTTGGCTAGCCAGCAAGGGCCTCAAAGATGCCCAAATAATGACTTGGCCCCTTCCTCACCTGACTTAAATCCTACTGAGAACTCGTGGCCCCTTCTCAAATGTGAGATTTACAGTGAGGGAAGACAATACTCCTCTTTGAACAGCATTTGGGAGGCTGTGGTTGCTGCTTCAGTGAAAGATGATCGTGAACAGATCAAGAAACTGACAGACTCATGGATGGATGGCTCATGGCAGTTATTGAAAAGATGGGTGTCTATGACAGTCACTGAATATTTTTTAAATGTAATTGTCATTTTGTGTTACTTATTTGTTGCACCTACTCTAAAAACTGAGAATAACAACAATTGAGTTGGAGAAATTCGTTTTGTAATTAGTTGCCTAATAATTGTGCACACTTCTATATTCCCCTGAGAAACACAAAACTCACTTTTTCTTTGTTAAACATTCAAGTTTGAGGTTCAATATCATTTTGGATTAACTGAGAGCATTCTGGTTGTTCAACAATAAAATTATTCCAGAGGAATAAAATTGCCTAATAATTGGGTGCGCAGTGTAGTTTCAGGAAGGACAGACAAATGTCCCATTTGATGCATTGCAACTGGAATGTTTGGAATTTTGCTGAAAGAAAATCAAGCATATTTTTGTGACTTTTTGAGTAAATTATTACTGTATTACATTAATGCAAATATAACGAAAATGGAATTGGGAATAATTCATATTATTTATGTCAAATGTATCCCCACCCCCTCCTTTTGATTTTGTAGAGAAATGTGACCTGGACGTGTTTTTGTGAGATTCAACCCATTATCAAGGGAAAACCAGTCATAACGGTTTAAAGTTTTGATGTTGGCACATCAGTTGCATTAAATATACATCAGCCTGTCCAGCAACATCAAGCTCATCTCTTCCTTAATACTAAATCATGTTTAAATCAGAGAGAGAGAGAGAGAGAGAGAGAGAGAGAGCGAGAGAGAGAGAGAGAGAGAGAGCGAGAGAGAGCGAGAGAGAGAGAGAGAGAGAGAGAGAGAGAGCGAGAGAGAGCGAGAGAGAGAGAGATGAACTCAAATATTTGATTGGAGGAAGTTGTCATGGCACGTGGCACATTTGCATGGTTAATTGGTCATGGCAGTGTAAAGATTTGTTTTCCTGCTATATTAGATAACAGATTTCTGTTTGGTCCTACAAAAATTTACAGGTTCATTGGTTCAAGTCGTCATGAAATGGCGATCGCAACCCATTTTGAACGGGATATCCAACATGGAAAATAAAGCAGTAGAGCAGGCTATGATTGTAATTGTCAACAATGGATTAGATTTTGAAAAGTGGGCGGTCCATACCAGAAAGGAGGCTGGTGGTTGGAGGGGAGGGGTTGAAAAATAAGTGGGCTTGGTGATGTCAGCCACAAAGGAAAGTCGAGCTTGAGGCGGAGCGTTATCACATTTTGATGAACGATTACGCAGACATTTTTTCTTTGGAACGTTGCGCAATCGTTGCGTTTTAAAGGAATTTTCCGGGTTCAATACAAGTTATGCTCAATTGACAGCATTTGTCGCATAATATTGATAACCAGAAAAATTATTATTTCCACCCATCCCTCCTTTTCCTCAAAAAAGTATTATTCAAACTGTAAAGTTGTTTAAATCGTCATTTTTCAGTCGTTTTAGGGTTTGATGGATTGTTGACATTAAATCGCCATGAAATGTACGTTGTAAAATTAGAAAAAACAAAGGTTAGTGAGTGATTTTATTGCACCAAAATCCTGTTAATATGCATATTGTTTACGTCTTGTGGCTAGACTTTTGAAACAGTGAGAATTTTAACACTTACGGATTGGCCCCCATTCACTTCCATTGTAAATGTCTCACTGTAACCTTGATTTTTGCTTTTTTTTAAAGAAAAAGATTTGTCAAAATTTGTTTTTGTGCTAATCAACATTATGCCACAAATGCTGTCGATTGAGTCTAACTTGTATTAAACCTGGAATATTCCTTTAAGAAAGTAAATAAGATAAATGTAATTTCATGTTGACCCATATAAATAAATGTTCAAAGGTTTTGCAGGTGGTGATGTGGCCTCGCTGGTTTGTTTTTAAGCGTTTGCACCTCCAAACACTTTTGACAAACATCATTACATCTCTAATTTTCCTCTGTCATATAAGATGTAACTGTGGCCCTGGCTCTACATATGTTATCATAGGTATGCACAATGCAGTGTAACTATGAGCAATTGCAAAGTTAATTAAAGTGTAATTAATTACAGATGAAATATCTGAATAAAGCATGAAGAGGAAAACACTTTAAAGTGTCTCTCAAGCTTATTGAGATTTTTCGAGACTTGATACCTCTGTGCTGTGATTTTATGTTGTAATATGGTTTGATTTGTCTAATATAAATGTTGTAGAAGCCCCCTCTGGGTTACATCTGCATATCAGTGCAAACCAGTGAAACAAATTCAAAGCTTAATGTTTATATATGGCACGATCATAGGCTGCATCTAACTGAAAGCTTTTCCTGAATTCTATGTCAAAACAGCCCATTCTCACAATGGAACGTCACTCTAGCAACACGCACCAACGAAACATCTGTCTGTGGCCTCATTGAGAGTAGTTTGAGGATTCCATAAAGCCTTGTTTACACTTGAATATTTGAACGATGCAAAAGATGGAGAAAAGAATTTTGGTTATATAATTGTCAAGAAACTGTATCAATTGCATTAGTTTGTTTAGTTGGTGTTTATTTGTCATGCTTGGATTTGACAACAAAAAATGAAACGAATCAAAACACAAAACAAAACAAAACACAAAAAACAAAACAAAACACAAAAAACACCAAAACACAAAAAAACAAAACAAAAACAAAAAGGCACGCTCTGATTTTGTTTTAATTGCATTAGTTTGTTTAGTTGGTGTTTATTTGGCATGCTCGGATTTGACATCAAAAAACGAAGCAAAACGAAACAAAAAAACAAACAAACAAAACAAAAAACACCAAAACAAAACACACACACAAAAAACACATACACAAAAAAAACACAAAACACCAAAACAAAACAAAAAAAAAAACACACACACACACACACAAACAACAAAAAAGGCACGCTCTGATTTTGTTTTAATTGCATTAGTTTGTTTAGTTGGTGTTTATTTGCCATGCTTGGATTTGACATCAAAAAACGAAGCAAAACAAAACAAAAAAACAAACAAACAAAACAAAAAACACCAAAACAAAAACACACACACAAAAAACACATACACAAAAAAAACACAAAACAACAAAAAAACACAAAACAAAACAAAACACACACACACACACACACACACACACAAACAACAAAAAAGGCACGCTCTGATTTTGTTTTAATTGTATTAGTTTGTTTAGTTGGTGTTTATTTGGCATGCTCAGATTTGACATCAAAAAACAAAAAACAAAAAAAAACACAAAACAAAACACAAAAAAACACAAAAAAACCACAAAATACCAAAACACAGAAAACCCCCCCAAAAAAAGAAAACAAAAAGGCACGCTCTGATTTTGTGTCAATATAGATAATGCTCCGGTAGTAAAATCCGTGTTAGCAGAACACAAGCTAATTTACATGTTACAATTTGACAAAATAAACTGGAAAAAAAATAAACAAAAGAATTCCAATAAATCCAAGGCTTTACAAAATCTCTCAAAATATAGTAAATAAAGCCACTAAAATAACGTTTCGGTGATGACGGTGAAAATGTCGCTAAATTGACGTTTATTTGCAAAACTACGTCGCTCAAACGTCAGAGCTGTCGTTTGGCAAAAATATTTACAGTATGTCTGGTTGTGTATTTGCTGTAGTAATTAGCTTACAAATTGGTGCACAAATGAAATGACACTGGATTGAATGCCATTTTCACCTGTAAAATATCCACCTGACAGCTTTCTCAAACTAAACGTGGCAATGAACAGCAATTCAGAATGCGCCCATAACAATTCAATATCAACACACTTCGTAGTTTATAACAACAACCTAGAATACCTCACTAAAATCTATCAATATCCTTCAGACTCACGTTTTAGCTTCAATTACCTGGAAACTAGTTTTTTTTTTCTTCGATAAAACATACACCAAGTCCCCGTAAACCTGCACTATACACACCCTGAAGTAATTGTGTCTAACTCTTAATTGGCATTTACATGAAGTAGCATATCTGTAGTGTAAGATAATCAATTAGTGGTAATATTGTACATCGTTACGGTACTGACAGAGATGAAAAAGATTTGGTCCTCTGGTCTCTACAGGTGAGAGTTCCTTATACGGAGTCAGCGTTGAATACACAAGCTCTGCAGAAGGGAGGGAATACATATATATATATATATATATATATGAGAGAGAGAGAGAGAGAGAGAGAGAGAGAGAGAGAGAGAGAGAGAGAGAGAGAGAGAGAAAGGGAATTACATCCGTCCAAATGACGGTTTTACCTTGAATGTTAAACCCTCATTAATCCACAGAAGTAAAAGCTATGGCTGACTGTAATCTGTTCCCATAGAAGAGCGTCTTTTGATATGTGCGTGGATCGTTCTTTTGCTTCTACGTCAGTCGTTTGTGAACTCTACAGGTCCCAGCGATGCACTGCTCTTCCAAAGTGTTCAAAGTGTGGCATTTTTCAAAAACGAAAAAAAGTTTCATTTGTTTGCTTGTTTTTTGTCTCCACGTTTGTCATCATTGTCCCTTGTTACACTCATCTTTCATCGCCGTGGAAACACGTTTAAGTTAAATGCGATATGTTTCTCAAAACTCCCTTCTTCGTGTGTTTTGTGTTGTTTTTCTATTTCGTCTTTTTCATGTCAATTTTTCAAGAAAAGTTTCCATCCGTCAAAAATCTGTTCAAAACCTGCTGGAGAGAGAGAGAGAGAGAGAGAGACAGAGAGAGAAATGTCAGAATTGGACTCGAGAGACAGAGGAGGAAGAAAGCTCTGCTACAAGTTGACAGCTTGATATGTGGATGTCAAATCAGGAGGCATCAGTCACGACGCAGCCCGTGTGAAGCTAAACTCGAGTGGAGCCACAGGATGGCGCGCTTGACATAACATTAAACATGGCACGATGACATGTTACAGGTGTGCTGAAAGATTGCATCACCTACTCCACAACTTTAAGAAAATATTTGACTGTCTACTGGAGCAGTTCAGGGAGAAGTTTCTGACTTTAATGGGAGAGATTACATCATTCAGCTCACTGATTTAGACTGAATATGTGGGATGTACCAATATAGAAACATCGGCAGGTAATAACCAATAATTCAGTTTATGTTACAGCTGCTCTAAGTGGTCGTAAAGAAAAGGCGACACCTTTACTGTTCTCCACTGGATATGAATGTGAAAGACTAAAAAACAGACCGATTTATTTTTTGATTAGTTAATTACAATCTAGAAATCAGCCACGATACAGAAAAAGTGATAAATACACACTCACACACATTCACTCACTCACACACGCTCACACATTCACTCATTCACTCACTCACACTCACTCACTCACACACGCTCACACATTCACTCATTCACACTCACTCACTCACGCTCACACATTCACTCACTCACACTCACTCACTCACTCACGCTCACACATTCACTCACTCACTCGCTCTCGCTCACTCACACATGCTCACTCACTCACTCACTCACTCACACACATTCACTCACTCACTCACACACATTCACTCACTCACACACTCACACATTCACTCACTCACTCACACACATTGACTCACTCACACACACTCACACATTCACTCACTCACACTCACTCACTCACACACGCTCACACATTCACTCATTCACACTCACTCACTCACGCTCACACATTCACTCACTCACTCGCTCTCGCTCACTCACACATGCTCACTCACTCACTCTCGCTCACTCACACACACTCACACATTCACTCACTCACTCACACACATTCACTCACTCACACACTCACACATTCACTCACTCACACATTGACTCACTCACACACACTCACACATTCACTCACTCATGCTCGCTCGCTCACATTCACTCACTCATGCTCGCTCGCTCACATTCACTCACTCACTCGCTCTCGCTCACTCACTCACGCTCGCTCGCTCACATTCACTCACTCACTCGCTCTCGCTCACTCACTCACGCTCACTCACACGCTCACTCACACACTCGCTCGCTCACGCTCGCTCGCTCACGCTCGCTCGCTCACTCACACACTCACTCACACACACGCTCACACACATTCACTCACTCGCTCGCTCTCGCTCACTCACACATGCTCACTCACTCACTCACACTCACTCACTCACGCTCGCTCACTCACTCTCGCTCAATCAGACACACGCTCACACACACACACGCTCGCTCACACACACATGCTCGCTCACTCACTCACGCTTGCTCACTCACACACGCTCACACACTCGCTCACGCTCACACACATTCACTCACTCACTCGCTCTCGCTCACTCACTCACGCTCACGCTCACTCACTCACTCACTCGCTCGCTCACTCACGCTCACTCACGCTCACTCACTCACTCACTCGCTCACTCGCTCACTCACTCACACGCTCACTCACTCACACGCTCACTCACGCTCGCACGCTCACTCGCACACTCACTCACACACTCACTCACACACTCACACACTCACGCTCGCTCGCACACTCACTCACACACTCACGCTCACACACATTCACTCACTCACTCGCTCGCTCTCGCTCACTCACACATGCTCACTCACTCACGCTCACTCACTCACGCTCGCTCACTCACTCTCGCTCAATCACACGCACGCTCACACACACACAAACGCTCACTCACACACACACGCTTGCTCACTCACACACGCTCACTTACTCGCTCGCTCACTCGCTCGCTCACTCACTCACACTCACTCACTCACTCACATACTCAGTCGCTCACACGCTCGCACACTCACTCACACACACACACACATTCACACACTCACTCACTCACACACATTCACACACACACACACACACACACACACACACACATTCACACACTCACTCACTCACTCGCACACACACACATTCACTCTCACATTCACTCACACTAATACTCAGTCGCTCACATGCTCGCTCACACGCACACACTCGCTAACACTCGCTCACACGCACACACACACACACACACACACACACACACACACACACACAAAAATAAATGTGTAAGACTAACACAGCCAGAAGGCAGAACACAAAACAAAACACACACAAACACACACACACAGGCAGACAGACAGACACACACACACACACACACACACACACACACACAAAGACAGACAGACACACAGACACACACACACACACACACACACACAAAGACAGACAGACACACAGACAGATAGACAGACACACAGACACACACACACGAAGACAGACAGACAGACAGACAGACACACACACACACACACACACACACACAAATAAATAAATGTGTTTTATGAATGTCTTCTGAAGCAAACCAAGAGGTTAGTGTAAGAAAAAAACTTCAAACATCACGCTGATTTCAAACAGCAATACAGCGCCGGCCAGAAGCAACGATTTAAAGTTAAAAATGTTTAAGTCATCAATTTGTTTCTTACACTAACCCTCTTGGTTTGCTTCAGAAGACATTAATCGATCAACTGGAGTCGCGTGGATTACTTTTATGCTGCCTAAATACAGTATGCCTTTGGGACTGTCAAACAGCCAGCAGCCTGATGGCACCTGTTACTTACATTATAAGGACCTACAGAGCTTCAACATGTTTCGAAAAATCAGTATTTGTGTTCTGCTGAAGCAAGACTGTCATACACATCTGGATGGCATCAGGTTAAGTGAATATGAGAGAATGAGAGAATCAGCCTAAATAAACTAATATTGTCGATATATATATTGCTAGCAATATATCATACAGTATAACCGATACAATAATATGCACATTATAAGTGCATGCCGATAGTATCAGACAGGAAATCACATACTTTCCGCACAGTAATGCATTCTTAGTGCAAATGTAAGTGTGAGCGCTGTGGCGTACCTCTCCTGATGGCTGAGAGTGCACGTGTGCGTTAATAGTTTTCGTCAGTATGGGCGGCTAACGTCCTTCGGCCGTTTCAGCTGCACTTTCAAGCGTTTCATGCCGATCTGAAAGCCGTTCATGGCCTGGATGGCGGCCTGAGCGCTGGCGGGATTATCGAAGCTCACAAAACCTGTAGAGTGACGAGAGAACATAATTATTCTTCATAACCAGTGCATGTTTCATAAAATTACACTTTGGGGGGGGGGCGCTACTTGGCATCAGTTCATGGCAAATGGTACACACTATGGTCTTGTAGACATCACGATTTTGATCATTTTCTAACAATATATCAATTGACAGATCAAATTAGGCTCCGCCTATTTTTAAATAATCTAGTGAATTAACTCCAGGTTACTCCAGCTACTTTATTTGATTATTTCTTTATTTTTATTTGGAACTTGAATGACGTGAACTAATATGGACTTGATGGAAAACTAAAGGTAATATTTTAAAGCAGATATTTCTGACTCTAAATTTCAAATGGATGAATAGAGTTATGATGGGTTCACACTGTACAATTTTGACCACAGTTTTGCCGTCCGAGACTTTGATTGCTTTGCATGCCGTGTTCACCGATGGACGATGCAATGAACCATAGCCTCCAACGAAGTTCTGGCAGTGTCTGAAACACTATGCGTTGCAGTTGTGCTGTGCGACTGCTCCCACGACAGTCGGTGCTGTCAATCAGAAAGATTGGGACCATAAAAGTCTTGGATATGATGTGTATCATACAGTCTGACATAATGATGCACAAGGTGCCATGGCTTATGAAAGGACCATTAGAAAAAGGTCTGCACTTATATAGCGCCTTTTTAACCTTAGCGGTATTCAAAGCGCTTTACACTGTCTCTCATTCACCCATTCACACACATTCACACACACACACACACCAATGGCGGTAGAGCTGCTATGCAAGGCGCTAGCCTGCCATTGGGAGCAACTTGGGGTTCAGTGTCTTGCCCAAGGACACTTCGGCACGTGGAGTTGTGTGGGCCGGGAATCGAACCACCAACCCGCTCTACCACCTGAGCCACAGCCGCCCCTAAAGTCGTAAAGTGTGCACATGGCTTTAGCCATAATATAAATAACCAACATACTAATATGGCAAGCTGCAATGTCACATATCTGGGCTGATAAGTGAAAGGTTGTAGGTTCGAACCTGAAAGTGCTGACTGATCATCATTCACTGTGGTGTTCTTGGCAAGACGACTAACCTTATATTACACCCCAGCATGACTGAACCTTTCCCTACAGTATAACTGCATTAGGCCACAGCTGTCAAAAGGTGTCAGTCAATTTACTTATTTTGAATCAATGTGGAAAGATCTTGACAACAAATCCACACAAATTGAATTAAATTAGACTTATAGGCAGGGAGAGAGAAAAAGAGAGAGATGTGATAAATGCATAAAGCTTGATTTCTTTGGAGGGATTGTTTTCACGAGCCGATTGCGTAGTGTGCCTAGAATGAATATAAACATGTACCATTCCAGAGAGTTAAGGCTTTTGAGGTGAGAGAGAGAGGTCTAATAAACCTTCATTAGACAACACTACAGTGACACACACACACACACACACACACACACACACACACACAGACCCTGTCATAGTATTGATTTAATTGCACACTTGGTCCAAAATTAACAAGCCCCAAATACAGGTTTAAATTGGTTTTGGCAGTAAATAAAACAGGTTAGATACCAGTTTGGAATTTTAGAAACATAAAACACCTTTTAAATCGTGTTTTGCAAGAATGACAGGCTAAAATGAGATGTTTAGCTAGAAACATAAAAGCTCTGCTTATTTTTTGTTGTGGTTCCAGAACTATATATAACTATATATATATATATATATATATATATTCTCCATTTAAATATACTGTATATATATATATATCTCTCCTTATATTTACATATATGGAACGCTAACGACAGGTGTAAGCGGGGTCCAAAATATTTTGACATTTGTCCACTTCGACCACATTGGGAGATGCTTGAGTGCTTTCCTTTTCCTTGTTCTTCTTTATGTTGTCATAAAACAGTTCCTCCGCTCGAAATCCAGCCACAATTGGTCACAAGAGACAGATATTGCCAAGTGTAAATGGTGATGTGTCCCACTTGTCCACATGTGATCGGAATTGCCCAAAACACTTCTTCAGGTGTAAACGGGGCCACAGAGAGGCTGGTTAATATTCTGCGACTAACACACCGACATGCACAGTTTTTTACAAATATGCAATGGTGAAACAACTGAACAATTCCTTTGTCATAGAGACAAAATAAGTTAGCGCAGCGTAGTTCTAGCGGGAAGACTAGCATCTGTACATCATCACACCATTAGCTGGGTAACTCCCAGCCAATCACATGTAAGCCGTTGCTTTATAAGTCTGCTCACAATCTATCACATTGTTGTTTCAGTGTGCTAACACGGCAACCTCCACCACCCCACCACCACCTGTTGAGTCCCATCCTGCACGGGGGTAGGCTCCTCGCCCCTGCCTCCTATCTCCGGCAGGATATGATGGTTCATAGTACAACTTCTTCGGACCATCAGACGAGGCTTACGCCAAAGAGAGATATTACATTTCTGTTTTACATTCATCAAATAAATGGCATCTTAAATGAAAGTCTGCGAGTCTTCCTGATAGAAATATATTTATTTTAAATAATGCAAAACAGAGTTTCATGGCCAGTAGGAACTATTCATGGTTGGCAAATATCACAATGCACTTGCCATTGGCACAAAGTTTAAAAAAAAACCCACCCTCAAGTCTGTAGTCTAAAGATTTGATTCAGGTTCCTCCTAAAATGTACATCTATGGGTTGTTGCTTTTTTGTGGCCACTTTAGTGTCTGACAGGTGGAAATCTTAAAGGGACAGTTCACCCAAAAAATTCTCTCATCATTTACTCACCCTCATGCCATCCCAGATGTGTGACTTTTTTACAGACCAATATTTAAGTCCTTTTTTACTTTAACTCTTCACTTTCACTTTCACATTCTTTTGTTTTTGGCGATTTGCATTCTTCCTGCATATCACCACTTTCAGGGCAGGAAGGAGAATTTATTTTAAAAAGGGAATTAAATATTGATCTGTTTCGCAGCCACATCAATCAAATTGATTGAGGATATGGATTCAAACCCTGGAATCGTATTAATTTTATGGAGCCTTTTTGGAAATTCAGCGTTCTTGCCACCATTCAATTGCATTTTATGGACCTACAGAGCTGAGATATTCTTCTAAAAATCTTAATTTGTGTTCAGCAGAAAAGAACCATTACTTTAACTCAGATCACTCAAAGAAGTTATAGTACAACAAATCAAATTATTCAGGCTATCATTCATGTCCACAGCGGTGTGGGATGAGTTACATATTAAGTTTAATAGTTAAAGCTGCACTACGTGTCTTTGTGCTCTCTAGTGACATATGTGGTGGAAACATAAAATTGCAAGCAATTTGCAGAAGAACACTTTACGTCAGTCGTGTTTCGGCACTGCTCTTCTGGCGGATAAATGACATGATTTGAGCTTACCTGGACATCGCCAGCGTGTGGAAGATTTTCAGAGCCGGAGTCTTAACGTGCTGATTTCATGTGGATATTATGTTACACGATTAAACATTTAAAACTGAAATATGACTTGCTTTAATTATGATAAACAGCACTCTTATTTACACATTTTGAATGAATGGATAATATATATAGTGATTTCTGACACTACACTCAAAATGCTTTTACACTGATAACAAACCAGCACCAGTTACCAGCATATTTTAATATGATTACTCATGTGTTTTATCTACTATAAATGTTTGTATTGTACAACGCTTACCAATTTAAGAGGTGAAACTCATGATATGGCTGATACGAGTTCAATGGAAGACTTTATTTTTATATTAAATTGTGCATCCTCAGTTGATAATGCAAGTGAACCGTAATACTACAATAGCATGTCTATGCAACGCTCACAATAACACAGTAAACTAAAAACATAAAACAAGGATTCAGTAATGATGGGGATAAAATATACTTTATTAAACATAAAAAATATTATGCTTAAATATGCAATATTACAATTACAAGAAGTCAATTTCAGAAGTCATACATATTAAACATGTTACAGTAACTTCACCGGACAATGTAGATACATCGCGATCGGTCAACACACGAGTAATGTTCGATTCATACGAGCATGATAACCAATATAAGCTTCAACAACCCTATCAGAAAACATATCCAAGCATTATAGCAGGTAAACAACTCCGCCAAACGGACAACAGATATAAACATCCATCTGGACTGCAGTGATGCTGTCCTGAACTGTGTGAGTGTTACTAAACTGAACAACGTCCTCAGTCGGAACACGTCACCACGGTTACTTCTCTTCTGTGTTTACGGATATGACGTAACGACGCAAGGATAAACGACATAAGCCAGTGATTTCGAGACAAATTGAACCCGACAGCTCAAAATACAAATCATTTTTATAGGCTTACCGTAGTGAATCGGGGTAAGGACATTGATTTGAACACTGATTGTTTATGTACTCAATATATAATGGCAAATTGATCATTTTTAACTAAAACATCTTTCGTTGTGCAGCTTTAAGGTTAGGGATTTGTTCAAAAACACTGACCGAAACACTTGCTCTGATTGGTAGCTCGGTCCATGAACACCTTTGATGAGATGACGGAACCGAACGGAAGAAACATCTGCATCAGCTCGTTATCACCAAACTCTTGTGGTAGGTGATAGATGAACAGATTACAGCCCTCGGGACCTGAAACACACACACACACACAGAAACACCAAATACTGAGCCAAATACTAGTATGACATGCAGAATAATTTTAAAATCATATCTATCTTATACGATTATTGTGTAACTTTTTCATATGGGTTGTATATGCAATGCATATCATATTTTATTTTATATTAAGAATTCCTACACTTTATGAACATGATCAATGCACAATAATGTATGTGCATTATTCTAATGTGCTCAGCTGTTTTTATAATAGATCAATCACTCAAAACATATTTACCCTATTTTTAAGATTTATGCATTTCAATTTAATGACAAAATTCCCTCCAATTGAATGGTGTAATTTAACAAAATTAAGTTATTAAACTTAAAAAAATAATAATAATAAAAAAAATAATTCAATTTTATTTATAAAGATTAAAATAATTTTTGAGTGTACATATGCAAATCAAAGTAATTCAAATATAAAAATATAATATTTTGCCTATTTTTAAGATTTACGCATTTCATTTTAATGACAAAATTCCCTCCAATTGACAAAATTAAGTTATTAAACTTAAAAAAAAAAACATATATATTTCAATTTTATTTTATAACGAGATGCATAAATCTTATTATATAAATATATAATACTTGCCTACAAGATTATTTAGTGAAAAATAAAATTATTTATTACTCAAACTAAAAGCAATTCGACAAAGACTAGACCATGCATGTGGTGAGAATGTTGGACAGAGTGATTAAAAAGTTATTAAAAAGATGTATTGAGCTAATGGACTAATTTAATTTCTATTTCAAATGTAAAATGGAAAAATTCGTTTCTTCTCTAAAAATATATTTTCTGACACCAAAGTTTGTGAAAAACCTTTTACAGGGAGAAATGAAGGCTGTGACATGCCACTGACCTTCCCTCTGCTGCTGTTGCTGGATGATTTGAGCTGGTTGTGGCAGTGTTTGACCTATAGGGGTCAGTGTTGTGGCAGGATATATGGCTGCACATTCACATGCACCAGACGCACACAGCCATTCACATCATCATACATGAGAAAGAGAGAGGGAGGCACAGATGAGGAACGACAATACGAAGTTTGACCTTTCTATGCTAATGAAATATGACAGAATCAGAGTACAATGAAATCTGAAAGTGCGTTCATCATATATCAGACTGATTTAAAATGACAGATCTCTAGAAATCTGTATGATAGCTGTAATATCCACAAATTCATATATAACCTGAGGTTTCAATCAGAATAGCATTCTTCCAGGAACTGACTCTCTAAATTTCGTCTATTTCTGTTCAATGAAATCTGGGGGTAAATCTCACAAAAACATGCACAGGATAAAAGTCTGCCTTAACATAAAGAAATAAAATACACTGTAATACACAGATTGGTTTTATTTATGCCTTCAGTCTTGACCTGACTCCAGTTGAGAATCTGAGGCGCATTATGAAGCGCAAAATAGGAAAACGAAGCCCTCTACAATTGACCTGCATTATTGACAAATGGGGAGAAATTCCGCTTGCTAAACTAACAATCTTGTGTCTTCAGTGTCCGAATGCTTAATAAGTGTTATTAGAAGAAATGGTGATGTTACACACAGTTGTAAACACTTGACTGTCCCAACTTTTTTTGGAATTGTGGTTGTAAACACGCGTTATCGCGGCCCATTTGGCACGTTTCGGCCAACCCACCGGCCTGCTCAGTACTCCCGATGGCCACTCCACCCCCGAACGGCCCCAAAGTGCGACGGCCCACCGGGAAAATGCCCGGCATGCCAGATTACCAATCCAGCCCTGAAGGTGAGTAATAAGTAATGACAGAAGTTTCATTTTTGGGGCAACTATCTCTTAAAGAGTTCAAGTCACCGCTAACCAGTTTATAGTGAGAAATGCACTGATAGTTAACAGATGAAATCCTGAAAGAGGGACCTTGCAGCTGTTATATTGTTCACTGAATATAGATATGCATATTTAAGACAGATAATAAGATATTTTGAAAGATATGTATATAAGGAATGTTATATTATATGTATATTCTGTCAAACGGTACAAAGGCCTAATTATATCAGAATCGACTAATTCACAAGGAAGAGAAAATACCTGTACAGGTACAATGGTGATGAGAGACGTAAGAGGTGTTCATCGGGACGATGAAGGCTCTTTTAAGTGTTTCTATCCACTCTCCAGCTGAATCGAATTTTACACAAAGCATTTTCGCTATTTCTTCCTTTCTTGTTAAAGGTGGCACGATGTGAGGAAGCCAACCTGGTCTCATTGTGAAATATACATTTTTCAAAACTTGTTATACGTGTCTCCAGGTGCAATTCCCTGAAGTTTCCAAGTGAAATGAACACTAGAGGCAGTACAACAACTGTGTGTTTCATTCACTTTCACTCAAATCATGACTTCAGTGGCTGATTCTGACTTTATAAATACTTATTTTTCTCTCTATTACTCAGAACTTGCAATGTTATGATATCGACACATTTTTACTCAAACACATCTTTTAAAAATCAATGCATTTTAATGCTTTTATTACAGACTCACCTACGTGTACACACTTATTCCAACATGGAAGTTTGCATGGTAGCTCACCTGATAGGGCGTTGGAGTTGGAGGACCGTGGTTCAAGTCCAGCCATGAACTTAAGCCATGACATTACAGAGTTATAGCAGCGACACGAATTGACATGTGCTTTATCATTTAACTTCTGCATTTTAAAACAGTAATGGTTAGATTTAGGCAAAAGCTTTAGGTTAGGGAGGTATGTTTTAAAAAAAATAATTCACCTTAAAACCGTGTCTGAATACGACACTATTTTTCTTGCTTTTGGCGCCCCCAGCTGGACGTTTCACTGGAAAACTGCAGCCAAACGTCGAGAGGTCCTCGCTGTGGACTGTAGCACGACGATGTAGTGAATTTCATCTACTACGTCACAGACATCCATTACGTAGTGGATTAAATCCATGTTTTAAACGTTCCGAGCTGTGATATCTTGGATATTTTAATGCAAAAATTTTATTCAGTGTGTACAGTATGTAGCGTTAAGTGTTAAATAAAAAGTGAGATTGTATTTCCTTAAACTTTTTTATATTAGTAGTTTGTATAGCATACTAATAACTTTTGAGCATCAGGGATTTTAGTCTTCTAAAGCAGTGGTTTTCAAACTTTAAGAGTGACCCTTTTTTTATTAACGTGGCCCATATACACAAACACCATTTAAAATGTTGCATGCAATGAAATCAAGCAATACGAATACTAATATATATATATATTATATATATACACACACACATATAAATACATATACACATACATATGCGTGTGTGTGTGTGTGTGTGTGTGTGTGTGTGTGTAACAGTTGTGGAGTGAGTGGAGTGTTTTCCATACCTGGGAAGTTTGCTTTTGACCAGCTCCGGTTTGACAGCAGAGGTCTCACTCCGAATCAGTCGAGCGGCATTATCTTTTCATCGGTTGCGTAACGCTGTGTGGAAGCTACCCGGTTTGTCGCTCCACACAAAGCTTCAGGTATTCTCTGCCACGGTCATTCCCACCCTTCTCTATGCTTGCAAAACATGGACCCCCCTAATGGAACATTTTCGCTGGTTAGAAACATTTAGGCTGGCCTGCCTAAGATCCATCCTGGGTTTAACCAGGCTGGATTGTGTGAGAAGCTCACAAATCTTTGAAAGATGTGGACAAAGTCCTATCGGTGAGCTCCTCCGGCAGGCAAGGTTGCGTTGGCTGGGTCATGTAGCCCGCATGCCCGGCCACCACATGCCTAAACAGCTTTTGTTCGGCCGGACAGAGGGGGCTAAGCGGGCGCAGCACGGGCTGGAGAAGATATGGAGTGATGTGGTACAGGAGGATGTGGAGCTGAGTGGACTTACTGCTGACTGGTACCAGCGGTGTCAAGATCGGCCTCTTTGGAGGAGGCTTGTGAAGGACGCTACTGGCCAGTTGGAGGCAGTCGCCCTCCAACAACAACGGAGCGCAGAGGAGCGATGCTCACAACAACGAGCGGAGCGCCAGGTGGCTAAAGCACAGCAAGTTGGCACAGTAGGGGGCACAGGTGGTGCATCAGCCAGTCATCTCAGTCAGTCGACCCGTGTCACTTGTTGGATCTGTCCCGTGAGCTCCTGCCAGCGGGCGTTCAACACTTCACGTGGCCTTAACGTGCACATAGCCTGGCACAAGCGTTGTGGTGACGTCACCGCCACTTAGTGGCGAATGGCAGTTGTTGTTGTGTGTATAACTTACTTAATGAGAAGGGTGGGCCTGCTTATAATAATCTGGTCCCAAGCCGGTTCACAAGACGATGGGGCAACACGCATGTCCGGAGAAGCATTCAGTTTGTTTCGCTGTTTCGTCTTCATTTTGGTTGAAACTGAGAATCCAGTTTCACACATATAGGTAGTTGTGAAGGGCATTAGCAATGAAATGCTTGCTATGCTCAGCATGGGATACTCGGTAGAGAGGCCAATCCAGAACGAAGACAATTTTTCTGTTTTGTGTCGGGTTCTCAGTGTGCTGTCACAGGTTAGTTGCAGCATTTCTGATTCTTCAGAAGAAGTTAAATTCAGTTCAGGGATTTTTCACCCACCATTTGTCTTTTAATTCATTGAATTTCTCTTGGGGAAATTAGCGAGAGAAATTCTGAATGAGGTGACTGAATGAGGCGCGTCAGGGCAACGACCGATTTCTTTGACACACCATTTTCTTCAATATGTTTCATCATTGTTGGGAACATAGTAGCAATTCATAGTAGCTTGGGGTTTTGAGTTGCAGCTGCCAAAGTTCAAGTGACTTCTGGAAAGCCTGAATTTGTTCGCAATGTCTGAAAATATGGTCCTCCCTTCCTTGTAATTTTAGATTCAGTTCATTTAGAACAGAAAATATGTCAGCAAGATAAGACAGGGTTAAAAGCCATTTCCCATCACTGAATGAGCCTACGAGAGGAGACGGTTTCTCGGTTAGGAAAGCATGTATTTCATCCCTCAATTCGTACACTCGGCTGACCACCCTGCCCTTTGACAGCCATCTCACATCTGTATGAAAGAGTAAATGAGTGTGCTCGGCTCCCATTTCAGTACATATGGCCTCGAAAAGTCAGCTATTAAGAGCACTACCTTTAATGTAGTTCACAACTTTAACAATATATCTCATCGCCACTTCAAGCTCAGGTGGGATTCCTTTTGATGCCAAAGCTTCACGATGAATAAAACAATGATTCCAAACAATGTTCTGTCCTGCTGCATCCTTAATCCTCCTGACACCTCCGCTATTTTTGCCAGTGATGTTGGACGCCCCTTCGCTGGTGATGCCTTTGCAATTGGCCCAATCCAGACCGCATTTTGTCATGAAAGCATTTAACTCTTCAAAAATATGTGCCCCTGATGTGCTGGAAAGCAATGTTAGGCAGCACAGAAGATCTTCAACAAATTCACCTTGCCAAACGTACCGAACATAAACCAGTAACGTAGCGCTTGATGCAATGTCAGTGCTCTCGTCCAGCTGAATAGCAAAATTCTTTGCTGACTTCAGTCTCGCTATGAGCTGTTCTTCCAAATTTTGGGCAATATCCCCAATACGGTTTCCTGACAGCAGGAAATCGATGGAGTGCGTACTCCGGGTGGGGAAGGAGGTATTGCCCCAAGTGAAGGAGTTCAAGTACCTCGGGGTCTTGTTCACGAGTGAGGGGACAATGGAGCGGGAGGTTGGCCGGAGAATCGGGGGTGGTATTGCACTTGCTCTATCGCACCGTTGTCACGAAAAGAGAGCTGAGCCGGAAGGCAAAGCTCTCGATCTACCGGTCAATTTTTGTTCCTACCCTCACCTATGGTCATGACCGAAAGAACTAGGTCGTGAGTACAAGCGGCCGAAATGGGCTTCCTCAGAATGGTGGCGGGCTTCTCCCTTAGAGATAGGGTGAGGAGCTCAGTCATCCGTGAGGAGCTCGGAGTAGAGCCGCTGCTCCTTTGCGTGGAAAGGAGTCAGTTGAGGTGGTTTGGGCATCTGGTAAGGATGCCCCCTGGGTGCCTCCCTAGGGAGGTGTTTCAGGCACGTCCAGCTGGGAGGAGGCCTCGGGGAAGACCCAGGACTAGGTGGAGAGATTACATCTCCACACTGGCCTGGGAACGCCTCGGGGTCCCCCAGTCAGAGCTGGTTAATGTGGCTTGGGATAGGGAAGTTTGGGGCCCCCTGCTAGAGCTGCTGCCCCCGCGACCCGACTTCGGATAAGCGGTTGAAGATGGATGGATGGAAGATGGATGGATGGATCCCCAATACGAAAAGCAAGTTGTGGAAAAGCAAGCTCAGAAATGTAAAGCGAGTTGAGTCGAACCATAACGTGAAGTGGAAAAGTGCCATTACACTAGATTTTTTGTTGTTGTTTGTTTGATTCAGTTTTGAGAACATAAACAGTCCTATTTCTTCTTTAATTTGATTTGGGATTAAAATCGTATTTTATACTCTGTCATGTATATCACAGGGGGACAAATATATATATATATATATATATATATATATATATATATATATATATATATAGCCTTTATTTGATTCATGCATTAATGCTAATTACACACCGATGACTGGTTACACATCTATGATACAATGTCTCAATAAAACAAGAGAATAATTATACGGTTACAGATGGATATTTTCAGTCTCTAAACCGGACAAAACAAAAGGACAAATAAAAATGCGTAGGCTAGTAGATTTCTATTTCCAAAACAAAGTTATGTGGATTATGGACAACACATATACACGTATACTTACTTGAGATGACAGGAAAACATAAAAGATGAAAACGTGTATTTTTATGTATCCAGCAATGGTCGGTTGTGATACGGCACAAGTAGAACCGTTTCGTGGAAATAAAACACATAACATTGCATATATCCAGTATTTAAAATAAACACAACTTTGAAGTTGCCAGAGATAAAACAAACATTTATTATATGGATAAATGAAACATTAAAGCTTATATAGACAGATCTACCGGCAGTAGTTAAACTACTAACTTTCAGTTAGCCACTAGGCTAACATAACCTGTCAAACTAAATTGCGTATAGGCTCTATATGTCATACTGATAACACTAACTAACATAATATTGTAAAGAGAATCTAATATAATATGTAGCTGTGGATGTGCACATTAAAAAACATCTAATACATCACGGAAATCGACTACGTAGTGGATTAAATCCAATACGTCATCACGCTACAGTCCGCAGCGAGGACAGTCTCGATACACAGCACGTAAACTTTGAATAGCAAAAAATGTTGTCATGTTCGTGTAAATTTCCTGAGACCAGGCTGGTAGGAGCAACTAGATCGATCCAATGTCACGTGCTTGCACTGTAATTATAAACCGTAGCGATAGTTTTATCGTGTCTCTGCAAGTGATATTACGCCACCTGCATGTGGATTTTACTCGCGGTGATTCTGGAATAAATATTAACGCCTTTGCGGTTTGATAATCTCACTCGGTCATATCGATTTCATTTTACTTTCGATTAATTGTTCAGCCCTAGTTTAGCCCTAATTCAAGCACTTTCAAGGACCCAAGTCTATTTTCACAGACTTTCCAGGCCTTGAATCTACATGTCTGCAACTCAAGTAGTTTCAAGGACCTTCAAGGAGCGCGAGAACCAAGAGTATCTTATTTCTTTCTCAATAATGTCTCACATGGTGCTCAGATTTGCCAAGAGACCAAAGTCTCAACAATTCCTCCGAGACCAAAGATCTAAGCTGTGTTATCCACATCAGTAATTGTATATTTCGACACTTCCTGTAGTCCTATGTCAACAATAGGCTCATTTGCGTTTTGTTTAATGTTTCTCCAGGAACATAGACAGGTTGA
The DNA here is from genome assembly GCA_032164185.1 of Moxostoma hubbsi. NCBI lineage: Eukaryota > Metazoa > Chordata > Actinopteri > Cypriniformes > Catostomidae > Moxostoma > Moxostoma hubbsi. Next base: position 3,008,404 of record JAVLUX010000004.1, read on the forward strand.
TACTGTAATGAAATGTCACTGCGATCATGAGCTTTGAAAGAGCCTGTACCTGTATACTGCTGGACGCCGGTGAAGGCCTGCTGTAGTGTATCTGCTGCGGTGGGGCTCTGGGTGGAGTATGTTGGCAGGCCGTTGGTGTAAATCGCCTCTACTGGGTGACCATTGTGTTGGTGAGGAATTCCGCTGAATCCGTTAACTATGGGCGTCACGATGCTTGGCATGGCAGATGAGGCTAGATTTGCCGGTGGAGAGCTCAAACCTGTGAGATTTGAGAGAAGTGCTATTATTGTTAATGAAAAAAGAAACAAAAAAACGAAATTAAAACTTTTTTGTTAACTGAAGTAAAAATAAAAACTGAAATGATTGGAAAGAATCTGAAACAAAAATACTTTTCATCATTCCAAAACAAACGTTTACAAATAAACAGTAGGATCAATATATGGGCAAACTGAGAGCCTTTCAGACATTTTTGTTTTTTGTCACTTTTAATTATGATAGAAATGCCACATAAGCTGAAATTATACCTTTATAGAAAGCGTAGGATGTCTCCTACCTTAGTCAAAAGTAAAAACTAAGAAATACTCAATACTCAAGAACCTTTGGAGACCCTCTTTTGACCAAATCCCAGATTTTTTTTTATCAGGCAGTGTTGGCAAAGTGGGACAGAGGAACAATGATTCAATAGAAAATATTCTACAATTTTGATATTTTCTAACACACTTTCACATCATAAATCACCACATGTAACATTTACAAACATTGAGTCAACTTTGACTTTTTTATGACAAATAAATCACATTTCTGTCATCTTTCCCATTGCTTTCCCCACCGGTGGTCATGACATGAGCTCGGCCACACATCCTGATTTAAAATCATCAATTTAAAACTTTCAAAAGTTCTTACTTCTCAAAGAGTAGTTTAGTAATGCTTTTTAACCATTTAAGGAAATACACATGGCTAAAATAGGGGGTAAGCTTTACTGTCCCACTTTAGCCACTCACCCTACAGTAACATTATACAATTTGAAACGTTTACAATCTACCTATATTAAACAAGAACATGCCACTAGATTGAGGTAACACAAGTCTGCCCTGAGAAATATAATGACCTTAGACATTTTAAAGGACACCAGTAGCTTTAGTAGCCATAAAATATAAAAACGAATTAAAGAACTGATCTGAAACACAAAAACGCTGAGAAAATGAAAACTAAACTAAAATGAACAGACAAAACAGACACGTTTAACCACTGATCAAATTTCACTTGATTTTAAGGTAGGAAATATTTTAACTATGTCAAACATTAACACAACGTAGTTTGACATATATGTGAGGATATCTTTTTTATTTGCTACTATGTCTAAAACAAACTTTTTAAATACCTTAGAAAGATACAATGCCAAAAGTGTGGGAAATTAACAGGGACTGTTATGCCTCAGAAATTGACCAAAATATCCCGAAATTCAAAATATGGGGGAAAAAATGCCCACATAACAAGTTTCTGTGTTTTATTAATAATATCTGATATAGTTACAATTACATACATTGCGATCTTCTTTTGAATTTTCACTGAACATCATTTTTCCCCCCGTCATCCGGTTCCTTGCACCATCGCTCACCATTTCTATCAATCCACATCAGTTTGGTATTGTCTTCCTGCATTAAATTCCGTAACCGTTCACCCCTCTTGTTCAAAATAAACTGTCCCAGTGGGTAACTCTCTCACTCATGCTGCTGTACTGTACTTCCCTGCCCAATGCTGCTGTTCATCTGTCTCAAAAGCCTCACATGCTAGAGGCCAAAAGTGATGGATGCTATATAAAAAGGTATGAGAAATCACAAAGCATAATGTCTCAATATGTTAAATAGCCATAATGTTAATTAAGACTTTATTATTACTAAAGTAATACACTAATATATATATATATACAGAACTACCACTTTTAGTGTTTGCATCAATCAAATCTCACACTAAACACTGTGTGAAATGTTTATTCTTGCTTTATTTTATTCAGTTGGCATGCAAGAGTTGATAAAAGTTTCCTTAATAATCTCATTCCATATATGTATTATTGCTGCAATATCATAGAGGATATATATCCTCCTCTGTGATATTGCATTATATTAGTTTTGTACCGTATGTTAACATAGTAGCCAAAATACTTGGACATACGTGAATGAGAATAAACCTGAAATATGAATGTGTTTCAGTCACAAACAATGCACATTGTGTAGTTTAGAGATGATTAAGAGACATTTAGAACGCTATAAATGGCCATTTCTATATAAATAAATGTTGTATTCTTAACATTTCTGTTTGTCCAAGAATCCTCTTGCAGCAATGCAGGTCTTTGGTATTTAGAAGCTGCTAGTTTAGGACCTGTGAGGAGTCTGTTTCTCAAACTAGAGACTGTGATTTACTTTTTGTTGTGCATCTGGTCGTCCACTTCCCCCTCTATCCTGTTAGAGATTCTTTTATCAACACAGTAATGCATTGAATAGCCTTCATCTCTCTCTCTCTCTCTCTCGCTCTCTCTCTCTCAACGATAGACTTCAGGAGAAAATTGAATTTCAGGAGAAATGTGTTTCTTTTTGCCCATTTTTAAAACCAAAATTTAACTTGCAAGTGTAAAGCAACTTGTAAGAACTCAATACCTCAGCAAATGTGGGGAAAATCCCACTGTATTGTGATTTTTGTAAGGTAGCGCAACCATTTTAATTTGTTCTAATAATAAGACAATTTTCTTGAGTAACAAATTAGCACTTGTAAGGGGGTTAAAGGAAAAGAGTGCGAAAGACACACACACAAACACATAAAGGGCAGCTGCCCGTAATTCTCTCTCTCTCGAACTGTCATCAGCGGTCACCTTTATCCCTTGCGTGCCCCCATCAGGCTGATTGGGTACGGGCCGTGCGTCGTTCCAGCCTATTCCAGCCTTCCTCCTTTCTACAGCACTTTAGAAAGCTTTTGATAGGAATAGGTGACACAGTATATGTATGCCATCACAGGTAAAGAACAAAATAGAATAAATACCACTTAAAACGATTATTTCAAACCGTAATAGTAATTTGCAATTAATCATTTTGGCAGTATTTTTGATCAATTTAATGCATCCTTGGTGAAAGGAAGCATCAATTTCTTTCAAGAACAAAAATGTCTGTGTTATAAAAATGGAAGCATATATACTATATATAATATATTTTTCATAAAGTAGCTTGTAAAGTAATTACTTGAGTAGTTTTTCAGCAAACTACTTATTTACTCTTACTTGAGTCATAATATTTCTTAGTACTTCTACTTGTACTCAGGTGAATTATTTCTTCAGTAGCAGTACTTATACTTAAGTAAAAAATCTGTACTCTTTCCACCTCTGCTCATGCATCCTTTTAAAGGGATAGTTCACCCAAAAATCTTCCATGAAAAACTTAAGGAGAAAATGTTAGGCTCACTTTACTTTCATTGCATCTTTTCCATTCAATGAAAGTCTAAGGTGATTGAGACTGAACATTCTACCTAAAATCTCAGTTTTATAATTTATAATGGATTTGGAACAGTACAATGGTATTAGTATTTTGTGAACTATTCTTTTAAAGGGCGGTTTTTACCATACACAATTTTCATACTCGATCAACCCACATTTATGATGAAATGAAAATGAAAACATGAAAAACACATATTAACATGCATAATTACAAGTCTGTGATATCATGTGTTCAGAGCAAGAACTGGTTTGTCTAGAAGCACAACATATTAACAGCTAGGGTTTTATAAAAACAAAAATCAAAACCACAGAAGCGTCATTACTTGCTGTAGCTCACACTTATCCAGTGTGCCAATTTTATAACAGACCTTCAAACAAACACCCGGACAAGCACAATTACAGGTAGGCATGATTATGCAAATGACACATTAGTTGTAAAATCTTTGGGAACAAAATTAACTCTCGCTGTGTGATTTGTGCTTGATTTCCAAGCTCTAGAACTTTCAAATAAATGTTCTTTGATGGTTCTATGCATGCAGCACATTACATTTAGAAAAATAAAATAAAATAATAAAATTGCTGTATAGGAGATTGGCGATTAAAAAGTTCTTTATATATCAGTATATTGGTTTCTGCGGTTCTTAAAGCACCATTGCAATGATGTTTTTTTTTTTAAAGAACTAGGTCATGTACACACTGCTTTGGAAGTGACGACCACATTTAAATGAGGGAGTGAATCCCCTAAATTTACACAATACAGGGGCTGGTTGCATAAACAAAGTCATTAGCTTAAAGGAATATTATGGGTTCAATACAAAATAAGCTCAATCGAAAGAAATTGTGGCATAATAGACATTTTACCACAAAAAATATAATAAATAATAAATATAGCTGCAAGCAGCGATTAACTGGGTTCAACCCTTTTAAGGTCCTTTAAGATCATATGCAACATATATTAAGTATTAATTAGATAGCTTGTTAGTGACTTTTTTTTAAAAGTGCGTCCATTTTGAGAAACATCACGTAAGGTTGCAATCTTCTTCATATGTTCTCAGAAAGGCCCAATATATAAGTGTCTAAATTCTTTTGAAAATATCTCATTCCGTTCAAGAATTATAACTCTTGAACTCTTTTTGTCTTGGATGTTGTCTGCCTTATTGTCTATGACAGACAAACACTTTTGGACATTGGTTCTGCAATAGCACCGCGAAAACCAGACTTTAAATACCTCAATGCCGACCCCTGAGTCTTTTGTCTGGGCAGTCCGGCCGCGAAAATGCAGCCGGAAAAGGGGAAGGAGAGCCGGTGTTCTCATCAGACTAAGATGTCGCACAAATCAAACACCGCTACCCAGTATTCTACTGGCAAATGTTCAGTCTCTGGACAACAAGCTCTGCGAGCTGAGAGTGTGGATCTCTTTCCAATGAGAGATGAGGGACTGCTGCATTATCTGCCTATCAGAAACTTGGATGTATGTGGAAATTCCAGACTCAACCATCAAACCCGCGGGGTTCTCCGTGCACCAAGCGGTCAGAGTGAAAGACCTCTCAGGTAAAAGCAGAGGTGGTGGTGCATGTTTTATGATCAACAATTCCTGGTGTGAGGGACGTACATTCTAACAAGTCTTTCTGGATCTGGAATTTCTCATGCTTCTGTGTCGACCATTTTGGCTACCGAGAGAATTCACAGCAGTCATTATCGCAGCTGTGTACATCCCCCCACAAGCCGACACAGACCGGGCACTCAAGGAACTGTATGGGAGTGTAAGCAAGCAGGAAACCGCGCTCCCTGAGGCCACGTTCATTGTGACCGTGGACTTTAACAAAGCCAACTTCAAGTCAATAGCACCGAAATACTTACAGCACATCAGTTTCAACACATGAGGAGACTGAGTTTTGGACCATTGCTGCTCTCCCTTCCAGGATAGCTACAAATCCCTTCCCCACCCACCATTTGGCAAATCGGACCACTCTTCCACTCTGCTAATACCCGCTTAGAGGCAGAAACTGAAACAGGAAGCACCCACCCTTAGAACATCCAGTGCTGGTCGAATTAATCAGATTCTACGTTACAAGACTGTTTTGATCACCCAGACTGGGAGATGTTCCGGTTCGTCTCTGATGACGACATCAAGGTCTACGCTGTTAGTATAACATTTTTCATCAGGAAGTGCATAGATAACGTATTGCTGACCAAAACTATACAGATCTACCCTAACCAGAAACCATGGATTAAAAGCGATATTCGTGCGGCACTTAATGTGCGGACCTCTGCTTTTAATTGGGGGAATGCGGAGGAGCATAAACAAGCCACTTATGCCCTCTGCAAAACTATAAGAGCAGCCAAATGCCAGTACAGCGACAAGATTGACGGACAGTCTAACACCACTGACTCTAGAAGCATGTGGCAGGGAATAATAACATCACAGACTTCAAAGAGAATAAAAACTCTGCCGTGAACACCGCTGCCTCTCTCCCAGATGAGGTTAATACTTTTATGATCGTTTTGAGGGAAACCACACCGACCTTGTGGAGAGAGCTTGGTAATAATATCTCAATCCGTCCAGAAGTCATAACCGTTTAAGTAAAATGGCCACACCCACTACAAAATTCCTTTAACTCATATTGGGACTATGTTGAATCTTTCTGCACTGGTTTGGTTCTGATCAGGCAAATGGCCTAGGACAAGTTCATTTAGACATTTTTTCAAACAATCCAAAACAACGGGAAAATGAAGGGGCAGAGCCAAAAATATCCCAATCTTAAAAGATTCACTATGATGCAAGGAATCACAGGAAAAAAAGAATCACAGGAATTTTGTTTCTAGCCCTTACGGCCCAAGAGATATGGCCCATTTATGAACATTTGGTTTTGTTCAATATAGCCCCACCTATGGGCTGATTGCACCGATTCAATGCATTCAATGCAAGCCAGTGGAGTACTACCATCCCCAAAGTTTCAAGTCTCTAGGCCTTATGGTTTGGTTTGCACAATCAGTTTTAGGGAATAATAATAATAATAATAAATATAGTTGCAAGCAGTAATTCCGGGCCCAAGCAGACCAATGGCAGACGGGCAGCAGTAATTTTCACTCACATTTGCTCGCACACTAGAGACTGGTTTTACATTGTTGCATGATGTTTTTTCAGCAAATAAGCTCAACCTTGCTAATCGTGTCAAATGTGACATAAAAATCACCTTGAGCTGACCGCGCAATTGTACAGATACTTACCCGCAATGCTCGAAGTCGGCCGGCAGTGCCGTGCATGTAAGCGCAGCGTAGATCTAGCGCGAAGACTAGCAGCGTCATCGCACCATTAGCTGGGTAATTCCCAGCCAATCACATGTAAGCCATTGCTTTATAAGTCTGCTCACAATCTATCACATTGCCGTTTCAGTGTGCTAACACGGCAACCTCGACAACCCCACCACCACCAGTTGATTCCTGTCCTACATGGGGGCAGGCTGCTCGCCCCTGCCTCCTATCTACGGCAGGATATTACAGTTCAGAGTACAATTTCTTCGGACCGCCAGAAAGGGCCCATGCCAAAGAGAGACATTATTATTAAAGTTTTATATTCATTAAATAAATGTCATCTTATGTTTCATTCAAGTCTGCGAGTCTTTCTGATTGAACAGCAATGAGATCCAACCACAGATCCAAAAGTTTTTCTTACGCACCGCGACATGATGAGGGGGGAGTCAAAGAGGAGGTAAGGGTGAAAGGATGTTGAATGTCTGGAGGGGTACGCCACTGTAAAAAGTTTGGGAACCGCTGCCCTAGAGAATTAAACATTCTTTGTGCAACTTCAAATGGTTTTCTATGACATCAGGTTATGATTAGACCATTTATTTTTAAGAGTGAATATTATTGTTGCGTTGTTACAATCGTTTAACTTCTATGTGTTTCTACACAATGCTTAGGTTTCATAGGGACTGATCGGTCAGCTTTGAAATTTTAACAAAAAAAATGGCAGAAGATGAGAATGACGCTCCACGTCCTGGAAGCTTCAGGGAAAGTATGTTTTCCCCCTAAATTACCCTTTATATTGATTTTAAATAGCTTTTTACATTTGTCCATAAAAATATATCTGGGTGACATTAAACGCATTCTTCACTTTACATTCAAGTGGTAGCAAGCCTTTTAATCAATGCATAATGCAATTTGTTCTCTTTTGTAAATACAAACATGTAATGCTGTATGTATGTTTCCTGTAGGTATCCGGCCTGTTAAGAAAATCAGGAAATGCCTAACAGTTTTTCTAGCAACCAATATACTTTTCCTTGGTATGCATCCAGTTAAGCAATGTTTAAGTTTAAACTTTATTAACACACAATGGGGTACAAAAGGCGATTGGATAATTATCTTGTGTTCTTCAATGGTAGCAAAGAAATCCGACCACCTGTTCAAAGGAGTTAACATGACCAATGTCACAAATTTGCTTGCATTTGATTAGTGACCTAGAAATACAGGACTGTGGAAATATTTCATCTTTATTTGACATCATTATGTTTCTTTGTTTACATTTTTCAAAATCTTAAAACTTTACGTTTATTATTAAGATTTTAAGATTAAATTAAAAGATCAAAAGTACTTTTGAGCCCCACTGTATATAAGCAGTCCTGTATATTGTCTCAAAAGTAACTGTTTAATTACTTTTTTATTTTAGTGCTTTTAAAACTGTTCTCTGTGGCTCTTCCCATTGCACAAATCTCAATAGGTGCGTAGCATAAATCTACTTTCCCTTAAGCTTTTACCTTTATAATTCAAGTAAATAAAACAAATAAACAGCTTTTTCCACCTTGTCCACCAATACAGGTGCAGTATATCTGAAAGAATGTCCGCAGCAACACTACATCCCGGTGTATGTGCTTGTGTGTGGCGTGTTCGGTGTATCTCTCTCCCTGCTGGCCTGTCTGCCCTGCTCTAGGGAGCTGAAGGATGGAGGAAATTCTAAACTGAACCGTGTCTGCTGTGACTGGAACAGTCTGGTTTCTACTTTCTTGTTCTGCTGGTTTATCTGTGGTGAGGCTGCTAGAGTTAAGGAGGACTTATATTCGCTCTTGATTCACTAAAGGAATGATGCAAATTAAGCAACTGCTCAAAGCCAAAACATTAGGTGCCAAATGCAATTTGCACGTCACAATGTAAGATCTTACAGGTCAGTTCTGAGTGCTAGGCAAACTTTACTGGCACTGCACAGAATTGCTCACTCTTGATCCAGGCACCTGAACAGAGTGCAACAGTCTGGTTCCCGAAGAAAAATCCTGTTCACTTTCTCCATATTGGAATTGAGTTTTTAGAACGATGAAGACAGACAATGAGCTCGGAGGTTGTTAATCAATTGTAAATGCTTCTGTTGAAGCCATCAGTCTGCATCAGTCAACTTAATTTGAGCAAAAATCATGTATGATAGCGCAATATGTGGAGCAGAACTAAACTAATCATGATTCTGAAGGGAAACAATTCACCGATCAAAGAATCGCGTCAAAGCGCACAAAAAGATCTGTTCTTAAACAAATTTGCATTCACCAACCAATTTAACCACTAAATGTGGCAGGAAAATAGCTCTTTGTTTTTTGAATGATGTGCAATCTATAACACACCTAATTTGCATTTTGAAAATAATGACTATTTAAATAATAGTAGCACTTATCGTGTGTTCAACATCAGGTTGAACTGGACTGCGGCTGGTTAGCCAAGCACACAGAGACTCAAATAGCATCTATAGGTGTACAGTATGAAATTCATCCATTACAGATTTGCATACTGTACCAAAGAAACCACAAATTTTCTACTGAAATTCTTGAAATTCTAAGTGAATGAGAAATGTTGGCAGCCAGTATCTGTGCATGGGTGTGAAGTTTGGGTAAGTACTGTTTGTGGGTGAGTGTGAACTCACAGATTGCCTTTACTCTATAACAGTGGTTCTGAACTAGTTTTGCTTTAGCACACAGATTTTACATTGGACATCAGTGGTGAACCAACACAAACATTATTTCTCATACTAGCCCAAAAATAAGCAAAAACAACATGGAGTAAAAGACACAAAACTCTCATTTTAATTCCATACAGTCTTGAAGTTATTTTGTTGTCCCTATTTACAGGCAATGTGTGGATTTATTCCATCTACCCTCCCAACTACAACCAAACTGTGTCTGGAGTTCCCTACTGCAATAAGACACTCTACATGTTTGCATTCTGGACCACCACACTTGGACACATTCTGTTTGGAGCAGTACTGTTGATTTTGTGCTGTGCATGTGTGTGCTGTTTATGTGGGTGCTTAGCATGTTTTGGCAAGTTTGAACAGAACGACGAGGTTTCGGTGCCTATGAAAAGCAAAAGTGAAGTGAAAAAACAAACGAATTTTCTGACGAAAACCCCTAAAATATTTCACATTGGGCATGGAGAACGTTTGCATACCTAAACACAAGCAAATTGTTACCCATTTAAAAATATGTATATGTCACTCAATGCAAAAGTAAATAAATTACAATTTAAAATTAAAATGTAACAAACCATTCCTAAATTTTAACAAATATTTAGTCATTCTATTAAATGGAATAAAGTACAAATAGTAAGATTTAGTGTAGCGTGATATAAAAAGCATACAGTAGTAAAAATACTGTACAGTATTGTCACAGATTCCCTGTTGACTTTTGTTTTGTGCTTTTATGTTGAAATTCCTGTTTAGTTCCTGTTTCCTGTTTGGTTTTTGTAGTCCTTTTTGTAGTTCCATTTTTTGATTGGTTTTCCCTTGATTGTCTCCCATTCCCTGATTGTTCCCAGGTGTTCCTTGTTTTCCCTTGTGTATTTAAGCCCTTGTTTCCCTGCCCTGTCTATTATTGCATGTTTTGTGTTAAGTTCTCCGTGCATTTTGTTATTCCAAGTTTTCTTGTTTTTTGTTATTAAAAAGCTGCACTTAGATCTTCTCTCTTTGCCTGCCTCGTTACAAGTATATCATTGTTTAATGATCATAGTAGTAGTTTCATGTAGTGGTCTAAGTATTAATTATAATATTTGTTCAGGTGTTGTAATTAATATTCTGTAGATTACAAACATTTGAGACCACACTGGAAATCTGGGATTTAAAATCTAATATAAACAGACAGTTTTATGAATTTTGAAATATTTAATTCAAAGAAACGTTATGACACAGTAAATATACATTTTAAATTCAACTTTTTATTCAAAATATTATGCTGATGATATAATTTACAATAAAAAAAAGACAATTTATTATAAAAATGAAAAATAGAAGCTTTTTCGCAAATCATTTTAAAGGGAAATTTGTGCTTTGTGTCAATAAACGATTTCAGTCCAAATTATTTTAATCTTGTTGTTTTTGTTATTTAAAGTCCTTTTCATTGTGTACTTTTGTTTACATTGAGTTTAACATAATTGAGTCATGGCTGGATGTTTAGAACAAAACTTTGTTTAGAAACCACTTATTTAACCCTCATGCACTGTTCAGTCATTTTTGACTAATATCAGTTTTGTTTCTTCAATAAAACTGGTTTCCTTTATCTGATGGGCACGAGGATAGGTCTCTTTTCCTTCAGTCTCAGCGGTAGAAAAAAAAGTTACACTTGTACTGTTCCCGGTCAAAAGTGACCGCTATAGGAAATGAATGGAAAACAAAAAATCTGAGATTTTTTTATTATATAAAATCTAAAAACAACCACAATGCAGGAAAAAATACACACAGACATAAAGGGGTGAGCCTACCAAACATCAAGAGTGCAAAACACACACAAACACACACACACACACACGTGCGGGTTGGTGCGGCTATCCCTATGAGGAATCTCCATAGACATAATTATTTTTGTTTTCTCAGGTATGAGCCGGTTGAACTCGGTACATGCTGACTGACGAACCAGGTGGATCACTTGCACCTAGCGCCCTTTTCCTTGGCAGAGGTAAAACTGTGCACTTTCTCTCCCAGGAGATCCCACTCATTCGGATCCCTGGATGACTCCTCCCTAGCCCTTTGGGTCCGTAGTTCAGTAGAGGAACTCACCGACCCAATCCACTGCGGGTACTTAATCTATCCTATACTGGAATAGGTGCTCCACAGCTCAAGACTCCTACATGGACTCCCCCCCTGTGTGACCGGTACGGTCCCCTTACGAGCAGACCTGCATCTCCCTCGGGCAGTTCCCACTGCCCCCTGGTCGCCGTGTTTGTAGTAACTCCACCCTCCTAAGAGGTGGGATCTATCACCGCGCCACTTTCGACATGTCGCCTAAAAACCCATGTGATGTATTCGCCTTTCTTACCTCCCCCTCTCTGGGCAGGTGTAGTCTCTGCAAGGGTCTTTTCCCCCTGAAAAACAGGAAACTGGGTAAGACCGCCTTCCCACGATGCGTGTAAAGGCCCCAGCCATTTGGCTCTATGTGAGAAACATAGAGAGAAGAGAGGTCTGGCTAGGCTTGGCCCATTCCCAGGTTGGCAAGCGTCACCTTGTTCCCCTGTCTAGGGTAACCAGAAAGATTCCGATGACATTTTTGGGGCATTGGGGAAGGGTATCAGCATTCTGATACAGCTGGTCGCTTTTGCACGTCAAGTACCTGCCCGCTCCTGTGACAGCAGTACACGTACATGGCTCAGCGCACGGCATGATTTAAATTGGACCCCTAGTGTCGCTTCTTCAACACAACGTCGAAGTGAGTGACAGACAGGGAACGTCTAGGTATGTTGGTTACAACCCCCCAACAACTTTTGGTCCAGTTGCAATGTAAAATCCCAGGCCAATTTCTCTTCCAGTCCAACTTTTAACAACATTTCTGCCTTTGAACCCTTCAAAAATGGGCCCCATTGACTTCCATTGTAAGTGCCTCTATAACATTGTATTTAGCTTTTTTAAATAAATGAAATACATTTTTTGTGGTAATCAATATTATGCCACAAAAACCATTGATTGAGCTAAACATGTATTGAACCGGTAATATTCCATGAATAATATTTTAATTGATTGATATCTGAAATTTGAAATTAAGATATCTGAAATACCAAATTAAACATGTTGAAATAAATGTACAGATGAACATGAAAATGTCTACTAGTTGTAACTCAGTTGTTGGTATCTGGAATGGACATTTGCATTAGTAACAAAACAAATTTGATTCAGTGACGGCAAAAACCCTTGGCACAAACTGCTACATGGCAAGCGTGAATGAGAATTTAATCTAGGGTGGAAGGGAAGATTTTCAGCTAATAATGACTTAATTTTTTATCTTCTTCCTCACAACAAACCTATGGTATGGCTTCAGAAGACTTGGAATAAAGCACATGAATCATATCTATTTTATCATGCTTCTTTGGAGCTTGACAGCCCCTGGCCACTGTATACTTTCATTGGACGGAAAACGAACAGCTTGAACATTTTACAGAATATCTCTTTTTGTGTTCTGCATAAGAAAGTAATATGGCTAAACAGCAGCTGTGTTTGTCAGGGGGCCGTGACCCCAGGCACATTTCCATGAAGCATCAGAGAGCACTGTTCAAAGATCAACTTCCTGCTGGTCGCATCATTAGTTTCATTAAGATATTAAATGCAAACTCTGATCCAAGATCAGCTCTGAGTAAAGGTCATCCACTCTGCAGATGAAAGCATCTGTTCTGTGTTTGCTCAGAGTTGTTCGACCGGGAGATGATTACAGCTGTCAGTCAAAAGCCTGGCATTTCAGACAGCGTACAATTACACAAGACTCAAATGGATTACAAAACTTGGGGGAATAAGGCCTTTGAAGATTTTTGAAAATGTGCCTTGAGCCGTTTGGGTTATGTATTAGAAGAAAGAACAGATCAATGTTTACATATTTAAACATTCACATAAAAGAAGCCTTTTAAGTGGTACTTTTTAGTGCAAGCATCGCTATTACTACTGCTCAAACTGATTTGAGGGATTTGAACAAACTCATACCCCTAAGTATTACATTTAGATGCATAACTCTCCCAACACTGTTAAAGCTACATACATGAATGCCACCTCAAAACATGTGGCTTGCTGAGGAGAAGGGTGTTAATACTCTTCAAATGATCAGGTGAAATATCCCAATGATTTACATTGAAAGATGGTCTCTAGTCAAATCTTCAGACTTGGGGGGGGGGGGGGGGGTCTTTTGACTTGGGCCAGTAAGTGAACACCTAACAACCACGAGGGACACCCTATCAACTGCATAACAATGTTTTTACAACCACTCGGACCAATTTAGCAACCGTAAAGCAACACCCTGGCATTGTGCCATTCAGTTTAGGAATGCAAAAATGGCTAAATCTAGTTTAGCATCTTCTTATGTTCCCAGAAGCTCACTTATAATGCTAGCCAATGTTTATTGCAACAAAAGCACCTGTAATGTAGTCTTCATGCCCAGGGCTGGACTGGTAATCTGGCATACCGGCCATTTTCCCGGTGGGCCGACGCACTGGGGCCGAGCAGGGGCGGACTGGCCATCAGGAGAACCGAGCAGGATGGTGGGTCAGCCGTGAAACGGGCCGATTGGGCTGCAATAAGCTAAAATGAGCCGCCGCATTATGCAGAACAGACCACAAAACAGCGCCGCGATATGCAAAAAAGGACAGCAAACACCCTCACACACACCCCCCCC
>JAVLUX010000004.1:3027500-3242500 GCA_032164185.1 Moxostoma hubbsi
ACAAAATATAACATGTTTAAAACTAGGATAATCTGAAGCGTGAAACAAACAAAACATTTGAATATTTCTTGTGTGAAAATGCTTTATCAATTCTTAAAAACTTATGACTATCCCACAGGCGTCATTTCTAACAGATTGAAAAATTTTTTTTTTTTTATTAGACATATTAAATAAACATAAAAACATGAATAAGTTATTAACAAGACTTTATTTTAAGTCCTGAAGTCGAAGAAACCATGAACCTTGTAGGACTATGTAAATATTACGGTACATCTTGAATATATTCAATAAATAATCGACACGACTTTCAAGGGAAAGGGTGCATGTCATTTCAGCAAACCCTATAAAAATCCCCAAATGAATTTAATTCAACTGAACTGACCAAAATCTCATGCTGCCAAAACTCCAGTCACATGTGACACAAAAAGAAAAGTGTAGAGATCCTCTTCTGATAAACTTGTTTACAGCGATTGACATTTGTGTATGTGTGTGTGTGTGTGTGTGTGTGCATCTGTGATTTTATTGAATGCTAATGCGTGCTGAACTCCCCAGGTGCTGTAAAGCAATCAGCACTCCATCATGGGCCAATTACTCGTGTAGTGCTGCTTTGAGACACACAGCACGATGCAAAGCCTTCTTAAGACAGAAAGCAGGACAGCAAGTGTGCATTTATGTGTGTTCTTGAGTGCACACTTATGTGTTGGAGGAAGGGTTTGGGAAAATGTAAGTGTTTGGTGTACAAATAAATTAGTATGTTAAAAGTCTTGCTTTCTCACACAGTCAAGATGAATATATATATATATATATTTATTAGGGCAGTCGATTTAACGCGTTAATTCAGTGCGATTAATTTGACAAAAAATAACAAGTTAAAAAAATTAACGCAATTAATCACACCATAAAAAGGAAGATTCCTGAGAAAGCTTGTAGTACCACCTGTTTACTCCAGGGGGCAGTAAGTGAAACTTCAGCTGTATGAGCAACACACAGTTTATACAGTGAAGAAAACACTTCAGTAGAACAACACAAACATGCATTACGTTCTTGCGTTCAAAACACCACAATGCACAAATGCGAACTAAGGGATCTCAATATGTGTTTAAATATTGAGTATTAAACTATATTTAACTTCACACAGTGACCTAAACATTTTATGTTTATGACGCAACACACCCGAGACGCTACACAAGCATGTCTGACGCAGGTGTACATTGAGGGGTCCTTAAACAAGCCCTCATAATAAATCTCCAACTGATTGACAAATTGCTGTGAACTGTGTGCCAATGATTATCTTATGATCAGTAATATGGTATAAGTATAATAATATAATTTTTAAATATTTAAATATAACTATGTATAATTATATATTGATCTAAATATGTATAATCTTTACATATTGAATTGTTGTTATATGATGGGCTTTCTCAGCAAATATTTGTATATGCGATTATTCGTGATGAATTAATCGGGACACAATGTAATTAATTTGATTAAAAAATGTAATCAATTGACAGCCCTAATATATATATATATATATATATATATATATACACACACACAGTGCATTCAGAAAGTATTTAGACCCCATAATTTTTTCTTTCACATTTTATGTTGCAGCCTTATGCATAAATGCTTTAAATTAATCTATACACCATACCTCATAATGACAAAGAAAAAAAACCCTGATTTTTGATAACTTTGCAAATTTATGCAAAAGAAAAAACTGAAATGTCACACTGACATAAGTATTCAGACCCTTAACTCAGTACTTAGTTGAAGCACTTTTGGCAGCGATTACAGCCTCAAGTCTTTTTGGGTATGACGTGACCAGCTTTGCACACCTGGAATCGGGATTTTCTGCCATTCTTCTCTGCAGATCCTCTTTAGCTCTGTCAGGTTGGATGGGGACCGTCAGTGGACAGCCATTTTCAGGTCTCTCCAGAGATGTTTGATTGGGTTCAAGTCCAGACTCTGGCTGAGCTACTCAAGGATATTCAAATAGTTGTCCCGTAGCCACTATTAAGTTGCCTTGTCTGTGTGCTTATGGTCAATGTCCTGTTGGAAGGTAAACCTTCGGCCCAGTCTGAGGTCCTGAGGGCTCTGGACCAGGTTTTCATTATCATTTTCATTTCCTTCAACCCTGAACAGTCCCCCATCCCCTGCCACTGAAAAACACCCCCACAGCATGATGCTACCACTGCCATGCTTCACTGTTGGGATGGTGTTGGGCAGGTGATGAGCGGTACCTGGTTTTGTCCAGACATGATGCTTGGAATTGAGGTCAAACAGTTCAAACTCAAAATCTCAAATCTTGTTTCTCTCAGTCTGAGAGTCCTTTTGGTGCTTTTTTGCAATTTCCAAGCGGGCTTTCATGTGTGCACCAAGGAGAGACTTTTGTCTGGCCATTCTGCCATAAAACCCAGGTCAGTTGAGTGTTGGAGTGATGGTCGTCCTTCTGCAAGTTTCTCCCGTCTCCACATATGATCTCTGGAGCTCAACCAGAGTGACCATCGGGTTCTTGGTCACCTCTCTTACCAAGGCCCTTCTCACTCCGATTGCTCAGTTTGGCTGATTACATTTATGCAAATTAAGTTTTACATGCCACGTTATACATTTCTCCACAGTTTCCTGGTAAAATGAATACTAGCGGCGTTAGAACAACTGTGCAATTCATTCGCTTAAAAATCACAGGTAAAACGGCTGATTATGACTTTATAAACCCTTCTTTGTTGCACTATTATCCACACGCTGCTATGTAACGATACTGTAACACAACGTTGATTTAGGGTAATACTATCTATTTTGTTCACCTCTCATTTGATTGTAGATCACAATTGGTTAAGTTTAGGTTGAAGTTTTACATTAGGGAGGTACGTTTTGTTTTACCCATTAAAACCTTCATCTAATATTCACCTTAAAAACCACGTCTGATTACGACACCAATTCACTCACCCCCCGCTGGACATTTCACTGGGAAACTGCAGCCAAATGTGTAATTAGACGTAATTTCATTTTGAAAAAACTTCACCACACTCACATAATTTTCATGAGCACAAGCTAATTTAAACAGCATTTACTGGTTGGTTAATGTTCATTCATTTCTAAAAATCCAAATGTTCAATAGTTCATGTAGTTGTCCCATTGTACATTGCGGTAACTAACCTCAATACTCAACAATAAAGGCGTTAAAGAGTTACTCTCACAATGTCTGTGCCATTAAACTGGAGTTATTATTCAGGTATCCATCCATAAGCACTTTGATTACCACTAAGGTTAAAAAGGTGCTACATAAGTGCAGACCATTTACCATTTATAAATGGGGGGGGGGTTCAGCGTATTGCACCATGTTCCGCTTTTACGATGCAGTGCCAAGTAAAACATTGTTGATCGTGTTTGAACTCCAGCATTATGTTGCATCCCATCTGGGTGTTTTTGAATGCAAAATCAGTGTGTAGTGGACATGAACTTAACTTAGGCTAATAATACATGGTTTTCTTAACACCAACTAGTCAACTATTCAGACAACCCACAGAGTGTTCATTTACATTTGCACCCAATCAAGAACTTCCGTGCTGTGTTTCAACATTAGGAATTTGTGTGTGTGTGTGTTTCAGGTTGTGTGTGTTTATACATGTTGTTGTATTGACTGTGTACAGGGACAACAAACAGGTGGATGATGGGTTACCTGGGGGTTTCCCTTCTGTTTGTTCCATGTTTAGAAGTTTCAGAAGGAATTGCACACAGATAGCACAGTATGTGCACACGGAAACACACACAAATAGGCGAAAGACCATGTGGATTACAGAATCAAAGCTGCAGAAACATCACACACACATATGCATGAACTTCGGCACAGTGTAATTAAAACTGAGCGCCTGTAGGGTATATGCTATATTTAGAGTGCGGCGCTCCATTTGACATGATATAGATTCTAAAACTTCCCACTTGCATGAGACTCCGTGAGCTGAAAAGTATTTAAAATAACGTCCGACTCCCTCTTCCGCACTCTATCTGATCACAGCATTAATCTGTACCTAATGCCGTTATCGTTTCAAGTAATGCTCTTATGAATATGCACAGAGATCCATGTGCTTTGAATATATTATACATTTCAGAAATTAACTGGGAATCATCTTAAGAAGAGAAACTGTTCACATACGCATTTGGCTAACCACACTGAGCATGCTGAACTAGGCCAGGGTGATATAGCAAAAAATAAATACATAGATTCATTAAATATTTAATTTAAGGTTTAAGTTCATTAAAAGACAAGTTTACATACACTAAATACATTTAAACAATTTCTGCCATTTAATCGTAGAAAACGTTCCCTGTCTTAGGTCAGTTGGGATCACTACTTTATTTTAAGAATGTGAAATGTCAGAATAATAATAGAGAGAATTATTTATTTCAGCTTTTATTTCTTTCATCACATTCCCAGTGGGACAGCAGTTTACATACAATTTGTTAGTATATGGTAGCATTGCACATTGCACTTCTCACAATAAGTTGCTGGAATTTTGGCCCATTCCTCCAGACAGAACTGGTGTAACTGAGTCAGGATTGTCAGCCTCCTTGCTCACACACGCTTTTTCAGTTCTGCTCTCAAAATTTCTATCAGATTGAGATCAGGGCTTTGTCATGGCCAGTACATGGACTTTGTTGTCATTAAGCCATTTTGCAACAACTTTGAAGGTATGCTTGGGAGTCATTGTCCATTTGGAAGACCCATTTGCAACCAAGCTTTAATTTCTGGCTGATGTCTTGAGATGTTGCTTCAATATATCCACATCACTTTCCTTCCTCATGATGTCATCTATTTTGTGAAGTGCACCAGTCCCTCCTGCAGCAAAGCACCCCCACAACATGATGCTTCCACCCCCATGCTTCATGGTTGGGATGGTGTTCTTCGGATTGCAAGCTTCACCCTTTTTCCTCCAAACATAACGATGGTCATTATGGCCAAACTGGTTAATTTTTGTTTCATCAGACCCGAGGACATTTCTCCAACAAGTAAGATCTTTGTCCCCATGTGCACTTGCAAACTGTAGTCTGGCTTTTTTTATGGCAGTTTTGGAGCAGTGGCTTCTTCCATGCTGAGCAGCCTTTCAGGTTATGCCGAAATATAGGTTTTACTGTGGATATAGATACTTGTCTTGTTTCCTCCAGCATCTTCAAAAGGTCCTTTGCTGTTGTTCTGGGATTGATTTGCAGTTTTTGCACCAAAATCCGTTCATCACTAGGAGACAGAATGCGTCTCCTTCCTGAGCAGTATGATGGCTGTTGGGTCCCATGGTGCTTATACTTGCATACTATTGTTTGTATAGAAGAACGTTGTACCTTCAGGCATTTTGAAATTGCCCCAAGGATGAACTGCACTTGTGTCCACAATTTCTTTTGATTTTCCCATGATGTCAAGCAAAGAGGTACAGAGTTTAAAGGTAGGCCTTAAAATACATCCACAAGTACACCTCCAATTCAGTACAGCTCCTATGGCCTAAAGGCTTGATATAATTTTCTGGAATTTTCCAAGCTGCTTAAAGGCACAGTTAACTTAGTGTATGTACATTTCTGACCCACTGCAATTGTTTTATAGTCAATTAAAAGTGAAACAATCGGTCTGTAAACAATTGTTGGGAAAATTATTCACATCATGCACAAAGTAATGTCTAAAACTATAGTTTGCTAATATTAACGTACAGCTCTGGAAAAAAAATAAGACACCACTGCAAAATTATCAGTTTCTATGGATTTACTATATATAGGTATGTGTTTGAGTAAAATGAAAATGTTTGTTTTATTCTATAAAGTACTGACAACATTTCTCCCAACTTCCAAATAAGAATATTGTCACACCTTTTTTTTCTTACATTTTCAAATTGCTAATAGTCACGATGTTGCTTAATTTGATATTGCCAATAAAATCGCAAATATATTGTGAATATTCAATATAATGCCCAACTTTGTGCCTGTCACATGAAGTCAAAACCACAGAAGCGCTTAGTAATAAAAGCCAGATATTCAAATATATTGTAAAGCCCTTTACTTAAACCCACTCACAGGATGAATGTGATTTCTGCAACTTAAAGTCTGACGGGTGCAATGGGAGCAAGCCTATAAATTGCACAGGAACTGTGCGTTTTTCTGTAACTATTCATGGGTTGGGAATTGAAATTATGTTAATGCATTATTCAACACCGTAGTGAGACTGAACAAAAGTCTTCACACAAGGACACTGGTCATTAATCTGACACTGTTAGACTACAGAAGTGCTCCATTCAGTATACAGTAAGTACATTAGACAAACTCAAGTCCTGAAGCATTTGACTTTTTGTCCCTCTAGATCGTGGCTCTCAAACTACAAGCCTGGGAGCCACATTCGGATCATTTTATCCGACCCCTTTGATTTTGAGATCACTGCTCTAGATGCATGCAAATCATGAAGTGCATGCTCACCGCATTTGTGTAAGTACTGTAGGTACTGCTGTAGGTGCTGAAAGGCAGGGCCACAGTGGGGTTGAAGATGCCAAACTGGCCGACCATCTGTTGCATGCGCCGTATGGTTCTCTCTTTATCGGTGTCTGCGAACTTCACCACCAAACTGGACGAAGCACCCTGTGTGAGAGAAACAGACAATTATTATAATCAATATTTTGATTTGCGATTTTAGTCAAGGTTTCTTGCACCACAAATAGTTGTAATTAAGTTTATGTAGTTTTTTTTGTAATTTTTAGGGTTTTTGATATTCTACTGTACCTTTAAAGGGACAGTCTACTCAAAAATTATAATTCTGTCATAATTGTATCACCCTCTTGCTGTTTTTAATCTCAGATGACTTACTTTGCTACGTGGAACACAAAAGGAGATGTCACGCAGAATGTTAGTCACCACTCACATTTATCATATGGAAAAAAGATGCAATGAAAGTGAATGGTGACTGAGAGTGACACACTGCTTAACATCTCCTATTGTGATTATAATTTTAGAAATGCATGTAAACAATAAACATGTACCAATATGCAAAATAATATATGCAATGTCAAGATGTCATATTGATGGTATACATGAAACTTGCACAGTTTAAAAAAAAGCTAAAATGTGAAAAATCTAAGGATAAAATAACATTTGTAAAATTACGATTTTAATTCCCTGAAACGCAATAAGAAATATCCCTAGCATCGGAGCAATTCAAGCTTGTAGTACCACCTGATTTCAATAGGGGGCAGTGAGCGAAACTCCAGCTGTACTGACAACAAACCGCAGACTTGCTTGAGGACATATTCTTTTACTCAAACACAGCTAGATGGAGCGTTTAACTTTTATCTTGACCCAGCGACCTAAAAACACTGTTTATGATGCAATGCAACCAAAGTGAGATGCTCCAAAAGTGTTCGTCTGACAGATGTGTGTCCTTATAAAAGCCCTTATAATATGAATTATTATATATATTGAACTATAGTTTTTTGAAGGCCTTTCTCAGCAAATTATTTATTTATGTTATTAATTGCGATTCATTTTATTAATTAATCGGCATATCATGTAATTAATTCAATAAATTTGTTTTTAAATCTAATAACAGCCTTTTTCAAGTTACTGTATATTCTCTGAAATCAAGACTTAATCAAGTCACAATTTTGCTTCTTAAGTAAATGATTCTTGTTTTAAGCATCTTTACTTATTTTACTAGATAAAAAGACATAAAATGTGATTGAAAACGTAAAAATGGCAAAAACTGCGTGTATGACCAAGTCTCATTTTATGCACTTGATCTCTAGGTGCTAATCAAAAGTCCAGTGCAACATTTTACACACACACACACACACACACACACACACACACACACACACACACACACACACACACAGTCATTAAAAGGCACTTGATGATTTACTGCACACTTGACATTTCATGTGCTGGGCCTCCCTGACCCGATAAACCAGCCCAGTATCGATCGGCCCTTAAGGTCACAAAATTCCCTTCATCTCAGAGAGACAGAGAGGGAGGCCAAAGACCTGCAGCTCTACAAAGTAACTTTAAGTCAGTCACTCTACAGACATCTTGGGGATAGCCCCAAACAGCTATTTCATAAAAGTGGGTGAAACATTAATATTTCACCTCACAATAATGTATTGATATTCTACTACCAAAAATGGATGTTTTTAGTTACATTTTTCACATTCAAGGAAGATGGGAGGCATTTATGATTATTTTTGCAATTCTGTATGCTGACACTACTGGCGCAGAAAAATACACAGTTCAACCTCAGCAATAACCTCTCCAAATTTTGCTTTTGGTACTTTATGTGTGCTCCGTGAATGCAGTTGTGCATGTATGTGTGTGCAAATAATCTATCCAAATTGCATTTTAGATTTTTAAGTGAACAAAAGTGTAAAATGTCACACATAATGCTCATAGCGCCTAAGAGGGGGCTGGTGGGGCATTGCCCCCTATAGTTGCCTCAAGTCCTCTCCCCCCGCAGACTGACGGCGAAACAACCTACGTTGCCCCCCATAAACATGCAAGTGCCCCACCAAAGATCGCATCCAAGTACCGGCCTCGATTGCGCTGTTCATTTAAGAAACACAATCAACTCTTTTCTACATGAATATGTCCATAGAAGTCTGTGGACACACGGCCCATAGAGCGCTCTTGAAGTCTGGGAGTCTATGGCAGATACCGGTACTATTCAAATCAACAGCTCTACAGATCAACGTTGACTGGATGAGAGGCTCTAAACACGTCATTTTGGGTCCCGCCCAGACGCCGTGCTTCCCTGAGGGTCTACTGGATCTTCATATCCGCTATTTACATTGGATCAGAATGCGATTGCTTATTTGGACATTGGACTCTTAATCAATGTATTTTTGTCCTGCCTGGAAGCCCAGCTTCTTGATATATGGTTGAGCTCTCAATGGGTGGGACTTTACAAGAAATGGCCAACAATTGAAAGAGCGATGCAAGTGATTGACAGCATACTGTATGAACACTGTGTGTTTGGGTGTGGGTATGTGTGTACTTAGCTATTGTTTGGAAATACATTTGACACCAGAACTGAGCTAAATCGGACAAAACCTTGCTTTGGGAACATTTTGGAATGTCCATATTTGGGGAAAGGATCCATTCATCCAATCATAAAATTAAAATAATGTTTAAAAAAAAAAAAAAAAAGGTTTTTAATTCTAAAAATGAACACATTTTTCTGTTAGAGTAAGGTTTAGGGTGGGTTAGGGTTAGTCTATGAAAATTATAATGAGCTTATATAAAAATAATACAACTTTATGGTATGTACCCATTTCGATAGCTAAATAAACATGTGTGCATGTGTATGTGTGTAGTTGTACTCACAGGCATGGTCTGGCTTCCATGTAGCCCGCTGATAGCTGACTGAGCTTCAATGTGTGTTGAAAACTTCACAAAGGCACAACCTGCAAAACACACACACAAGAGCAGAAATATAATGAGGAATAGCAGTAGTGGAGAGCTGTGTCTCTAGTGGATACTACACTGGAGATGAGAGGAGCACACACACACACACACACACACACACACTCACACAGTTCTATATAGAACCTTTTCACCAGGCTCAAAGAACCCTTCAGGTTTCAATTGATAGAACCCTTAAAAATAACCTTTTTATATATGTATATACTGTATAACAAGATACATTTTTTGGGGTTCCAAATATGAAGCCTTTTAGGTTCTATATGGAACCTTTTCTTCAAACAGTATACTTTAAACACATAATGCATGATGGACTTATGTCAGATAACTCTAAAAAAAAAACAAAAAAACTTGCATGTTTCGAATGACATGAGGG
This sequence comes from Moxostoma hubbsi, assembly GCA_032164185.1. Classification (NCBI taxonomy): domain Eukaryota; kingdom Metazoa; phylum Chordata; class Actinopteri; order Cypriniformes; family Catostomidae; genus Moxostoma; species Moxostoma hubbsi. The sequence goes on from JAVLUX010000004.1 coordinate 3,037,318, forward strand.
TGAACAAATGACTAACTAGTCATTTTGCTTGGAAAAATAGGCAAAAATGCACCACAAAATTACAACACTGCAGGACACACAACAGCTTTGTGAGAGGAAAAGGACAAAATTCAAGGTGTTTTTTGTTCTGTTTTTTTTAACACTAACCTAACCCAAGACTCAGAATATAGCGGTCGATGTATTAATGCATCAATTTGCCATTAATGCAAACAATGAAATATGTCATTCTGGAAATATTAGAGCATCAACTAACTCATCTGAAATCGACAAATACCTTACATTCTCTTTTAAAGAAGTGTTTTTAAACATCACAGTATATCAGTGTGGTAAGCGTGTGGTGGACGGGTCACGTGATCAAGCAGCGGCGCATTAAATCTTCATGATTTCATGTCGAGTTTAAAATCTCGTGTGTCATTTCCCTCTTCACACATTTCAAACACGTTTGACCTCTCTGACATGTTTTTACACAGTTGCACTCCGAGAGAGCTCATGGACATGTAAATAATTCCTGCATGGAGGCTGCGATGGGATTTGTCAGGTGATATTGGCATCCTGCGGCGAAGAGGGCTCACCCAGCGCCCTCCAGAATGGATTCTGCCATGTTCGCATAGAGAAACTCCATCTCAAAGTGTGCCGGCGGAGCGTCGGATTGACGTGTGTTTGAATAGTCTGACGCGGTGAAATCGAATGCGTAAATAAAAGCATTTCTGACACAGTGTTCAAGGTTGAATGCAGCTTTTTGTTGGTTTGTTTGTTTGTTTGTTTTTGTCTTCAGTAGAAGGTCACATTTCTTAGTCTACTTGGAATCTGAAATGCACGTTTGACTTTCAAAGGACATACGGATCTGTCATTCGCTAGCAAGCACTTAAATGCAAAGCTGTGACAGTTTTTGTGGTTTTGATGGTAGATGATGACTATGAATATTGAATACTGTAAAAACAAACACCCTGAATTTGTGAAAACTTTAAGAAAAACAGATACACTGCTTTGAGTTTATGTAACTTAAATGACTCGATGAAGCAGATTTCTGTCCTGTCTTGATGAATTTCCCATTGAAACCCTATTTTTTTTTCTTTTAATAGCTTAAATAATTTAGTTGTGACTGGATGTCACAGTCATTTACCTACTTACAGTACTAGTCAGTGTCATGTCGCATAGTGCGACAACAAGATACAAGACCTTTAATAAGGGAAAATATAGGGGCGGCTGTGGCTCAGGTGGTAGAGCGGGTTGTCCAATAATCGCAGCGTTGGTGGTTCGATTCCCGTCCCACATGACTCCACATGCCGAAGTGTCCTTGGGCAAGACACTGAACCCCAAGTTACTCCCAATGGCAGGCTAGTGCCTTGCATGGCAGCTCTGCCATCATTGGTGTATGAGTGTGTGAATGGGTGAATGAGTCACAGTGTAAAGCGCTTTGAATACCGCTAAGGTTAAAGAGGCGCTATATAAGTGCAGACCATTAGCCATATTCAGAAACATACAAATATACAAGTAGTTTGAGGGTTGCAAGTGGGCGTATACCACAGAGCTCTTTTCCTGCATTTTGTTTACCGTGGTTGTTTGTTTGAATTCTCTGAAAACATTTGATTGGACAAAATATTATGTAGTGAAGACATCGTTTTTGGTCAGTTTTCAAGGAAGAGATATACTGTACATTTGAAATGCATATACTGCATCTCTTACGGTAAAAGTGCATTTTGATTACTTTTAAGAGAATATAGAAATTTATATGGCTTCAGAAGCTTATAGACAATCATGGGAAATCCAAAAAACTCCAATTTTAATTTCATAGGCTATTTAAATTAGTCATTAACAGGCGTTTATTTCAAATAATGTTTTTTTTTAAATTTTTTAATTACTGTGCTGGGTGGATGATATATCAGCTGCAGCGCTACCAGATCTTTCAAGAAAAAAGGGACCTGGTCTGGATAATCAAGCTTAAAATAATAACAGTATTTCTTTTCCTGCATGTTGGGGAATTATCAGCATAGAAATCTTGAAATCTAGAAAAGTGTTTAAGATTATATAAAACAACTTGTTTCCAAGAAATGCATTTCTAATACGTGTGGACTAAACATCATCTTATGCGGGCAGAATAATTTTATTTTAAACATTTAATAATTATTTTAACATATTATTATAATTATTTGTTTTAATTACAGATATGCTTCTCGGTCAGAACCCGGCAGCATCAAATCTGTATTATTGCATCATATCTAACAATAATTTAGTGAGGACTTGGAAACAACTAAGAGATGTAATTTTTACCTGAATATTTTTCCTTGTATTTGGATAAATGTACATGTATATATTAATTATATATTCTTGTCTAAAGGTCTTCAGCATGTCACAGAAGGCTTTACCAGCAACGTGCATTAAGGCAAAGAAATGTTTCCTTCAGAATCAAAGCAGACGCTTAATAAAACTGAGAGAAGCCTCTTTTTGGGGGGCAACAGGAAGTGGTGTAATTCCAAAAATTTACTTTGATAAACCATTTAGATTTTGGTTTCGTTAAAAAAAAAAATACAAAAAAAAAAAAATTATATACTGTGTATATATATATATATACACACACACACACACACACACAGTGCATCTGGAAAGTATTCACAGTGCTTCACTTTTTCCCAATTTTGTTATGTTACAGCCTTATTCCAAAATGGATTAAATTAATGATTTTCCTCAAAATTCTACAAACAACACCCCATAATGACAACATGAAAGAAGTTTGTTTGAAATCTTTGCAAATTTATTACAAATAAAAAACGAAAAAAAAAATCACACGTACATAAGTATTCACACTCTTTGCTCAATACTTTGTTGAAGCACCTTTGGCACCAATTACAGCCTCAAGTCTTTTTGTGTATGATGCTACAAGCTTGGCACACCTATTTTTGGGCAGTTTCTCCCATTCTTCTTTGCAAGACCTCTGAAGCTCCATCAGGTTGGATGGGGAGCGTCGGTGCACAGCCATTGTCAGATCTCTCCAGAGATGTTCAATCAGGTTCAAGTCTGGGCTCTGGCTGGGCCACTCAAGGACATTCACAGAGTTGTCCCGTAGCCACTCCTTTGTTATCTTGGCTGTGTGCTTAGGGTTGTTGTCCTGTTGGAAGATTAACCTTCGCCCCAGTCTGAGGTCCAGAGTGCTCTGGAGCAGGTTTTCATCAAGGATGTCTCTGTACATTGCTGCATTCATCTTTCCCTCGATCCTGACTAGTCTCCCAGTTCCTGCCGCTGAAAAACATCCCCACAGCATGATGCTGCCACCACCATGCTTCACTGTAGGGATGGTAATGGCCAGGTGATGAGCGATGCCTGGTTTCCTCCAGACATGATGCTTGCCATTCAGGCCAAAGAGTTCAATATTTGTTTCATCAGACCAGAGAATTTTGTTTCTCATGATCTGAGAGTCCTTCAGGTGCCTTTTCCAGGTGGCTTCCGCCTGGCCGCTCTACCATACAGGCCTGATTGGTGGAGTGCTGCAGAGATGGTTGTTCTTCTGGAAGGTTCTCCTCTCTCCACAGAGAAATGCTGGAGCTCTGTCAGTGTGACCATCGGGTTCTTGGTCACCTCCCTGACTAAGGCCCTTCTCCCCCGATCACTCAGTTTGTCCGGGCGGCTCTAGGAAGAGTCCTGGTGGTTCCCAACTTCTTCCATTTACAGATGATGGAGGCCACTGTGCTCATTGGGACCTTCAATGCTGCAGACATTTTTCTGAACCCTTTCCCAGATCTGTGCCTTGATAAAATCCTGTCTCGGAGGTCTACAGACAATTCCTTGGACTTTATGGTTTGTGCTCTGACATGCACTGTTAACTGTGGGACCTTATATAGACAGGTGTGTGCCTTTCCAAATCATGGAAAAAGCATGGAATGAAGCGCTGTGAATACTTTCCAGATGCACTGTATACACAAAATGAACCAGTTACCAACATTTAAAAAAAAAAAAAAAAACATTTTCTCACTCTGGAATAGTGTTAATTTTGTCACCTATTTTTAATTTAGTCTTAGTCTTGTGCGAAATGTCCTTGTTAGTTTTAGTCATATTTAGTCATTCACATATCTTTTTTTGTTAGTCAAGTTTTAGTCGACTAAAGTCTCGTCATTTTAGTCTAGTTTTAGTCAAAAGAAAACTCAATATATCTTAGTCAAGTTTCAAAACATTTTAGTCTTTTTTTAAATAAATTATTTCTGAGATTAATTCTGAGATAACCATTTCAGTCAAATAATGTTTCACACATCTCAGATATTGGTTAAATGTCATAATTACCTGACAAAATACACTTGTTGAATGATATGTTGAATTCACTTTGTTAAACGTTTCTGGTTTTCTGATTTAAGAGACACATTCACAAATGATGAACTTGTTCTGAAGAGTATTTTATTAAGCAAATAAGTTACATAAAATATATATAACCTGCATAATGTATGTGCCACAACACCATAGCTAACTGGTTAATTTACAGCGTAGATGCCTAAAATCAGCATTAGCTTATGAGACGTATATTTAAGTTAACTTCCCTGAATGTGCGGGTGGTTAGCCTTTAGATGTCGCTTAAGGTTGGTGGTGTTTTTCCCGGTATTGTTTATCCGCAGTGCTTCCCGTCAGTTATAATGACACATTCTGACTTTTTGTCAATATCATTGTACCTAAAATGCGACCAAATATCGAGCCTCTTCCTTCTACCTAGCATGTCGTCGTCGCTCGTCGCGTGTTCACCACTGTCTATGATTGTTGTGTTCTTGCTCCATGTAGTTTCGTGTTGCAGCCACAGGAGTATGAGACCTGTTGTAACCGTTACTAGAGCAACAGCGCGAACTCATTCGGAATATTTTGAAGGCGTAACAGCTGAATATTCAATCTCATGATGAAAAAGTAGAGACGATTGTAGACGAAAATGAAGAGAGATTTTATCTTAGTTTTTATTTTATGCAAAACATTTTAGTCTCGTCTTTTTTCGTCAACAATAATGCATGTTAATTTAGTCTTAGTCAGCGTTTTTGGACATTGGTGCAGTCTCGTCATCGTCTCGTCTTAGTCATGGAAAAAAAGGTCGTTGACGAACATATTTAGTCTCGTCTGACGAAATTAACACTACTCTGGAACAACTGAAAGGGACTTTGTACCTGTTTTCGGTTAGGTTCTGCAAAAAAGCTTGTTCATTCTTGATTTTCGTTTCCGTTCATTGAAACATTTTTAGTCCCTGGTTTTTACAGTAGAGAAAGATGAAAGTAGGATCTAATCCTCACCTTTACTGTTTCCATCAGGGCCTCTTAATACTGTGCACTCTTCAATAACTCCATATGGCTCAAAAAGGCGGTACACATCCTCTTCTGTCTGTTGTTTATTCAGCATCCCTACGAACAACTTCCTGTCCTCTGAAAAACAAAAGACACGCAAACAAGAGAATATAAACTTCCATCCGAACGTCAGTTTATTCAAAAACGTAGAACAAGTGAACTCTTGCATCTTTATCTGCATACTCGGCCCATTTCTGAATGTAAAGAATATATTTCACACACAAAAATGAAGAGAGCTAGCAAAAATTGCAAACTCGAATCTGATTGGCTGGCTTTACACAATTTCCATCAGTCAAGGTACGCAGGTTTATATCAGTCCACACTGAAGCAAGTTGTGTTTACAAGTTCATAGATGGCTGCAATGAGTGTTTTTGATATAACCGACTCATTATTTAGATATTTTATGCACTTCTAAAGAAAGTTGGGGGGGGGGGGGGGGGTTGTTTACGGTCTTGCGTCTATCTACCTCTCTCTCACACACACACACCGAGTGTCCTGATTTGACACTGTACCAGACTTTATCATCTTTATGCGTCAAGGTCTGGTCTCTCCCATCAGCACTGAGCTATATACAGCAACACACTCATGGTGTGAGTGAGAGGGAGAGAGAGAGAGAGAGAGAGAGAGAGAGAGAGAGAGAGAGAGAGAGAGAGAGAGAAAGAGAGAGAGAAAGAGAGAGAAAGAGAGAGAGATAAGGAGATGGATCTAAAGCATCTGTAAAAACGCCATAGAGTGCTATACAAGGCCAAAGCCTCCAAACACACACACACATACACACACATACACACTTACTTTATGGCCTGATGGAAGCAGTAAAGCCAACACATCCTTCACTAACCACTCCTCTGGGATGTGTTACAACTGTGAAGCTTTCACTTAACAGAAGTGCACACACACATACAAACAAACACAAATACACACACTCCTCTGCACTGTAACCCCACGCTTCTGTTATTTATTTTCCTGGCTTTATAGAGATTTCTTTGATAAAAGGTTGTAAAGAAAAGAAACTGAAACATGAAGAAGAGTGTTTTGATAGAGAACTGTTTATTTATTTATATTCCATGTTACAGCGCGAACATACAGTAATGGACATAAAGGGCCACTTTGTTAATAAAGTCAGTGTTTATCACTTTTTATGATGGCATCTAAATGTTGTTCCATTGTTTACATTAACGGTGCCCTCACAGATGTGAACGTTACCCATGCTATGACACACACTGGCTTTATAACCTGATGCTGATAACAGCTTGGATGGTCCTTTTCCTCTTTGGCCTGGAGAACACGATGGCCGTTTTTTCCAAAAACGATTTGAAATGTGGACTTTTCTGACCACATAACATGATTCCAATGTACTACGAGTCCAGAGAAGTCAGCTCCACTTCTGGACAGTGTTGATGTATGGCTTCACCTTTGCATAGTAAAGCCTTAACTTGCATCAGTGGATGCAGTGGTGAATGGTGTTGACTGACAAAGGTTTTCCAAAGTGTTTCCGAGCCCCTGTCATGATACCCATTACAAACGCATAGCCATTTTTAAGATCATGCACATTCAGAATTGGTTTTTGCCCTTTATGCATCGATATTTGACCTGATTTTTTGTTTATCTTTTAACTATATTGAACACTGTAGAGGGTAATATGCACAAAATCTTAATTTGGTCTTTGAGGAACATTGTTTTTAAAGCACTGGGTTAATTACTGAAACATATGTTGGCAAACTGGCAAGTCACAACCCATCCTCGCTCTTGAAGGACTAGGCTTTTTCTGGAGGCTCCTTACATACTATAACATGACTGCCTCACCTGTTTAACGTCACCTTGTTATTCAACTCGACCAAAACGCTCTGGGTTCCCTCTGGATTTTCATATGGGGATTTATAATGGCAGTTTTGGATTTAAGAGTAAAATAAGAGCTGTGGTAAACATTACTTGAAGATACATTTTGTTCTACGATATAAATTACACAGTCATGCCCCAAATGTGAATTTTTAAGCCACAAAAAGTACTTTGAAAACAAGTTGATAAGGACTACAGCAGTTTTCTGTTTTGTCTGACACATGCTTATGGTAGTTGAAGTACTAGTTTTAACAAAATTTTTTAAACAGCAGATTCACACAAACAAAGACACACTCTATTAAAAAACATGGCAAGTACTCATACATATAAACACTGCACAGAAACACACACACACTTTTACTATCCAAACACGCATTCCCAGCTCTGTTTACCCTTGATACCAAGTTGCATCATCATGTTTGTGTGTGTGTCTTCAATGCTTTGGAGGCAGTGAGTCTTTGAGTGTTTCTCTCTCTGTCTTTTTGCATTGCTGGTTGCAGACGATTGCAACTGAGTTGCAATGTTGTGGACCTGTGACCTGCATCCCTTATTAAACACACACACACACACTGCCTGAAACAGTGAGCAATACGCTGAAATACTGCTGCATTCACTGCAGCTCTCTGGGGAGAAATGGAGCATTTTAGCAGAAACGTCGAAGACAAAATTGATACTTAAAAAAAACATAAACAACTATTAAGTCTCCAGGGTTATGGAAGAGCAAACTCTGAGTTATACAATTGTCCTCTGGGTGAACTGTCATTTTGATTGAGAGACAGTCTCAACTGCTGATGGCACAGATACATTACTTTATCCATCAATAAATGCATACTACAGAGACAGCATATTTACAATTATAATTAGACTACTGAAGCGTCACTCTCTCTTGTGAAAAATCCTGCTGGTCACAATTCTAATTATCCACACAAACCCCCTCATTTGCTTCTCATTAGCATGTTGAATATTCATGAGTCTAATCAGTAAGCCCCTCCCTCCCAGGGGCAAGCTCTGTTCCAAAACATAGAGCTGCCTTGATATCTGCGGTCTACATGAGCACCTGCCTTCTAAGAGGCTGTTCAGACAAAAGAAGAGACCTGCATTTTAAAAAGTTAAAGTTAGAAGAAAAGACTACCTGAAATCTAGTCTGATAGTTTAGGCGATCGATCAATCTATCTATCTCTATATGTTGATCGATCTATCTATCTATCCATCCATCCATCCATCCATCTCTATATGTTGATCTATCTATCTATCTATCTATCTGGATCTATCTATCTATCTATCTAGCAAAAAAAAAGATATTATAAATATATTATAATATAAAATATATATATAAAATGAAAATAAAAATATTACTAAAAATAAAAAAACAATTAGCCTTTCTGAACAAGGCCTATAAAAGCAGCAAAATATTGGTGTCTACATTCTGTAGACAACATGTCCGACATGCATTTTCTGTATGATGCCTTACAATGCTATCTATATAGGCAGCGCACTACATTCTGAAACAACTACCAGACTGTCTCTTTGTTTTGGAAGGTAATGAGCAACTTAAACTCAACGCTTACTTGAAAAAGGTTTACTAGCACAGTAGCACAGTAAAACTGCTTTCTTTGTATTTCTGAAGAGTGTGGATTAGTGTGTGAGGAAAAACTCATTGGTTTGTGCTCTGTGGAATCGTTCTGTGAGTGCTAATCCTTCAGAGATGAGGAAAAAGGAAATGAGAGGAAGAGGAACAGGAGAGGCTGTGGGGAAAATCCAGAGAAGGGGGTATGATGCAAGAATGAGTTAAACGAGTGTAGTCCAAAATCTTTGGTTCAAGACCTGTTTGGCAATAAAATGAGTTTTTAACACTCAATACATAATTTCTATTTTGCCTAAAGGGCTGCTGGTGTTTCTCACTAATGGCGAGTTTACACTTTAGAGTTTTTATGGAGATTGCAGAAAAAAAAAACACTGAAATTGTAGGTAAATCAGAGCTTGCTCCCCTGACTGAGGAATGCAATATATGAACTATCAAAAAATGTGAGATATCTAGAATGTTAAATATATGGACCTTTGCAACATGCAATGTTAAATATGTTTTTACTGACTGAATACATCTGCAGTGTTGACCTACAGCCAATGGCGGCCTGTGTTATAGCGGCGCTGTTGTGCCTGATACGCACTTTGATATCATTGTTAAAAAAATAAATGTCATCATAAGTAAAATGTTCACATTGCATTCCTTCAAAGGCGATGGGAAGTTTACTCGGAATTGGTGTCTGGTGATGGAAAACGAGGACTATTGCGCTTCAGACCGTACATGCAGCGGGGATTTTCCACATGCACAGTGACACGACTGAAGCTTTTTCATACATTTCAGTGTGGACGGAGAGCGTTTTGAAACAAAAATGCCATTTTCAAATGTATCCGGATTAAAGTAGACATAGCCCACGACAAGACAGACCGTTGTGTAATATGAATGGTACCACGATCCGACGTCTTTGAAAATCGTATAGTGTGTCGGAGGCGTAACTGTTTTCATTGACTTGCCTAAATCTACTCCAAGTTTAAGTTTGTTCTTTCTCCTGCTGCTGATCCCTTCAGCGGAGTATTTTTCCTCATGCAGATAATATTTTTTTTGCTCCTCACCATGGATCAGGCTGAGGTTTCCCTACAAACAATCTGGGACCCCATTCAACTGATCAAAGCTGACATGACTGCTCATCTTGATTAAAAAATGGTGACCATCCAAACTGGTCTTACCAACACTCAGGGATCTTTATCTTCACTGTCTCAGAGCTCGAACACTGGGTGAGCTGTAATGAAGATAACATTGATATCCTGCCAAAGGTGTTCAAACACTTGATAAAGAAAATGCCTACCTGAAGGATAAAGTTGATGACGCTGAGAATAAAAGTCGTTCAATCTTCGTTTTATTAATGTTTCTGAACAAACTGAAGGAAGAGACACGATCGCCTTCGTGAACCAGCTGATTCTGGTACTTGGCAAGGAGAATTTTCCTACTGTGCCAGTTATAGAAAGTGCTCATCGCACTTCCATCTTCAATTACAGCTCCAGGTCTGCTCAAGACCCATCCTGATCAAGTTCTTACATTTCGAGGACAAAGTGAGGATTTTAAACCTGGCCAGGGAGAGAAAGGAGCTCACCTTTATGGGCGCTCGTGTCCATATTTATCCTGATTTCCATGCTGGTCTGGTCAAGAAATGTTGGACAGTTTCATGCAGTCAAAAAGCATCTCCGTGCCGTGGATATCAAATACTCTCTGCTGTATCCTTGTACACTGAGAGTGATGGTGGAGGGAAAGGCAAAACTTTTCCGCTGTCCTGAGGCGGCTGAGTCTTTTTTCCCAGAGACCTTTCCTTCTCCTCCCCAGGATAGTGTTAAGTTGCTAACCTCCAATATTTGTTTGCTTGACTGATGCAATTTAGTTCCTGTTTTTGGATCATTGACTATATTATTCTAGCAACTTCAGTCTATTTCTAATTTTTCTGTTATTTGCACACAATAAACTTTATTGCAAACTTTATTTTGGTTAGCCTACCATCTTATAACGCCATGGTGTGCGACAATGCCACGGTGGCGACAGTGTCAGTCAAATCTGTCGTAATGATGCAATGTCGTATTGTCGTTAGTTGATCGTTGTTGGAAAATCATGGAATTTATTGATGTAATGTAATTTTTGCTATTTGCATTATTCAGTTTAGTTTTTACTTATGATGCCATGTATATTTATGTTCATTCGAATATAATTAACATTGTACCCTCTCTTTATGTCTACAATAGGTTATGTAGCAGCTCTATTCTTGTTAAACTGTCACTCACCTCTTCTATGTTTTCACTTTGTGTTTGTTCAGTCTGTTGCTCTTGCTCCTCACCCCTATTTCCTCCTTTCTCTTAACTCAGTTATTTGATCTGTTGTTTTATTACTTCTCTAGGCACAATTGAATCAACTAAAGGTTAAAAGGTTATTCATCTTAATATTAGGGAGCATCGTTTCAAAAATGGATCTCCTCAGAGCCTGGGTTATTCTTTATAAAGCCAATATTATTACTATTTTTGAAAAATGACTGAAAAATGGATGATTTTGTTCTGTATAGCACTGAAAGGGCTTCTAGAGGAGGGGGGTTGACCACATGTTTCTGCAAATCTTGTAATTCCTATTATAGGGCCTGTTAATTTTTAATGTCTTTTTATCAATGTTACTCTTCATGTTAACAATAAATTAACTATTGGTAACATTTATAGGCCCCCTTCTGCTCCGACTGACTCCACAAAGTGTATTTTGTCAACTACTAATTCTCTTGAGAAGCATAATTAATTGATATCCAGGGTGACTTCAACAATAACTGGCCTGATCGTTCCTCTTCCAATGATAGAAATGTATTTGGTACTGTAAACCTTACTCTGTTAATTAATGAACCTGCTAGAGTGGACTTCATCAGACTTCATATTTGTTGGATTGGTTACTTGTCACTAATCCTGAAAGGATAACTAAATCTGGTGTTATGTCTGATTGTTTAAGTGATCACTCTATTATATTTTGTGTCTGGACGATTAAAACTGCAATTTCTCCTCCTAAATATATTAAACTGAGACAGTGTAAAAATATGAATGTACCTTGTTTTATTCAATACTTAACTGATATCAACTGGGATTGATTTAAGCTAAATCCTTTTGTTAATGATGCATGGAATTTCTTTTATTCAGATGTTACTAACGTTATTGATAAATATGATCCCATGAAAACAATTAAAGTTAAAGGTAGACATTTACCCTGGATCAGCTCATATCTTATTAACCTTTTCAAACAAAGGGATAAAGCCTGGGTCTAATATCATTTGTCTAAAGATTCTGCTGACTGGGAAAGCTATAGACATCTGAGGAATTTATGCAAGACTAAAACAAGGAATGCAAAATCCAGCTATTATAAATAAAGATTTTCTCAGGATTTTTATAACCCTAGAACGTTTTGGAATCAATCGAATCGTATTTTTAATAAAACTAACAAAAGCTTCATAAACCAGATACGAATTAATGATGAAAGTATATCTTATCCTTTACTTATTTCCCATGCTTTTAATCAGCACTTCTCTTCTATCTGTGGTTCCCAACACTTTAATTCTGTACAGAGTGGTGGTGGCGTAGTGGGCTAAACCACATAACTGTTAATCAGAAGGTTGCTGGTTCGATCCCCACAGCCACCACCATTGTGTCCTTGAGTAAGTCACTTAACTCCAGGTTGCTCCGGGGGGGATTGTCCCTGTAATAAGTGCACTGCAAGTCGCTTTGGATAAAAGCGTCTGCCAAATGCATAAATGTAAAATGTAAATGTATGGTATCTGGTTTCTCAAACTGTATTACCTTTAATGGCTTATTTTCATTCAGTAAAATAATGCCGATGTTTTTCATGCTATATGTGAGTTAAAAGCAAGTAGTAGCGTTGGTCCTGATGATTTGTAAGCTAAATCTGTTAAACTTGCTGCTAATGTAATAATGCATCCCCTTGCAGATTAATTTAACATGTATTTGTCTAATTGTTCAATTAGAAAAAAAATGTGCCAGAGTTAACCCTCTTTTCAAAGTTGGAGACCCATCCGATGTGAATAATTATCATTCAATTTCTAGTATCTGTACTATTGCAAAAATCTATGAGAAACGTATCTTTAATCAATTATCACAGTACATCAATTTGTTCAATATTTTAGCCCCATCCCAGTCTGGTTTTCCACCACCACTCTTCTAAAATTCAGTAATGATGCGTTTTCATCCTTTGACAAATGCCAACTCTCAGGTGCAATTTTTTAATCGATCTTTCCAAGGCTATTGATACGATTGATCGCCACCTCCTCCTCGATAAGCTCTGTTCTATTGGTTTAACTCAAAATTCTTCATAACAAATGTCAGTGTGATGTCTTTCAAGGTTCTCCGTCTGACCATTTAACTGTTGAAAAGGGTGTTCCACAAGGTTCCGCCTTGGGACCACTTCTTTTTTCTATTTTTTATTCTATTTTTATTAATGACCAACCTCAAATATGTTCCAATTGTTCTGTTCATCTTTATGCTGATGATACTGTTATTTACACCTCTAATTCTGATATATTGCAAATCCAGAACTCTTAAGAGTCAGAATTTAACTTTGTCCAAAACAACAAACTTATATTGAATAAGAAGTCTTGCTGCAAGGTGTTTGGTACATGACACAGTCTCTCATATCCCCTTGATTTGCATAGATGATGGTTCACCTCTTGATAAAGTGAATTCGTTCAAATATCTTGGACTCTGTATTGACCCTGAACTTTCCTTTAATAGAACATATGGTTGTCTGAGTTCACGCTATCATTCAATTAATTGTTTTACATTCCAAGTCAAGATAAAGAATAATTTCTCAGATTATATGACCTATTATTGATTACGCTGACATTGTTTATCAAAACACTTCTGACACTTATCTTAGGCCCCTTAATGTTGTATATAATTCTCTATGCAGATTTGTTTTGAGGTGTCCATATAGAACTCACCATTGTTTCATGTATGAATCGCTAAATTGGTTGCAACCTAAATCAAGAAGGCAATTTCTTTGGGTTGTTCATTTTCAAATGTGTTAATTTTACTTGTCCTTCCTACTTGAAACAGTTTTATGTTGATCTTCACATCAGTGTTAATTTCGTCAGACGAGACGAGACTAAATATGTTCGTCAACGACCTTTTTTTCCATGACTAAGACGAGACGATGACGAGACTGCACCAATGTCCAAAAACGCTGACTAAGACTAAATTAACATGCATTATTGTTGACGAAAAAAGACGAGACTAAAATGTTTTGCATAAAATAAAAACTAAGATAAAATCTCTCTTCATTTTCGTATACAATCGTCTCTACTTTTTCACCATGAGATGTTGCTCAAGTAACGGTTACAGGTCTCATACTCCTGTGGCTGCAACACGAAACTACACGGAGCAAGAACACAACAATCATAGACAGTGGCGAACACGCGACGAGCGACGACGACATGCTAGGTAGAAGGAAGAGGCTCGATATTTGGTCGCATTTTAGGTACAATGATATTGACAAAAAGTCAGAATGTGTCATTATAACTGACGGGAAGCACTGCGGATAAACAATACCGAGAAAAACACCACCAACCTTAAGCGACATCTAAAGGCTAACCACCCGCACATTCAGGGAAGTTAACTTAAATATACGTCTCATAAGCTAATGCTGATTTTAGGCATCTACGCTGTAAATTAACCAGTTAGCTATGGTGTTGTGGCACATACATTATGCAGGTTATATATATTTTATGTAACTTATTTGCTTAATAAAATACTCTTCAGAACAAGTTCATCATTTGTGAATGTGTCTCTTAAATCAGAAAACCAGACACGTTTAACAAAGTGAATTCAACATATCATTCAACAAGTGTATTTTGTCAGGTAATTATGACATTTAACCAATATTTGAGATGTGTGAAACATTATTTGACTGAAATGGTTATCTCAGAATTAATCTCAGAAATAATTTATTTAAAAAAAGACTAAAATGTTTTGAAACTTGACTAAGATATATTGAGTTTTCTTTTGACTAAAACTAGACTAAAATGACGAGACTTTTAGTCGACTAAAACTTGACTAACAAAAAAAGATATGTGAATGACTAAATATGACTAAAACTAACAAGGACATTTCGCACAAGACTAAGACTAAGACTAAATTAAAAATAGGTGACAAAATTAACACTACTTCACATCCACTCAGACATATGCAATATCCATTTTTCTTTGTCCCTAATATTTTCAAAGTCGGTCGCAGGTCATTTTAACACAAATCTCCAAAACATAATCTTCCTCTTGTTTTCTTATTTTTTATCTACTACCTCTTTTCTTTGCTTCAGGACATCTTTATTTTTCATCTAAAAACGACCCGTTTATGTTTTTAATTTAATGCGTCGTTTATTTTATTAATTTTTTTCTTAATTTGTATCTCAAATAACCTGAAGATAAACTGCTTAAACTGCTTCTATTATAACTGATGAAGTTTCTGTTTAATAGCTGAGGTCTGTGGGTGGGAGAAGGCAAGCAATCTGTCTGTATTTGTAGTGCATGTTATGTAATGCTGTTTTGTTTGTATATGTTTTATAATTTTGTATCTTGTGTCTTTAGGACCCCTCAAAAATGATATCAAGGGGCTATCCTTTCAATAAATTCAAACTCACTAAATAAATAGGCTTATCAACTTTTAAAAGGGGAGAGAAAATGCACTCCATACCATTTTGATGATGTCAAAGGCCACACATCCAATCAGAGGCTAGGTTCAAAATAGCACGCTAGTTAAAAATACTTGTACTATTTCTGCCATCTCTATATATTGCAGAAATAGTAATATGGAAGTGTGCTAATCCAAATGAAGATAAACATGGTTTTGTGTGGTGAATTATTGGCTGCTGAGAGCCTATAATCATAGAAATTCAAGAGACATTTTGAAACCAATAATAAACCAATTAATACATTTCAAAGTTTGATTTTAAGGACATTTTTGTTTACTTATGTATGATGAAAAATTGATGGTACTGTGTTGGGTTGCCACTTGATGTCCAATAGAAAATCTGGGTATTGAAGCAAAACCCGTCAAATCACCCACATTTTGGAAACTTCCTAAGAATGCATTCCAGATATTTGCAGATAAATTTTACTGAAATACAGAAACAAGATAAAGATATTGCACCGTGAATAGTGAATAGCCACATTATAGTATATTTTTGAACTCTCAATAATCGTGATTTTGACGTTGTTTTTATGTGAATATATAAAGGTACATTTCTAGTTTCAACTTTATATCAGATCTTTGGTTTGTTGGACAAGAGATACTAGTTTCATGCCATGTGACCCACATTTGGTTTACGATAACAAAAATTTGGTAAAATGTAATAATGTATGCATAGAGCCACATTAAGAGCCCCCCATCTCTAGGATTTAACCATATAAGGCCTTTAAAATGAAGATATAAAAAGAAAGTTAGTTCTGAAGTGGAATCTAAAAGGATATTAAGATATCTTTTCTTTTCTTTTTTCCTTTCCCCTTTTCTCCCAATTTGGCATGCCCAATTCCCAATGCGCTCTAAGTCCTCGTGGTGGTGTAGTGACTCGCCTAAATCCGGGTGGCGGAGGACGAATCTCCCCAACGTATTACCCCAACGTAACCCCCCACACACACATTGGTATATATTGCAACAAGGGGTGCTTAAGTCAACTGATTTTAGTAACGGACCAATTTATTTTTTTAAATGTAGTTTTGCTCCAAAATCAAAGGTGGAAATTGTCATTTGATCCCCCTTCACAAAATAATGGATTACTCAGTAAATGTTGATCCATGGCATTTCATATTTTGGCTATCTATACATAATGGTACGCAAGTGTGAAACCAGCAAATATGACTTGACTTTATATTCAAGGAGAGTACATTTAGAAAGAAACTCTTCGATTGCAAATTTCAGTCATTTGCATTTCGGTAATCACAGACCGATTTTAGTTAAACAATAGTCAACTTACCGTTTCCGATTTCACTGTGAGATCAGTCTGGTATGAAGAACTACCAACATAGAGGTCACTGCCAAACCAGGCAAATTCCCATTGATTCCCGTGAAATGACTGCATTCGACCACAATATTTCACCTTCTAAAGGTAAATGTGACTGTGCCTTAACACATCCGGTTTAATGGCACAGACATTTGAAGGAAACTCCATCGCACCCTGGAGGTTTGTTACCGCCACAGTAACAAAAGCACAGATAAGTGTGTTCATCTGGCCCGCATGCTTGTGATGCATTGACCAATCAGTGGTGTTTGCATTTGCATACTTACAAAAAGTGTGTTTGTGACCTAACCATTCAATTAGACTGCACATTCAAAAATCCTACCCTACATAGATATAAATGACAAGCAGAGAATGCCTCAAAGTCTGGTCTTGTAGAGGCATTTTTGATTACTATTCTGTAAAATACTATAATAAAAAAAAAGTTTACAGCAGCTTTAAATAATTTCTTCAACATTTCACACACTATTTTTAGTATGTAATCTTGGTCTACCATAAACTAAAAGAAAACTCACTGCAGATCAAATAAATGCATTTATTAATAAACCATGAGATATTAAGAGTGTCAAACAGCATTTGATAATAACAGAGCAGCGGGCCGAAACTCCAGAATTTAAGATATTTCAGACATTTGAGAGATTATTATTAACTGTGACATCACATGAGGGTGTGAGGGTGAGTATATGATAACAGAATTGGAATTTTTGTGTGAACGTTCCCTTTAAGACTTCTAATAGTCTCCCAAATGGACACATTTTCTTTTTCAGTTAATGCCGATAATCTTAAAATTGTCTCCTACAAGAATAAATCAGTTGCCCTTTTCACCCTAATCTAAACAGACAGTGTGAGTGAGACAGACTCCTCACAGCTGCAGATCAGGGACACATACAAACCAGCACAACAGCAGGATCTCAGACTTTAAAGCCTTTATGTGTCCGGCTGAGATGGTTCCTTAAACCTGGTCCTGGCACAGAAATCAAATCGGTTTGTGTGCAGACAAAGCAACAAAAAGAAAAACCTTTAATCTGTGGGGTGTACAGTCAGCATTTTTGACAACAAAGAATCCTTTTTACAGGTTTTATACCGTCTGCAACAGAAAACGTCGCAATTCATGCATCTAACAACTGCGTACTGGCTCACTTTTACTGTCTGTCTGTCCATCTACCAATAGTTATCCATCCTTCCATCCATCAATCAATCCATCCATCCATCCTTCCTTTCATCATTCTATCAATAGTTCTATCCATTCATCCATCCATTCTTCTTTCTTTCTTTCATCATTCTATCTATCTATCTATCCTTTCTTTCTTCCTTCGTGATATCTATTATTCCATCCATCATTCATTTCTTCTTTCTTTCCATTTTTCTATCATCATTCTATCCATCCTTCATTCTATATATCATTCCTTCCTTCCTTTCTTTCATCTATCATTCCATCCATCCATTCATCCATCCATCCATATTTCTATTATTCCATTATCCATTCTTCCTTCCTTCTTTTCCACCTTCTATTCATCATCCTATCATCCATCCATCAACTGTTCTAATCCATCCATCCTTCCTTCCTTGCTCCTTTCCGTTGTTCTATCATCCATCCATCCATCATTCCATCACTCCATCCATCCATTCTTCCTTCATTCTTTTCCACCTTCCATTCATCATCCTATCAATCCTTCATTCCTTGCTTCTTTCCATTGTTCTATCATTCATCGATCCATCCATCCTTCCTTCTTTCCATCATTCTATATATCCTTCCTTATATCCTTTTGTTCTTTCTTCTAACATTCCATAACATTCCATCCATCCATCCATCCATCCATCCATCCATTCTTCCTCCTATCCATCCATCCTTCAATACATTGTTCTATCTATCCTTCCTTTCTTTCTCTCTTGCTTTCTTTCTCTTTCTTTCTTCATTCCTTCCATCTATCATTAATTCCATCCATCCTTCCTTCCATTGTTCTATCCATCTATCCATCCATACTTCCATCATTCTATAACTCCATCCATCCATTGTTTCTTTCTTCCATCTATCATTCCATCAATCTGTCCTTATTTCCATCTATCATTCCATCCATCCATGCTTCCTTTCTCTTTATTTTTTCCTTCCTTCTATCGATATTTTTTTTATCTTTCTTTCCATCCATCCATCCATCCATCTGTTGGTTTGTTTGTACTGTCAGGTATGGATTGGAGAATCTCACAGATATTGAGAAAGCTCCTGTCCTAGAAACTAGAAACAGAATCACAAATGCAGAGTGCTGTACATCAGACTCTTGTAACGCTGTCATTTCAGCAGATCAAATATTCATCCTCACGAATCAACCAGAGATCACATCTCAAGCATGCCTCTCGTATGTCTCCTTGTCCTCTTGCGGCTCAATTCACCCCATGCTATCCTCTTTAAGACAAGAGCAGCTCTTTCATTCTCAGTAGACATTCCACACATTCACAGCCTGCTTTAGGCAACCCACTGGGAAGGTCCCGCTCAGAGCAAACCATCAAATCATCCCCTCTGTGGGAATAGAATGGGATTACTATGATAAAACCATTACACTCATACACGGCTTCCTATACATTGTGACCAATGCATTTCTGTGATTTTTCCATGACTTCTCCATTTTTAAATTTTTTTTATTTAATGATTTTTAAAAATCATTTTATAAAAATGCATGGGTAAATGATGTTTAACTCTTCCTTGGATTAAAATTTCATTAAAAAAAAGGTATTCATGCAGAACAATAACTTGAATACACCTCTACTATGATGAATGTGTTTTCATATTCTGACTAAAATAATTTGTATATTTTTATTTGGTGCTTAAGGTAAAAAATGTGCAAGTGCTGTAGCCATCCAGACAGTAATAATAATAATAAAAGGTGGAATTAAAAAGGTGGAATTCTTGAATAAATAAATGTTGGTATACGTAATTTGGAATAATATTTTATTATTATTTATTTTAAAAAATAAGCAGTGAAACTATTTTGTTTTTTAAATATTATTAACATTTGAAAATGTGTAAATGTGAAATGTGTCCCACAAATCAAAGCCAGGTGGTATTACCAAAATGCCATTCTTTTGTCATGTAACAAAAAAACAGATAACAAAGTATCCATTAAGAAGCTTGACTGTGTGAAGATATTTTGAAATTTTTATGAAAAGGCAGATTTTGTTCAGGTCAAATGGAGTAGCCCCAAGAAAGCATCGTGATATTTGTAACTTAAAAATGCAGGATATTTAAAAAAAAAAAAAAAAAAAAAAATGGTTAAGTTGTGCACCTTTTTCTTGTGTATTCAAGTTAAGGAAATGTACATTTTTAAAACTAATATATATATATATATATATATATATATATATATATATATATATTTATTTATTTTTTATTTTTTTCTCTTTTAAATAAAAAGCTATTTTTTTACAAAAATGTATGAAACCAACATGGACACAAAGACTGCATTTCTACAAACATGACATGAATTTTAAACTAAATAATAAAAAAATATTTCATCACATCAGACAAACTTATTTGTCAATAACTTCCAATCCTTGAAATGTAATATTTAAAGGTGCAGTATGTAAGATTCAGAAACCCTTGTTTTTAGGACACCTGTGGTCGTTAAGTAAACTGCAGCCAGCGACCTGTTGCTCGTGCTTGCACTCGTGCACACACTCCATAGGGACACGAGCAAGCATCGACCAAAACAATGGCGTAAAGTACAAAGAGACTGAACGTGATCCACTGGCCATCTTATAGTATTGCAGTTTGTTGATGCTGTTGAATAGCGGAAGAGAAGCCATTACTGAGGCAAGGCTCTCGGTAGCACGCATAAATGTCCCTTCCTTTGGATTTTCCCAGCAAAACTGATCCACTTCCTTTGCATGAAAATCAGGCTAAAGGCTTTAACAGGCAAACTAGGAAGTCGGGGAAGGGCTAATTTTTTAAGTTGCATTACAAGCCCTTCACACATTGCCAAATTACGAATATTACATGAAAATAGTTACATACTGCACCTTTATACTATCAACAGTACTAATAGGAACTCACTGAATAAGGAAATCAGAGTGGCTAAAAGAAGTTACTCTGAGTAGCTGGAAAACAAGTTTTCAGCTAACGACCCTGCATCAGTGTGGAGTGGTCTGAAACAGCTCACAAATTACAGGACTCCTACCCCCAACCCTGTGGTGGACCCATGACTGGGTGATGACCTGAATGTGTTTTACTGTAGATTTGAAAGGCCCAATCTCACACCCCACACCCACTCTGACCTTCACTACACACAAACACCAACACCTCCTGCAACCCCCCTCCTCCCCCCTCCTGCTACTCAACCTGCACTCAAGATCTGTGAAGACAATGTGTGCCGTGTCTTTCGGAAGCAAAAGATGAGGAAGGCTTCAGGCCCAGATGGCGTCTCGCCAGCGTGCCTTCGTTTCTGTGCTAACCAACTTGCCCTAATCTTCACATGGATCTTCAGTAGATCACTGGAGCAGTGTGAAGTCCAATGCTGCTTCAAACGCTCAGTTATTATCCCTGTCCCTAAGAAACCAAAAATCACAGGACTTAATGACTACAGACCTGTCGCCCTGACGTCTGTGGTCATGAAGTCGTTTGAGAGACTGGTGTTGGTCCACCTGAAGAACGTCACTGGACCCTTTCTGGATCCCCTTCAATTTGCTTATCGAGCAAACAGGTCTGTGGATGATGCAGTCAACATGGGATAGCATCACATCCTGCAACATCTGGACAGACCGGGGACATATGCAAGGATCCTTTTTGTGGAGTTCAGTTTGGCTTTCAACACCATCATCCCAGCTATTCTCTGGACTAAGTTAAACCAACTCCCTGTTCCCATGTCTATCTGTCAGTGGATTACCAGCTTTCTGATGGACAGGCTGCAGCTTGTGAGAGAGGGGAAATTCACATCCAGCGTATGTACAATCAGCACTGGTGCCCCCCTGGGATGTGTGCTCCCCCCACTACTCTTCTCCCTCTACACCAATGACTGCACCACCAAGGACTCCTCTGTCAAGCTCCTGAAGTTTGCAGACGCCACCACTGTCATCGGCCTCATCCGGGATGATGATGAGTCTGCATACAGAAAGGAGGTTGAACGGCTGGCTCAATGGTGTAACCATAACAACCTGGAGCTGAACACGTTCAAAACAGTGGAGATGATTGTGGACTTTAGGAGGAACACCCCAACACTGAACCCCTCACTGTTCTAAACAGCACTGTGGCAGCAGTGGAGTCATTCAGGTTCCTGGGCACTACCATCTCACAGGACCTGAAGTGGGAGAACCACATTGACTCCATTGTGAAAAAGGCCCAGCAGAGGTTGTACTTCCTTCACCGGCCGATGAATTTCAACCTGCCACAGGCGCTGTTGATACAGATCTACTCAGCAGTCATTGAGTCTGTCCTCTGCACATCAATAACTGTCTGGTTTGGTGCAGCTACGAAATCAGACATCAGAAGATTACAAAGGACAGTTCGGACTGCTGAGCAGATTTTTGGTTGCCCCCCCCCCCCCTTCAAGAACTATACACTTCCAGAGTGAAGAAAAAGGCTGGTAAAATCACTCTGGACCCCACTCACCCTGCCCACTACCTTTTTGAACTGTTGCCTTCTGGCCGACGCTTCAGAGCTCTGAGCACCAGAACCGTCAGACACAGGAACAGTTTAATCCCCTCAGGCTAGCCATCACATGAACAGATAAAGCCGCCCCATTGAGCAATAATTATGTGCAATACACAGTTTAAGTCTATTTATATTATCTAACATATCCTCTTCTGCCATTTCATACAAAGGAATTTTAGAATTTTTGTACATAATATAACGGATTTGTTTTAGATTTGCACTATGTATGAGTGTGTATGTATGAATGTGTGTCTGTACGTATATGTATAATTATTAGGGCTGTCGATTTAACACGTTAATTCAGTGAGATTAATTTTACAAAAAATTATGCGTAAAAAAAATTAACAATTAAACGCATGCCCATGGACCATAATAAGGAAGATTCCTGAGAAAGCTTGTAGTACCACCTGTTTACTCCAGATGGCAGTAAGTGAATCTTCAGCTGTATGAGCAACACACAGTTTATACAGTGAAGAAAAAACTTCAGTAGGCAGAACAACACAAACACGTGTTACATTCTTGCGTTCAAAACCCTTGGAGCGCAAATCCGAACTAAGAGATCTCAAGATTTGTTTATAGATTAAGTATTAAACTATATTTAACTTGACACAGTGACATAAACATTTTATGTTTATGACGTAACACACCTGAGACGCTACACAAGCATGTCTGACGCAGGTGTACATTGAGGGGTCCTTAAACAAGCCCTCATAATGAATCTCCAACTGATTGATAAATTCACTTGTGAAATGGATTGCTGTGAACTGTGTGTCAATGATTGACTTATGATCAATAATATGGTATAAGTATAATAATATAATTTTTAAATATTTAAAGATAACTACGTATAATTATATATTGATATAAATATGTATAATCATTATATATTGAGTTATTGTTATATGAGGGGCAAATATTTGTATATGCGATTATTCGTGATTAATTAATCGGGACACCATGTAATTAATTTGATTAAAAACAGCAGCAAGACATAGATAATAAAAAATAAAAATATATAGATATATAACTATTAGGGCTGTCAATCGATGAAAATTATTAAAATTATTTAGTTATATATAATTTTTATTTTATTATCATCTATGCCTTGCTGCTGTTTTTGTATTGTTTTTTGTATTGTTGTGCACTGGAAGCTCCTGTCACCAAGACAAATTCCTTGTACGTGTAAGCATACTTGGCAATAAAGCTGATTCTGATTCTAAGAAGACAAAATAAATATCTAGTTACTTAATATCTTGCAATATCTAGCCAATTCAGTATATTGGAGCAGAACATAACCCAAAAAATATATACATTAATTCACTTACTTATTAAAAATAAGTATTAAAATAAGTAATAATATTAAAATTCTCTGATATTTCTCAATAAATATAATTCATATATCATTCATTATAATTCAATAAAATCCTGTAAAAAGCCACAGCAAGCAAAACCATACAAAAGTATCTGACGCTTAACGTAATCCTCCAAAAATGATGTTAAAGAGCAACATTTTGATGGTGCATGAGACAAAAAACATTACCTTTGGGCTGATAATTGCAATTAAATAATATATAGAAAAAACGTATCTAAAATGGAGCGAGAAAATAGCCCGGTGAATGATAAACGCTTTACATCGCATCTCCTTAGAATTGCAACAAACCACACCAAACAACAATATTTGCCAACATAAAAGATTTCATAAGCATCTATATGCACAACAGCAAGTCTTTTCTAGGTTGGAAACACCACTAACAGATGTGCTGTATGGGTCACTAAACACTAAACACAGACCTTACAGACTCAAAGATGTGAACTCCTGCGAGCCTCCAGCACTCCTCTAACTTCAATGAACTCATGCTGGAGTCAGAGATGCTCTCTCATCCATCATTGTCATGACAACCTGACAGCAGGCCTTATGAGGGACAAGAGATGCTCATGGATGAGGTGGCCAAATACACATGGTCCATGAAAAGCATTAGAGGGCTTGAAATGAATTCACATGGAAGGAGAATGACAACATTTGTTCATATTATCAAATTCTATGAAATGTGCTGTGATCACTACTTCATCAGTATAAACACACAAACACACACACAGTACTCTTATGGTGTTTGTTCGTTGCACAATAATTTTTTTCCCTTTATACATATTTCTCAACACAACTTTTTTGCATAATCAGTTTTGAATATCTTTACATTATTGTGTGGAAGTAATTGGGTGTGGTCTTTAATATGTAAAGAAACACAAACCTCTAACTACACATTAGTTCAATATAAATGTATCGCTTATTAAGAAACACTTTATTATTGACTAGTATAATGGATAATGCGGCAGCAAAATTTTAACCGTTTTTAATTGTAAAAAATTAACAGTAATTCCAGTCTTAAAGTATTCAGTAGGAAAGAAACCAGTGTTTTATTTTCGATTTTTTTTTTTTTCTTCAAAAATGTTTCAACTTGTATCTGGACTTTAAAGGATCTCTTTTTTTATTCAATTCAGTTGTAGGACATCAGCTCAATTTTCATTCACACAGTTATTATTTGGAACCCATTCAACTTAAATATTGTTATATATTGTAAACAAATACTATTGATGACAATAATAATAATAATAAATTGTTATTAATATTATTATTATTTACTTTTAATTTTAAATACAACAGTAATATATTTATATCATGCACTTTTTAAACCCTCACGCTTTTATTTTGACATTCTGAACTCTCCAGGAAGTCCTGTATGTGTCTGTTTGTAGGCAAGTTCACGGTAGCTTAATTCACTTCTTATTCAAATTCTGGTAAAATGCACTTCCTAATGTAAATGTATATTATAAGTGAACCGAACTATTGAGCATCTACATCTGAGATTCTGTTCTTGAGTAGCGCTCAACTATTGTGCACTGCTGCAAAGGTTAAAAATAGCCACGAGTGCATCAGCAGCCGTGCTTGAGTTTGTCAACAGAGCAGCGCCATTCACTAATGCGCTGTTGCTGCACATACTATATATTTACTTATTAAACATAGAGCTATCACACATCTTCAAGTGGCTTTGAATAAAATGCATATTAACTATTTTAATGGTGTTTTAATGGTTCTTTTATGCCATTTTTGGAGCTTCACCGTAACAAACATGACTAACACGCAGTATTGAATTTGGATCGGGTTTGTCGGATCGATACCCGTTCAGTTTAAAATTCTACCCAAATCATTATCGTTATTAAAAGGACATAGATTATTTACTCTAGCCATCACTGGATGATATATTGTGTATATGTATCCTTTCATATCACCTGCATAATGTATTGTCAGCTACAAGTATTTATTTTTTTGTGGTTTCATAGCATGAATGAAACTTATTCAAGTCTACATAGAGAAATTGCATAACAAACATCGCCATTTCTAGTCATTCAGTTTGCGCAGAATACCAGTTTCATACACTAACCTGCAAACTCGTCAATGACACTTTGTTCATTCTTGAAGAACTGCAAAATCCTTCGTAACTTTTGTGTGAATGGTGACTAGATTCACAACTTTGGACTGCCAACTCTACCACATCCACACGTCCCATGTAAAAGTTGTTCAGAGACGAGATCCACTCCACCACTCCTCCATTTGTCATAGAATAATGTCTCTTAATTCCTTTTTTGTTCTCTATAGACAGTTGTTGATCAAAATAACAATAAATAAACATTTAATTGTAATCGACATAGCACAGATGTAATAAAGCTATTGAAGTCCCTCTAGCTAAAATGCACTCATCTATAGACGCTCCTTAAAGAAATGCCAGTTATGTTAAAGAGACAGTACCGGTTTTAGCACGTGTTCAACAAATCAATGTAAATATTTCTAAATAGTACAAATTATGCAATTAGACAATAACAAAAAAGTACGCAATTTATTGATTGAATACATGGATTTGTTTATTTTTAAAAAGCCAAAATGTGCCCCAAATGATCCAAAACTAATAAAATAAGCTAGACTTATTAGAAGGTCCCTTGTACATTGAAGGAATTGGCTGTGAGACATTTTAATGGAAATATACCCATATGAATCGTTATCGAATCGAAATAAGAATAAAATTGAGAGATTGTGAATCAGAATCTTATCAAATTGGTACGTCTATAGCAATACCCAGCCCAGGGACGGATTATGACTTGCAAAGTTGCAGGGGGCAATTATCTCCAAGGGCCCCCCCCTCCAAAAGTTGTTGACCGGGGAGGGGAGGGGGGAGCCCTTGGAGATAATTGCCACCTGCAACTTCGCAAATGGAGATAATTGGGTGTTTTGAGCGGGTGGAGGTTGAGCGGGTGGTTGGGGGGGGGTTTGTAGGGTGGAGGTTGTTTTTATGGCCAAATGTTGTTTTCATTTTCATCGTTGATGGGATTGAGCGGGGTGGGGGATCGCCAAACTAGATCATGCAACCTTAAAGCCCAGGGCCCCCCCGGCAGTCAAGGGCCCCTGGGCCCTGGCCCCTTTGGACCGGTCGGTAATCCATCCCTTCCCAGCCCTAATTGCTGTATACTTGTCTTGCTTGCTTAGCTTTAGAAATACATGACTGGTAGGTTAGTTTTCGTTAAAGGTGAATTGTGTGTTGTCTGTGCCACTAGCACCACCAAACTTAATTGCAAAAATAATAGCTAGATAACCATTGCCCAACCAAACAGAGATTTCTGCAGCTATCGCCCCAAACTGACACCATTGGTTGAGCCACTGTTGTGTTTCGGGGCTGGTCGGGGTGCTTCAACAAACATAGCAATGTTTTAAAAGCGCCACAATCCCAGTGTTTACACCTTCCTGGAAAATCAACCTTGGCTTACTTCTAGTCGTCTCTGCATATTAAGCTTGAATAGCAAGTATTAGAAAGTATAGACATAAGCTTTCAGAAACAGACCTGAAAAATTCCTTTAAATTAGATGCAATTCACCGTTCTGTAAACATGTAATGTTTTACCAACACAATCAGTGTGCGGCGACACTCTCTCTTAACATCCTGTCTCTCACTAATTTGCACCTCACCAGAAAAATCTCAGGATGCTGTGAAGAGCGCAGAAAACACGGCAAGATGGAACAGGATATACGTTCCTTTAAAAGTATGATTTCAAAAAGCTTTCAAAAGAGCTTTTTATGCATGCAACAGGCAGATACAATTGAAGCAAAATAATTAAAACCATTTTCTGTCATTTTTCTCAAATCTCTCTCGCCATACATCCCCACAGCATGCCTCTTTAGAGTGGCACGGCCGCCACGAGCCTGCTGGGAAAAGTCATTATGTATAATTAGCAAGTCTCTGCCTATCACTTTCATTTCAACCGCAAATACAATTTTAGCTCTCATAATAGCGAGAGAGGAAGAGACAGAAACAAAGCGAGAGACATGTACATCTTTTTTCTACCTTTTCAACTATCCAGCTTTTTCAACAAACATGCACTGTGCTGTATGCGGTAAGCAGTACACAAGTATTGCATTACAAACAAACACAGCAGTAATCTAACCACATAATCAGTATCCAGTTGCACGGCTGAATTACTGTGCCAAAGTTTAGTTCATTTGTCGTTCAGAACGAAATTAGGAACGTGATCCATTCCTGTGCTCATCACTTCAGTGGATCCCATGGTGACGGGTTGCCTGTAGGCTGCAGCCAATTACGGTTGCCATAGTGCAATTGTGTTCTGTTGTCTTGGCAACGCCTGTACGTGATGTGTGAAAAGCAGCAAACAGCCCTCTTATTTGTATCATGGGATTTCTTTGCAAGGCCACGACCTCTGGGGCTGTTACAGGAATCGCAAGAGCTTGTGCATATCAAAACAATAATCTCGCACACACTTGTCCCTTGATGGAGACTCTCATTTCATTGCCCTGAACTTGACAAGCATCAAAGCAGAACAAATGTTGGCTAATTACATCCCAAAAAAATGTGAATGTAATCTGTGGCCATGAAACATTCTCTATTGCTCCACTGAGCGGGATACGAACACACACACACACACACACACACACACACACACACACACCATTCTGAGGGCTGAACCGAATAATGAAAGCAGTTGTAACATAGCAAAGCTTCTTGACTGCTTTAATGAGAGCGTTAAACATGTTGGCCATCTGTCCTGAAAGGCCAAACCACTCCAGCCACTCTGAACCTCATCTACTAGCAATTTCATTCTAGACGCAAAGGGGCGATTTCACTAAATAGGTGCACCAATTTAGAGCGCAGTTAAATTACAGTCAAGCTACTAGCTAAACTACAAGCTACTAACAAAAAGTAGCTAACTATGTCAGTGTCAATGTCACTTATTTATAGAGCACTATTAAAAACAAAACAATTAAAAACTACTTACTGTACATTGATGCATTTTTATATTTTGCCAGTATGTGTTTCATAACTATGTGTTTCTTAAAGGACTATTCTGTGTTCAATAGAAAGCTCAATCGACAGCATTTGAGGCTTACTACTGATTACCATTCAAATATATTCACCTACTGTTAAAAAAAGCAAAAACTGAGGTGACAGTGAGGCACTTACAAGTGAATGGGGCCAATCTGTAATCGTTAAAATGCACACTGTTTCAAATGTAAAGCCACAAGACAAACAATATGCATGTTAACATGATTTTAGTGTGATAAAAACACTTACTAAGCTCATCGAGTACTCGAAGGGGAATGACTGTATATATAATAACATGTCTGACAAATGTCTCTGTCTGTCGCATTGTCTTGTTGTTCCAGTGTATCATCTATTCATTAATATAGGCTGTTAAAAAAAATGTACAAAAGATTGCATAATCAAAATATAATGCATCATATTTTGTCATTATGTGAAGGTTTGATGCCCAAATCCATGAAAGAATGTGCACAACACATGTCTGTTTGTTCTTCCTTCAGGTTACCGTAGTAATCATAGTAAGCGTGCATCAGTTTTTTTAGTGACTGTCTGAATGTCTATTTTCAAATAGCGGTTGGTTTAACAGATGATGTCATAGACATTGCGTTTTTAATATGCGTGTTAAGATGAAGTTCAGTTTTGAAGATGCTGCGTTCTGTTCCATTTAGCTACGCTCTGGCTAGCTGTTTGAAACACTCGCCAGCTGTATATGCACTGCTTCAACGTGTTGAGTCCACTGCCACACGCCGAGTGTGTGTGTGTGTGTGTGTGTGTGTATGTGTGTCCCCAAGTGTTCGCTCCAGTTGGGAAAGGCACGATGCTCCATATTGTTGTTGCTGTGACGATTCATGTAGCGTTCCATTCAACTCGGAGATTCTGAATTTCCACCTTTCAACTGGGAAAAGTGCAACGGAATGACACATTATGTCAGACTTCAAACTTGGAAACTGGTGCGGAAATCTTCAACTCTCATTTCGTCGAATTGTAGGTGTGTTACGTCACACAAACATTTCAGCACTCAGGGCAGGGAGGTTTACAGTCAGTGACAACATTCACTTTTATTAAATAATATCCATTAATGAGTGAAAGTGCTTACAATAAATGATAAAACATTTTTAGCAACATTTTGCAGAGACACGGTAATTACACTGTCTTGATTATTGTAATGATAGCATTGCAGCGTCATATATCAGTTTGTTTGCTGAGACGTTTCTGACAATCAATGCACCCATCAAAATCACATAATCAATCTAAAAAATGTACAAAATATGCTCTCTATTTGACCCGTTTGCGTTTAGTTGTCAGATAATTGTCACTGAATTTCGAATTAAGTGAAAAGTCACATCATGCATGATCACCAACTATCATCGTTTTCATGATCGATCATTGCTGCTACGTCCGTGTACCTGAGTACTCATGCCCATCCTTTACTTGGGGCCAGTGGTGGCTCAGCGGTTAAGGCTCTGGGTTACTGACCGAAAGGTCGGGGTTTCAAGCCTCAGCAATGTCAACATACCACTGTTGGGTCCTTGAGCAAGGCCCTTGACCCTATCTGCTCCAGGGGTGCAGTTTCATAGCTGACCCTGTGATCTGACCCCAGCTTAGTTGGGATATGCGAAAACAACTCCATTTCATTGGCTCTATACCTGTACTCTGCACAATGACAATAAAGTTTAATCTTAATCTTTAAACCCTTCAAAAATTGTCCCCATTGACTTACATTGTAAGTGCCTCACTGTAACCTAGGTTTTTGCTTTTTATTTTTAAAAGAAAAAAGAGGGACGAGTAGAAAATTTTTTGTGGTAATACACAAATGCAGTCAATTAAGCTTAACTTGTATTGAACCTGGAAAATTCACTACATTAAAGCAATTTGACCCTCAGAGAACAAGCGTAGTGGAGTTGCACTGTTTCTTTAAAGCAATTAAATTACATTTAAATAGTTTTATTAAAAAAATTTTTCCCCTAAATATTCATTATTGGGACTTTGGGGTTTATGGGGGTCAATACCTTTTAAAATATATAACTATTAGATAATAAAATATGTCATTTGATATAAACCATATTTTTCTGAAAAAAATATTCTCGATTAGGGTGACAGAATTAAGCATTAACTACAATAAGAAAAACTATAACTAAAAATAAAACGAGGATTAAGCATTAATTACAATAATTAACAAAAAAAATAAATACAAAAAAAACTAGAATATCACAAAGTGGAAAACATAAACAAATGACAGCATCAAACAAAAAATGTTGCTATATAAAAGACGCACAAGGGCAACAATTTGTATGATTAAATAAAATCAGTTCATTTCAACGTAGTCTCATAGAATGAGCGTTTATAAAAACATCTATGTGTCGTTGCAATTTCCTGGTGAAACACTAGCGGTGCTACAACAACTGTGCTTTTTATTGACTTTCACACAAATCACGTGTACAACGGCTGATTATGACTATATAAACACTTATTTTTTGCACTATTACTCACACACTGCTATGTTATGATATTCCAACATTTTTACTATCATGCATCATTTAAAAAAATGTATTACAGACTCACCTACATTTTGACACTTATTCCAAAGTGATTAGCTTCCGTGGTAGCTCAGTGTTGGACTTTGTGCTCAGAAGTCTGCGGTTTGAGACCAGTCAAGCACATAATTGAGTGTCATAGAAGTGACATTAAATGACGTGGTTGCTGCAGAAAATGTGCTTTTCATTTTGTATTTGGTTTAGGTTAGGTTTAGGTGTTGGCTTTGGGTAAGGATGTCTGTTTTGTTTACCTCTCAATTTTCTTTAGATCAATGTCGGTTAGGTAAGGTTAAAGTTAAAGTTTTAGATTAGGGAGATATATTTTACTCAATTAAACTTCAACTTAATATTCACCTTATCTGATTACACCATTTGACTCGCTTTTGGCGCCTCCTGCTGGACATTTCACTGAGAAACTGCAGCCAAATGTCTAATGAGGCAAATATTTTCATTTTGAAAAAAGCTTTGCCATGGTCACGTGATGCTCATGAGACCAGGGCTAATGCTTTCCAAAAAGCATTGGAAGCCTAAGTAGATCGTAGAAGCCACTGGCGCCAATGGTCTCTATGATCAACTAAAGCTTGCGATTCTTTTGGCAAAAGGCTGGTTTATTAACACATGACGTACAAATTGTGTTTCTTTTTTTTTTTTGCGCCATTATCTGATTTGCATAAATCCTTTAGTGAATTAATTCCTAGTGAATTCTTTGCATGTAAATTACTTTTTGAAATCCAAATTTAATTGGTAGCTCTACTGGGACAGAGGCAGAACCACAATCAGCGGCAACTTATGATATTCAGAGGCTTTTTAGTGAAAGTCGTGCACTGAATATTCCATTGCCCGATCGCTTTTAATGTGTATGCAATTATGCTAATACTCCATATTCGGTGTGGCTGATCAGCATCTCTTTGGAAAAGGGAAGAAAACTGAGTGTAAGTGAAATGTGGATGAGGGAAGACTGCAGACAGACTTACTAATGAGCAATTCTACAGTCTCTCTGGCCTGATGTGGTTTGATCCCTAATGGAAAGCAAATTGAAAATCAGTGGTCCCATTGGGGGCTGCGTTAACCTCTATGGTGCACACACACACACACACACACACACACACACACAAATACCCACTCTCGCTTGCAATCAACAAACCCATCAAGGACAACGTTAACTTTGGGAAAGCTACTAGTTTCGCTACCACGACAAGTATTTCTTCTAATATTACTGCAGCTACATCACAACTGTTGGTATTACAATTACTAATATGACTAGTTATAGTAATACTAATGCTACTAAATTTAGTTTAAATACCATTACCACCACAACCACTACTAATTTTACTACTGCCATGGCACTACTGTTAGAACCACTACTACTAATATTACTATTTATATTAATACTAAAGCTAATATTTTTAATATTATCATCACAACTACTACTTTTACTGCTTCTACAGCACTATTGTTAGTACTACTAGTAAAATTACTAGTTCTTCAGCCGTGGCCAAAAGTATTGGCAGTGAGATAAATTTTGTCTTTTGCAAAGTTTGCTGCTTCAGTATTTGTGGATTATTTTTTTCACACATTTCTACGGTATACTGGAAAACAATTATAAGCATTTCATAAGTTTTAAAGGCTTATATTGGCAAAAAAAAAATCTATATATGCACAGAGTCAATATTTACAGTGTTGACCCTTGTTCTTCATAACCTCTGCAATTCACTCTGGCATGCTGGATATCAGCTTCTGGGCCAAATCCTGACTGATGGCGATCCATTGTTGCCTTATTAGTGCTCAGAGTTGATCACAATTTGTGGGCTTCTGCTTGTCCACTCTCCTTTTGAGGATTGACCACAGGTTCTCTATGGGATTAAGATCCGGGGAGTTGCCTGGCCATGGATCCAAAATTTCAAACGTAATGATCTCCGAGCCACTTCATTATCACTCTTGCCTTGTGACACGGTGCTCCATCATGCTGGAAAATGCAAGGATCATCGCCAAATTGCTCCTGGATTGTTGGGAGAATTTGCTCTTGCAGGAATTTTTGATGCTAATCTTTATTCATGGCCGCGTTTTTGTGCAGGATTGTGAGCGACCCCACTCCCTGTGATGAAAAGCAACCCCGTACATGGATGGTCTCAGGATGCTTCACTGTTGGCACGACACAGGACTCATGGTAGCGTTCACCTTTTCTTCTCCGGACTATCGATTTTCCAGATGTCCCAAACAGTCGGAAGGGGGCTTCATCAGAGAAAAAATCTTTGCACCAGTCTTCTGCTGTCCAATCCTTGTACCTCCAGCATAACTTCAGTCTGTCCTTGATGTTTTTCTTGGAGAGAAGTGGCTTCTTTGCTGCCCTTCTTGACACCAGGCCATTGTGTCCATGCAGATGCACTGTGCTAATATTGAGCTCTGCACTGGTGGTGATAGGATTCCATAGCTGACTCCTCAGGAGGTGGTGGTCCTGGGGCGTACTGGACACTCTGGGACATCCTGAAGCCTTCTTCACTGGAGTTGAACCTCTCTCCTTGAAGTTCTTGATGATCCGGTAAATGGTTCTTTCAGGTGCAATATTCTTTGCAGCAATTTCCTTGCATGTGAGGCCATTTTGATGCAAATCGATGATGGCTGCACATCTTTCTTTAGAGGTAACAAGAACACAATGATTGGAAGCATTCTTCCCTCCTTTTATAGCAATCAGTCTGCTCTTATAATCCAATCAGAATGAGAGTGATTTCACCTGACTAATACTCGTTCACACTTTCCCAGGTGCTGCTGATATGATTAGTGAAATGATGTAAGCTGGTAATTTTGTGCCAGGGCCAAAAAAACTGTGAAAATTGTTTATATATATATATATATATATATATATATATATATATATATATATATATATATATATATATATATATATATATATAATTGTTTATATATAAGTTCATATTGTTGGCCAATGAAGCTTTTTGCAATTATTTAAAATGTATCTGATCACTCTGCACAATAATCTAGGAACAATGTGAATTAACACCACAACAACTGAAGTTAATAGCTAATCATAAGTTTGCTTATTAGTACATCCCTCTATACATTTAGGAAAAAGATAAGAAAAAATTAAAATACAAAAAATAAATTATTTTCTATTTGCTGTTAACTATTTATTATGTTAGAAAAGAATGAATGTGAGTGCTGTGAGAGCTAGAGAGCTACTCAGACCTCATTTACACAGGCAGCCTGCTTTGAAAAAAAAACCTTAATTTCTGCTATCCAGCAGTCAGTCCAATGAATCCAATTAACAATCCTCACACGCTACAGAGAAAAACAGAGTACAAAGAGTGAAAATGAATCACGTTTTGATTGCCATTATAAAAGATTTGATTCATCATTTAAGAGAAAGTCCATTATTTTCTCAGAGTTCCCTGCAGTGTGATGTGCTAATTGAACATAGGCAGCTGTTATCCGTGTTTACAGTAGTGTGACTCTAATGTTTAACGGCTGGGGTTTACGGTGTACTCTTCCTGTGGATATATGATGTAATAGTTCAATAAACCTCAGCGGAATTCTTTTCCATCATCCAGTACTTGCAGTCTTTCTGTCACTCCTTCTAGTGTTATCATAGTCAACAAAAACAACAACCAAAACTAAATGAAAATGTTATAGTTTTAACATATTTGTTACCTGAAATAAAAAAATAAAACTGTTGTAAAAACTGATTTGTTAACAATTTTGAACAACATATCTTATACAACTTTGTAAAAACTAAACCTAAACTAAAGCTATCATTTTCATTACTCAAAACGAATCAAATAAATACAACAAATTCATTTTAGTTTAGATTTTCAAACACGTTATATTACAGTAGGCTATTTGTGACGAGGAGGAGTGGGGGGGATGGAGACGATGGGCGCCTGGCGCTGAATCAGCCCAATCAGCGGGAGAGGGATAAAAAGGAGTCGGGGACACCAGTTCGAGAGAGATTTTATGTTATGTTCAGTTCTTTTATGTCATTAAAGTTATGTTGACTGTTCTGCTGGTTCCTGCCTCCTCCATGCCCATCCTTACTGGTTACATTGGTGCTGAAACTCAGGAAGGAGGGATGCACTGTTGTGGAGTCCTCGCCGCTGCCATCCACCAGGGGACGGAGGAGTGGCTGCCGGACACTGGGAGCCAGAGAAACTGCAGGCATCTGCCAGGAAGGAGAGGAGCAGTTCCTTCCGCAAGGGGTCAGAGGACTCAATGCCGTCCACCAGGGGATGAGCAGCTGTCATCTAGGGAGCAAGCTTCTCTCATTCACTCTCTCCTCTCTCTCTCTCTCTCGCTGTCTCTCCACCTTGCTCTTTTCCTCTCTCCTCTTCTCACCTCCCCAAGAGCTCCAGAGAGGCAGGGAAAACCTGCTGGCAGTAGGATAGATGGTAGGGCAACACCTCTCCTCTAGGAATGGAGGGGAGTATGTCATGCCGGAGGTTTTCCCGGCCTAAATAGGGTGGTGGAGGAGTGTGACTAGGAGGAAGGCGTGGCCGGGCCGTAACGATGGACGCCCGGCGCAGAATCAGCCCAATCAGCGGGAGAGGGATAAAGAGACGCCAGGGACGCCAGTTCAAAAGAGAGAGTGATGCTGTCTGTGTGTTTTGTTATGTTTAAGTTCAGTTATGTTATTAAAGTTTATGTTGACTGTTCTGCAGGTTACCGCCGCCTCCTTGCCCATCCTTACCCATTAAGACTATTTTAATCCAAAGATTCAAAATACTAAAGCATTTATAAAAACTAAATATACTGAAAAAAACCTAAAAACAAACAAGTACAAACAGTAAAACTACAACAGAGAAAATGAATACAAATTTAACTAAGAAAACAAAACAGAAATAAAAACAAAGTAAACATTAAAAACTAAATTTATGTCTCATTCATTTAATTTTTTTCTTATTCCTTGTGAAGTTTTTGCTGTGTTGAAGTATTTCCATGCATCTGTTTCCTGTAATTCAGGGGCTTCATCACAGACACACAGCAGCAGGGACTCGTTTTCATCAATAATGCAGCTAAAGTGCCTCAATTTGTCCTGTGCGAACACAAATCACCTATGCTGTAATGTTGCTGTACTTGCCAAGTATGAGTAATAAGCTACTTTACATCCGTGTGCGTGAGTGTGTGTGCACACTGACCTATATTTAGTTGAAACCGTGAGGCATGTGCTGATATAATAATTTGGAGAAAGTGAGCACAGACACAGACCGATGTACAGACAAAACATGCTGCGTTGATGCTGTCGGTTTGGAAACATTTGTCGCGCTACTGTCATGTATTCTGTCCATTTCAACTATAGTTCATATGGAAAATCCAACATTTTGTTAACATTTTCTTCTAACACCATTACTAGTACTACTGCTGCATTACTACCATTACTCATATAATAGTACAGTTGCTAAAACATTTACTACTACTAACTACTTTTGCTAGTATTATTACATATAATTTCTATAGCATTACTACAATTACAAATATAAATATTGTTAATAATACAAATATTAGTATTAATTACATGTCCACAATTACTATTAAAATAAATACGAGTTACTTGTAAGAACATAATTAATTCTTCCTTACTTCACATCTTTTTCCTTACTTTCCTACTTCCTTGTCTTTTTCTTTTCTCCCTCCCTCTTTCTTTCCACCCTTCCACTTTTTCTTCCTTTTTTCCTTCCTTCCTTTCCTTACACCATTTTTCCTTCCTTCCTTCCTTCCTTCCTTCTTTCCTTCCTTCCACCATTTTTCCTTCCTTCCTTCCTTCCTTCCTTCTTTCCTTCCTTCCACCATTTTTCCTTCCTTCCTTCCTTTCCTTACACCATTTTTCCTTCCTTCCTTCCTTCCTTTCCTTACACCATTTTTCCTTCCTTCCTTCCTTCCACCATTTTCCCTTCCTTTTCTTCCACCATTTTTCCTTCCTTCCTTCCTTCCACCATTTTCCCTTCCTTTTCTTCCACCATTTTTCCTTCCTTCCTTCCTTCCTTTCCTTCCACCATTTTTCCTTCCTTCCTTCCCTTACACCATTTGTCCTTCCTTCCTTCCTTCCTTCCTTTCCTTACACGATTTTTCCTTCCTTTCTTCCTTTCCTTACACCATTTTCCTTCCTTTCCTTCCACCATTTTTCCTTCCTTCCTTTCCTTCCACCATTTTTCCTTCCTTCCTTCCTTCCTTCCTTCCTTCCTTCCTTCCACCATTTTTCCTTCCTTTTCTTCCACCATTTTTCCTTCCTTCCACCATTTTTCCTTCCTTTCCTTACAACATTTTCCTTCCTTCCTTCCTTCCTTCCTTCCTTCCACCATTTTCCTTCCTTCTTTCCTTACACCATTTTCCTTCATTACTATGTCCTATTTCTGTCTTTCTTTGCATTCCTTCCTTTTTGGGGGGTTTTGTCATGTTTTAATCCTCCTTATGCCCTAACACAACACACACATTCGTATACTGTATACACACACACACACACACACACACACACACACACACACACAGGAAATTCCTCGAGATGCCTGAGTTCAAGGCTGAATTGTTTAATTACATTAATCTCACTGCATCAGCTCACACAGATGAGAGTGTCACAAATAACAGCATCCAAAAGAGAACCAATCTGTGTGTGTGTGTGTGTGTGTGTGTGTGTGTGTGTGTGTGTGTGTGTGTCTGTGCTTGCATGCATGAGAAATTCACACAGCACAGTTGCCTGTCCCAATTTGTATTGTTTGTTTACGCTCTGCACTAACATCGAGTGAGCCGTCCTAGCGCATCTCTAGCAGAGGGGACGTTACATAAACGTCTAGACATCAATGGTCGTTCAAAGGATTCATTGCAGAAAAAAGTTAATTAGCAAACTGATTCCTCCTGCATATTCTCATCAGCTACACTTCATCTCTGTGGCTTTAAAAGCACAACACTGTTTCAATACCGTATGGCATTTTGGCTCCCGCTTTCCGGTGACATACAACAGCAGTTTTTCTCAAGCAAGAGATCTAAAACTTCAGTGAGCTAAAACCTCCGAGATATTTTAGTGTTCTATTATATATTTAAGTATTTCAGGAGTTATGTAAGGTAATGAAGACATGCTCAGGCACTGATTTGCTGTATCAGGCGAACCAGAAACAATTTGTCGGAGAAAGTTGTGTCACGTTTAGAATTCAAGGAATAGTTCACCATAAAATGAAAACACTTTCATTATTTAATCACATTCATGTTGTTCTAAACCATGTTGTGTTATTTTTATATCCAAAACTCCATTAAAAGTGCCATTAAAGCGGTCCGCTATATAAAGTAGAACAATAAATTCTACATTTAAATATATGTCGCAACCATATGAAGCAACAGCTTTGTGTGATGAACTAAAATGTACTGATCTAAAAATCGTCCCATCCACCAAAGCTCTAAAATAATCCGATGGCACATTGATGTGACACCGATATCAAAATGCCACACAAAGCTATTGTAACTGAATATTGTCCAACGTCTCAAAACGTGCTCAGAATTGCTGACTCTACAGTCAGAATTTCATATATTTCAACGTTCACTCAAATATTTTTCATCATTTTCCTTGTAGACCAAATTATCTGAGCTATGCCATCCATCCACATTCACCTTATAGCTCTTTACTCCTACTGTACGTCAACAATTGACTCATTAATATCCATTTATATTTCTCCTAAAGGAACTTTAGGAGAAACATCAGAGACAAAGTTCATACTTAAATTGCAACTGAGAACTCTGTGAATTCTCCTGAGATCTGAAAGAGCAACGTCTGAGCAATAAACTTTTCCTCTGTTAACTCAGGAAAACATATGAGTAAAGGTCAGTTGAATATTCTCACTTTGCAAACATCTGCACAGCCATATGCTCAACTCCTAACCTCTTCAAAGACATCTGCTGCTCACGGGAGCTGTCCAGGGTCCTGAACTGAACATAGGCGACTGCTTTTGTCTCACAGGAAGCCAATGCGTTCTATATGGGTTAAATTGCCAAGGAACTGTCCGTGGTCCTGAACACTGAATCTGGGGAGTAAAGACTGCTACATTTACACAACTGCCTCTCTTTTTATCTTAACAGAACCTGCGGCCCGCTATGGAAATTATGGAAAACAGATGACCACCAGTACCATACATACAGTTACCCCCGAAAAAGTATTTTTATCTGGACACTTAAGTAACAGTTAAATTATGATTGTAGTTGCACTAAATAACAAGCCAAACAACTCAAACAGAGTTTCATTGTTTTGCGAGAGGTGGTGGCGTAGTGGGCTAAAAACACATAACTGTTAATCAAAATGTCGCTGGTTCGAACCCCATGGCCACCACCATTCTCTGAGTCTATGGAGTGGTGGTGGCATAGTGGGCTAAAGCACATAACTGGTAATCAGAAGGTCGCTGGTTCGATCCCCACAGTCACCACCATTGTGTCCTTGAGTAAGACACTTAACTCCAGGTTGATCCGGGGGGATTGTCCCTGTAATAAGTGCACTGTAAGTCACTTTGGATAAAAGCGTCTGCCAAATGCATAAATGTAAATGTAAATATATGTTTGACATCCAGTTGTGTCTCATGAAATTTCAGTGTGAAAATAATGAATCCTGTTCTAGATTTGTCCTGATTTGTTGCATTCTCTTTATGAAAATCAAAACAAAAATATTACTAATATTTTATAACTGTCTTAAAAGTATTTAGAAAATGTTACAGTATCTAGGAATTTTGTATCCATTTTTGATAGATACAAGTGCCCGTAATTTCCAGTCCAACAGTATTTTGCCAAATGATGCAAAAATGTGAAAAAAGTTCAATTGTGTATTTAGGAGATAAAATGTTAGCTAAGAAATTAGAATTAGCAAGACAAAAATGTTAAAACTAAACAAAACAGGCCATTAAACAAAACCACGAAAGCAGACAGACCACAGCAGTGCTCATATTTTATTCAAGTAATACTGCAAAAGCACAAAACATTTTCAAGAAAAGCCTTGTTGTTTTCTTGTTTGCTCTGAATGAAAGTGCAACAGAAATAAAGAGAGAGAGAGAGAGAGAGAGAGAGAGAGAGAGAGAGAGAGAGCGAGAGAGAGAGAAGAAAGGGTAGCTATAAGCCGATTAAAAGCTGTAAATAGGCTTAAACATTGACACAACTGAGGGCCCAAACAAATATGCCCTTTTATTTATCTGCAGGACTCATACGTGAGGATGGCGATGTCTTGAAGTGCACAAACAATTTTCTCTCTTTGCAAGTAAAGCCCCTATTTTCCCCCTTAAACAGATAAACAGACTTAGTTCTATCCCGGAGTTTAATTTTTTTAAATATGCTAAGTGTCTGTCCAACAAACAGCAGCGTCTCTCAGGTGGAGTGGTAGTTTACACTTACATCACTCTGTTTTGTCTGCTCAGAGTACAGTCTGTGGGGAATAGCACTATAGCACAAGGGCTTTTTAAGCTTTGTTGGTTTATAAAAGTGGTGACAGTGAATGTCAGTGAATGTTGTTGGTTTTTTGCCGGTAAATGACAGCGCCACCCCATACAAGAACACAATGACTGCTGAAGTTAACTTGAGAATCTAGAAATAAGCATTCACACTCTCACAAACTAAATGATAAAGCAATAAGCCACAAACAATTACTTAGGAACTACCTAGGAACTGCATGGCAACACACAAAAAACACTCAGACAACCATAGCAACCACTTAGCAATGATCTGGCAATTACCCAGAACACCCTAGCACTGTGGTGGTCATTTGCAAAGGCAAGCACAACTTTGTCTAGTTATTCAGCTTGTGACTGTATTGCAAATGTCAGGTGATGCTTAAATGTTCTCTCGGTTCTGCAAACCCTTCACATGAAATCACATCATTCTGGCTGGGCTCAGGACCTAAAGGAGAGTCTAGAGTTACCTACTCATGAACATGACAACATCAGCTCTGAAAACTTGAGTAATTCTAAGAACTTACTTCATTTACTTCTTCCCTTGTGAATGTGAAGGCCACATTCATTTCCTAGTATCACAAAATGTCCAGGAGATTTTAAAGTAGGCCTCTATGGCTATGTTCAGACTGCAGGCAAATCAGATTTTTTCTCAAATCAGATCTTTTCAGGCAGACTGTCCGCACTATTAATGGCAAGTTATCAAATCAGATTTGCACGTTCAGACATAACCAGCCAATCTACATGGGTTGCTTTGGTAATGACGTTGGCGTACCCACGTGACGATGCTTTCAAAGCAGAGGCGGGAAAAATGGAGGTGCATCAATCTCGCTTTCAAAATAAGCGCCCTGTCCAGTCATGGTGCAGAACATCACACAGGAAAAACTCAGCGACGGAGGAGACTGGTAAATATTGTGATGTTCTGTGCTGCAGTCACCAATTTTTGACTTCATCATATTGTGTCGCGTTAAGAGTGATGCAAAAGACCATTTGAGATCCAACTTTTCAGGAGTTGGGGGCAGGACTATGTTTCTTTGATCAGCAGAGGACTAGGGACGTATTCAGAAAGCTGTTGGAAATTAAATGCTTATTTTTGAAAAATCACTTCGGTGGTGCTTGTGATGCAAATGTTCCACACTCAGCTTTAAACTGGACTTTTAATATGGATGAAATTAAAACAGAGATGTATTACTACTGCATAGAGAAAAACAATATTCAAATGTCATAATAATATTTATTATTATTATTCTTAGGCCTTTCTAAGCAAAACCTTACAAACGAGAGAGAAAGAGCTGCTGTTGCAAGGAATATATGTTTTTAGAGGCACCAAGCCATAAAGCAACCTGAGGTAAGAGTCTCTTAATCAAGGACACAATGGTGATCAGTCTATGTAACTTAAAACTAGTCTTACTTAGCCAGACTTCTGACTCATGGAGAAAAGACTGGTCCTCATTGCAACTTATTCTGGCAAAATGAAAACGTCTGGGTTACTGTAAGCGTACTGGGAGCCCTGATCTCTCGGAGTCTGTGGAGTGATGGTGGTGTAGTGGGCTAAAGCACATAACTGTTAATCAGAAGGTTGCTGGTTTGATCCCCACAGCCACCACCATTGTGTCCTTGAGCAAGGCACTTAACTCCAGGTTGCTCCGGGGGGATTGTCCCTGTAATAAGTGCACTGTAAGTCACTTTGGATAAAAGTGTCTGCCAAATGCATAAATGTAAATGGATCGTTTTCCAGAACACCAATTTTGATTGGCAGATGTCTTTTGCAGTCCCACGTCCCACCTCCCATACCCATATATAAGGGCGGACAAAAGGCAGGCTCGTCAGGACATTCAACAGAAGAGTCCCTCCTTTTTGGGAACCAGGGTTTCGCTTACAGTAACCTAGACGTTCCCTTTCAAGTCGGTCACTTTAACATTACAGTCGAATGACGACTAGGGGTCAGTAACAAACTTCATAGTCACAAGTAAAGGTTTTTAATGAATAAACCTCAGCGCTTACAGCTTCACAAATGCAAGTCAGCTTTACAACTTTACAATAACACATCACCTTCACAATCAGTCTCTGGACCCAGACTCTCTCAGTCCTCTTAGCTCTGGCATGGTCCCCAAGCTAACTACAATTGGAAACGGGTGTTAATCATTATCTGGTATATGCACCCTTAACGGTTTCTCTCCGGACGAATGCTCGACCACACCCCTGCTGCCACATGGTCCCTATAAAACAGCACCACAAAACTGATTTGGCAGAGCTTCATCCCCAAATTGTGGTAGAAAGTTTGCAGAAATCCAGCTTCCACACATGAATGGTGATGAGTCCTGGAAAGTGAGTGAGACATTAGTGACACTGCCATAGACTGTTTAGAGGGAGGACTGAATGTCTTTTCTGTTGTATTTATATATGTCACTTGATGAGGATGTTAGAAAATGCGGACGTAATCTTGTGACATGCAGTGAGCACCACGGTGTGGTAGCAGCTATGGCGGCCATTACCTAGGTGCTCTCTGAAATGCTTTCAGAGTAATCATTCTCCCTAACTTGAAGCCTTTCAAGTGGTGGAAAATAAATTAACTGCATGCGCCTACTTGAACGCTCACATTGTGTGAGAGAGCTCTTGACTCATTTGGCTCTCAACCCTAGTTGCTGCAGATGTGCTAGCAAAATATCTTTGTGCTTGCCACTCCGAGCTCCTGACTGTGCTAAAATTAGTGCCAGCCGGTATTTTTCTTGAAATAAGAAAACAACGGCTGTAAAACCAACAAGAAGGCCCTACACCTCTGAACACAGTATGTGTGTGTCCTGCCCTCAATCGTGGAAGACGAAACGCTGTTAAATCGAAGCGGCCGCCTTTGTAAACGTTCACCACGTTCAAACGTTCAAAACTGTGTAAACGTTCATCATGGGTACCATCTGGAAATGCCTGGTAATGCACTCAAAGCATTTGCAGGAAAGGGCACAGGGTCTCGGTTTCTGTTCGAGAATGTATGGTAATTGGGTTTGTGGCAAAGTGAGGAGGCAAAGGAGCTCTTTATCAAGTATGTAATTGCAATTCTGCATGTATACTCTTGTTTTATGTTTAAAAGAACTCATGATTTTAACACTCTCGCAGCAGTGGTTGTGGGTAAAAATGTAAAAATTGTGCCCTAACTTGGTTACATTAAAATAGAAGATAATTATACTTGCTTTAAGAGAATGTATCTTAAATATAAGTGTATTTATTCACTTGCTGCAGTCAAGACAAAATACACTTATATTCAAGATCAGTTCTCTAAAAGCAAGTCAAAATATCTTATATGCTGCTTCTCAGGTGAATGCATCTTTTTTTTAAAAAGGATTTTTAGATATTTTTAAATATTTGTATTTTTAATATTATATTCAACATTCTCAGATAACAATGTTTTCTTCTGCAGTATAGTTCTTAAAGTAAATGTACGTTGTTTTAAATAAGTTTTAGATATTTATATTGGAAAACAATCCAAAACAAAAACAAATCAATATTGTATTTATTTATTTTTTGTAATATTTTGTTGCAGTGTATAATGGGGCAAAGACTACTCTCTCTCACTTTCGATCCATCTTTAACACACACAAAAAACAAACTCTCTCTTATTAATAAAGCTGCATACTGCCAATATTCTTCACAATAAGAAATGAACAGTGACATATATTTTGATTCAATAAGTCATGAGCCATCACGTTACAGTCTAGCTGCATTAAGCATGTGTGCTCAAGGGATGAGCATCCCCATCAGCCGGGTGCAGTTTCAATCTCTCCCCCTTAGATCGAGACATTCGCGCAACTCATAGAAGAGGCACTGACCGCACAGAGAAGTGCCAGTTTCGGATTTGCAGTTATTTCCATGATCTGCTTCTGAACTATCTGAACTTTAATAAAGCTATAACACATGAAATATAACTGCATTTAAGATGTAACACAAGGCTGTTTCCTTTACGACCATCAGCTCCACTTACTCCATAACGAGAGTGCTTCTGTCTACTTATTTTGTATTTTTGCAATTACTTTGTGATTTACATCACCTGAAGCCGTTTGAAATGTTTAGAGTGCATCTGGGCTGTGAGCCGTGTAATTATTCCTCTCCTCAGTCATAACTGCAGTGCTGCTCTCATCATTAGATTTTAATGTGATCTCATGTTACGTTAAATGAGATCAAACAACTATTAGACAATATAC
This sequence comes from Moxostoma hubbsi, assembly GCA_032164185.1. Taxonomy (NCBI): domain Eukaryota; kingdom Metazoa; phylum Chordata; class Actinopteri; order Cypriniformes; family Catostomidae; genus Moxostoma; species Moxostoma hubbsi. The sequence goes on from JAVLUX010000004.1 coordinate 3,082,209, forward strand.
ATTTTTGTCGACAATTTTTTATTGTTTCCGCTGTCAATAATATCGACTAATCATTTCTGCCTTATTCATAAACTCGGAGTGCTTCTTTGCAGCTTAGAATTTTTTGGAGAAAGTGTATTTGCATCTCTGAACAAGCTCAAATGCAACAAGAGAATGTCAGGAATCCTTACCTGTCTGCCTCGTGAATCTCTAAAAGGTTTACCCAGAGATGCCACTCAAGTGCACCAAACTGTCCAGCGTTCCTCTGACGGCTTTTGAAGAGCACGAGGATTTTATTAGTCCCGATCCTCCAGGATTTGGACAGGAGTGAAGGGCACTACCTTCATCTAAGTGCAGAAGCGGGGCATGAGTGTGCCGCAAAATGCTTCTACCACCTGTGAAAGGATGGTAAAGCCTTTCTGCTCTGCATGATTTAGCATGGTAGAGACGTTCACTCATGAAATGTGGGTGCGAGCCGAGAAGGGTGCACGCCATATTCTGGAGAGCTCGGCATACACCTTCAGTGTTCAGGCACAAATGGAAATGACTCGAGCCTGATGCCTCACTTTCTAATGCAACGGCAAACAATCATCTGGGGATATGCCAAACAAAATTGAACCCTTCATCTAGCAGAGAATTTCGTTGGTACTAGCAAGGAGCCCCCCCAAAGCTTGCACCGGCGGGAGTCGCCTGAAATCTCTGCGCTCCATATCTGAGCCTCACACAACACCTGACTGTGCTCCACAGAGGAGTTGTTGCAGGAAACTGTTGATGTGGCAGCGTTCTTCATAAAGAACGCCTACCGCAATCTTAGTGTGTTAATGCTCATGCATTCACAGAGAATACATTGTATCATTGAACATTGCTTCAGCATGGGCGCTGCCCAAACATGAAAAACAGTAATTGTTCAGGAAATACACTTATTATTCTATCCAGAAAAGGACATTTGTATCACACGTGTTGCATTTTGTTTGTATATAAAATTGAACATTTTTGAACACACAAACAGGAGTGGGATACCACTCCTCTTTTGATAATCATAAGCATACACTTTGCCGGGCACCCAGGGAATGAAATATCTTCTGTTGAATCTCGTAGCAAAAACCTTGCACTGCTAGGTAGGAATATGATTCGAAGGGAGTGATTTATAGAGAGAGATATGTTCTCAAATCATGAAGGAGAATGTTCTGACAAGCCTGTCTTTCATCCGGCCTTATATATGCTCGTTGAGCATGGGATGCGGGACTTCGAAAGACATCAGCCAATCAAAATTGGCATGAAGGAAAGCCTTTCTGAGAGATCGGGCTCTCGGTAGCGACCCTTGTCATCATTAGACAGTAATGTCAAAATGACTGACTTGAAAGGGAATGGCCACTTAGAAAGAAGAGAATACCTAGTTGTTGTTTTTTTGTTGTTGTTGTCTCAAGTTTATTATAATAATGTTGGCGAATTAAGGTAGGTAGAAGTAGCAAGTCTGCCTCCATTCTGATTCACAGTTCAATCAATTACAGATGAATAAATAGGAGTGGTTGTGGTGGTGTAGTGGTCTAAAGCACTAAACATATATGCAGAAGGTTGCTGGTTTGATCCCCACAGTCACCACCATTGTGTCCTTGAGCAAGGCACTTAACTCCAGGTTGCTCCGGGGGGATTGTCCCTGTAATAAGTGCACTGTAAGTCACTTTGGATAAAAGTGTCTGCCAAATGCATAAATGTGAATGTAAATGTAATGAATAAAAAATCAAGTTCCTCATGACATTTCTTTTTCTCTCATAAAATATAGTGTTTCACTCTGAAATGTATAGCATTAAGGATAGAAAATGGGTTATGAATGCCATTTAACATTGACAGTGTGTAGTTAAAAACTGAGAGTTTCTTGTTAAAATTATGCCACTAGAGTGACATTTCTTTGTTAGTCTGTGTCAGAAAAATCTATAAAATCATGATCTGTGTTCAAAGCAGCAAGCAGGAACCGTTCAACTGAATTAATCCGCAATGGCCATTCCATTAAGTCTAAATCAGCATCTCGAAAAAGCAAGAAATAACCAGTCTCAATCCACATTTACATTTCACATGGCTGATTCATCCAATTCAATACATCATAAGGCAGTTAACTTCAAAAGCCATTACAAAATCTATGATGCAGGCTATAATACAATCATATTGTACAATTAGCTTGCTTCATTAACAGAATGGCAAGCCTTCTCATCCGAATAGGAATGCTAATGTTCAGCCCAGTGACCCCTAAACAGTGGGACAAAATGTCAAAGTTTAACAAGCGTTTAACAAATATCACTCCTCAATTGTGTGTACTATGATTATGAGATTTTAATGGTGGTTCTTGATTTGAGAAACGCTTTCGATTTTCTCAGCTCGCTCGACTGGAACATTGTGGGTGCAATACAATTTCTCAAAAATAAGTGCTGGAAAAAGTACCTTAAACATGCAAAACTCTACTGTAGCAAACTGTCTGCTCATTCTGTATGTTATCTTCTACTCTATACTCTATTTGCTGTATTCTCCTTACATCTATTACTGCTTCTCCCCCCAAAAAATGACCAGCTCATGAAAAGCTGCGATAGGTAGCCCTGTTTTCCTCCGTGCTCTCTTGGGAACCCATAGCGTGAGTGCTATGCATGCCAGCGCACACCCGTCATTGGTGGAGACCAGGCCAAAGGCATGTCTCTGACAGCAAACAGCCGATTTGCTTTGATTGTAGATCAATTGCTGAGAAAATGAAAGTTTTCTTTATTAAGGCCAAAATGTGTCAGATCATCTATTTGGTGACTCTGCTAATGACCGAAGCCGGACCTCTCGGCTCATATCATCTCCAAGCACCATTAATCAAATGGACCAAGCCAGACGCTCTACCGCTGCCAACTACAGGAGAAGGACAATGAGTTGTCAGTGGAATCATTTAAGAAAGGATGAATGATCCTGTAAAATAAACTATCTGAGTGTCAATGATTAAATAGTAGTGCTTGCAAAGGCAAGCATAACTATTACTATTGCTCATGCTCAGGCTTGTGATTTGAACAAACTCAGTAAGTATCCGTAAGTATAACAATTTGGTGTGTGACACATTCCCCACTGTTTGGACATGATTGATATCTCAAATCATGTGGCTTGTTGAGGAGAGGTGTGCTATTACTTTTCTAAGGGATCAGACTTGTGTTGTTTTTCTCCTGGTGAATGATAAAACGGGTGGAAAAAAATCCCATATATTTACATTGAAGGAGGGACACAAGCCATAGAGTCCTGCATAACAGACCTACTGGTGGGACTCTTTGACTTAGGCCAGTAATCAACCACTGAGAACATCATAGTAACACCCTAAAAAACACACATTGCAATGCTCTCAAAAGAACCCACAACACCCATTTTGGCAGGAACTTTTAAACAAGCACGCACCACTCATACTGTATCTTCTATTGTAAATGTAAAATATCAAATCAGGTAATGTGATTTTCAGAATATATCTCAGTTCACATCAGATTTGACCTCAAGAGTTTATCTCAGATTTGACCACAGAGTTTACTTTACTTCAGATGTTCCCTCTTTAGTCACCTCAGTATACTTCAAATTTATCTCAGTTTTCACCTCAGTTTACTTCAGATTTACATCAATTTACCTCAGATTCTTCCTCTTTAGATTTACCTCACTATACTTCAAATTTTACCTGAGAGTTTATCTTGGATTTTACCTCAATTTACTTCAGACTTCACCTCACTTTACTTTTACCTCCGAGTTTATCTCACATTTTACTTCGGAGTTTATGTCTGATTTTACCTAGATTTTCTTTATATTTTCCCTGAAGTTTATCTTAGAATTATTCAAAGTTTACTTGAGATTTTGCTTCAGTTTGTTTAAATTTATACATCAGACTCTACTTCAGTTTATCTTTAATCTATTTTAGATTTCACCCCAATGTTTACCTTAGTATTCACCTCAAACATGAACTCTGACTCTATAGTAAAAACATTAATATAAATCATCAGTAATATATAAATCATCAGTTATATATATATATATATATATATATATATATATAAATAAAATGTAGGCCTATTTAACACCCTTGTTTGTTATTATAGCCTTCAAGTTATAGGCTCATAGCCAGCCTAGTGGAAGGGGGGTTCTTTTTTCTTTTTCAAAAGTGGACCTTTTTTTGCAGTATTTCCCCATATTTTGTATTTGATTATGAGATTCAAATACTAAATTTTGGTGACTTTTTATGCACCAATTTGTGCTGGATTAGCTTGTCATGCTTTTTGATGCACTGAAAATATTTACTACAATGTTGTCAAATTGCTTACCAAGTATAACAACTGTACCCTGTTTGGCGGTCTTTTTGAACTTATGTTCAATATTCTGCGACAATGGCGCTGCCGCCTGCTTTCTCTTCCGTCTCTCCTGCTCTTTTCGCGCCATACTCACTATCCAGCTGGATGTCGTTGGCCTCACTGATTTAGCGCGGGAAAGTTTGGCGTTCGACATTCGGTTTCGCAGATGTAAGGGACCGTCTGAAAACTCCACTCACTACGCTAAAACATAGGAGATGTCCACTCATTCATTCAATTCACGTGCAAGTTATACATAAAAAAAATAAATAAATAAATAAAATAAAAAAAAATCTGTAAATACATTTTCACATTCAGAATGTTCTTATAACTTCCCAGAGGACAGACAGACATACTACAGGTGAGATTATTACAATATGACCCATTATATAAGTACAGTAGTCAAATTTAGAGGATAGAAGGACTTACTACTTCATCACTAAAATTCAAATTACAAAAAAATAAATAAATAAAAAAAAAAAATAGAAAAAATGATTTTGGTGAATTTTAGTGAATATTTTTCTAAAATAATTGATTACTGTACTTGATGATGCTGTAATAATTCTGAATGTGAACATTTATTTTATTTTAATTTTTTTTTCGTGTATAACTTGCACATGAATTGAATGAATGAGTGGACATCTCCTGTTATAGGGTAGTGAGGGGAGTTTTCAGACGGTCCCTTACATCTGCGAACCCGAACGTCCAAAGAATGTCGAACGTCAAACTAACTTTACCGCGCTCACAGATTTTGCTCTGAGTGCATAACGTCAGTTGCTGCGTATGTAACTCCTGTAAAGGATGATATTAATGAATACAAAAAAATTGTACTTAAATTCTGGACCTTTGTCAACGAGGAAAGGGGGGAGGGGGTCGTTCAAACTACCCGAATCTCCCCTGTCTACGGGCTTGTGTTATTACTATATGTCTATTCCATCTGTGCAATTGTTATTTCACTATAGTTTACTTGTTTTGCCAATACTGTATAAATTAACATTGAATTAAAGACAGTTGAATAAGTACAGTGATTAAAATGTATCCTGAGCTTGCTGGACTGGACATAAATGATGTAGTAGCCAGTCAGATGGGGTGAGCTTCAAAGTAGTGTGACAGAGAGAGAGAGAGAGAGAGAGAGAGAGAGAGAGAGAGAGAGAGAGAGAGAGAGAGAGAGAGAGAGGGGGGGGGGGGTGTTCATGGAGACAAGACACATTTAGCATCAGAGCTCTGTGAGACAGGACTCAACCGGCCTTACATATCACACCAAACCATTTTAATAAGACAAGAAAATGAAACACGTCGTACAGTAAGAAGAGAGTGATGGAAAAAGAGACAGCATACAGAATTGCTGTGTTCCAAAAACTAGTGAGCTGCCTGCCTAGACTAAATTTAAGGCATTACAGGCATGTTGGCTGTTCCAAAAGCTAGGTACATATGAATAATTATGCTGCCTTGTAAGACACCTTATTTGGTTCAAAAACGGAGGTAGCTTTGTTTGCATCCTTTATAGCTAAGGCAATCTTATAATGAATTGCAATGAGGTGAAAATTGTATTCAATTATGAAAAAGAATGATAAAAACAGGTCAATCTGAATTAAAATGGACTATTTTAATGTGTATTTTTATGCTTTTAGAGAGTTGTTTTATTAGCCTAGCAAAATAAAAATCAAGTGTGAGTTAAGTCTACTGTGCGTTCTGCATCAGTAACTATATTTGTGTGACACGCAGAGTTGCTGCTTATGCAGAGGGCTCAAAACCAGACACATGAGGTTTCATTTCAGTTAGGTTGTTGCCTTAGTAGGCAGCTGCCAATGCAGACATTAGACACAAAGCAGCTCATTAGGAGCTAATCTGTGGAAACACAGTCTTTATCCTTCAGTGTCTGTCTTTCTCTCTCCATCTGTCTGTCTCTCAGTGGTATCAATCCTAAAGACAGTCCAGAGAATCAGGGCACCACAAATAAAAATGACAGAGAGAGCAAGAGAGACAGACAGGGTGAGGGGAGATAAGGGCTCTCCAAAACTAGGGCATAAAATCAAACGTTGGGCCAGAGCCAGCCGGAAAGAGCCAGCCCAACACACACACACACAGAACCATAATACAATCTTTCTTTGATGTAGCTGTGAGAACACATGCACACACACACACAGAGAGAGAGAGAGAGAGAGAGAGAGAGAGAGAGAGAGAGAGAGAGAGAGCTGTGACTGTTTCACTCAATGCTGTTCAGCTAATCTCACACTTCTTTCTGTCAGATTCACTCTCTCTCTCTCCTTCTCACCCTGCAAGAGTAAAAAGATTTGACACATCTCACTTAGCCCACTTTACCTGCCATCTATCCGTAACTCTGCCATTCTAGTCTAGTCTAGTCTAGTCTATTACACAATTGGTTATATTCTATTATAACGTTTATACACTGTTCTATTCTATATGATTCTATTTTATATGGCTACATTTTAGTCTATTCCATAAAGTTCTATCTTATTCAATTATTATTATAGGTTTATTTCACACCGTGCAGTTCTATTCTACATTTTTCTATTAAATTTGTTTATATTAAGTTAATTTATTCACTACTATATGGTTTGGTTCTGTTCAATATTATGAGGCTTACACCATTCTATACAGTTTTATTCTATATGGTTCCATTTTAGTACATCCAGTTCTGTTTTCCTCCATTCTATTTCATTCTATTCTATAAAAATCTAAACCTATTCTATACTTTTCTGTTCTATTCCCTATTGTATGGTTTGGTTCTATTCTATTTATAAAGTTTATTCCATCCTATACATTTCTAGTCAATCAGAATATATTGTTTACAGTTCTCTTTTAGTGTATCTATTTCTGTATTCCCACATTCTATTATAGTCTATTATACACATTTCTATTCCATTCTTTTCACAATTATATGTTTTAGTTCTAGTCTATTATATTATGAGGTATTATTCCATTCTATGTCAGGATCTCTGGTTGATCCGGTAGTGAGTCATTCTGTTATGTTGTGCGTCCCGTTTGCCCCATGTGTCCGGTTCCTCTGCACCATGGTCAGAGCCTCCTAAAGCAGAGCCCATGCAGATTGGTCAAATTCGCCTATCAACGGAGGAGAGGCGACATCGTATCATGCTGTGGCTGTGTCTGTACTGTGCTAGATCCAGACATTTTTTCAACCCATGGCTTAGTAGCGAGTGCCATGTCTGTTGAGTCTGCCCCCAACCGTTGCACTCTCCTCCCCACCCTGCTCCGCTGGAGGAAGAGCCAGCACCAATGCTGGGTATTAATTTTCTTGATTTCTGTTCTGAGGGGAATTCATCGACTCCTTGCTGGCCATCCAGTGGGGTCTGCCCATCCAGTCTCCTCGGAGAGCCAGTGACCTCAGTGGAAGACCGTTGAGTGGATCTCCCTGGTCACGGCCTCGGTGAGTCTGCTTATTTTTGGCAATCATGAGGAGAAGATTGCGCTTTACCTAATCAGGTTAGTAAAGCACAATCCTCAAGTTTGTTGGGCGAAGGGCTCCATTTCTTAATGGAGATCTTATTGTCTTGAGCATTGTCTGCACCCTGTCCTGTCTGGCCTTCTCCTGTGTTTCATGTCGAACTGGTAGATCTGACTATGGTTCCGGACGATTACCACATCCTGGCAGGGGTGTTCAGCAAGTCCCGGGCCAAATCTCTCCTGCCACATCGCCCTTATCGCCCATCGGCTTATTTTAGTGTACCTGGATGACATACTGATCTTCTCTCAGTCTCTCCAGGAGCACAACCAGCACATCTGCCAGGTTCTCCAGAGGCTCCTCGAGAACCAGCTTTATGTTAAGGAGGAAAATTGTCAGTTCAACGCATGATCAGTTCCTGGCATTTGTAGTCTCCTCCGAGGTGATTCATGTGGATCCTGGCAAGGTAAGGGCTGTTTCCAGTTGACCAATCCCTGATTCCAGCAGAAATTTGCTGCTCCTCTGATGGATCTAACCTCCAACAAGAAACCTAGAGTATATTCAATCGGCAAAGAGGCTGAAGTACCGGTAGGCCCGTTGGGCACTTTTCTTTGGCCGGTTTGATTTTTCCATCTCGTACCATCTGTGTTCCAAAAATACCAAGCCCGATGTGCTCTCTCAGGTGTTTCCAGGGTCCAAGCATCCAGTCTGTCCAGACCACATAATCTCTCCCACTCAGGTGGTGGTGGCGGTCTCGTGGCAGATCTAAGCTCGGGTCAAGAGAGCACTTAGGATGGTGCCCATTCAGACGGGGTGTCTGGGGGGTTTGTTCCTGAGTCTGTTCGATCAGCATCTTCCAGTGGAGCTATGCCTCCAATATTACCGCAATATTATCGTGGACCACATCTTCTGTATTCATGGCCTCCCGATGGATGTGGTCTCTAACAGAGGCCCGTAGTTCATTTTGGAGAGAGTTTTGCCAGCAGTTAAGAGCTTCTTTTATTCTGTCCATGGGATTCCATCCCCAAACTAACGGCTAGACTGAGCAGGCAAACCAGAACCTTGAAAGTATGCTCTGTTGTCTGGCCTCCTGGAGTTGCCAGCTCTCATGGATTGAGTATGCTCACAATTATTTGCTGGTATCATCTATGGTTATGTTGTCTATTCAGTCTTGTCTGGGTTACCATTCTCCTTCCAAGAACCTATATCACGGATCAAATAGTCTGGTTGTCCAGCTTAAAACACCCACCCGCATGCTTCCCCCCTGATTTGTGGGTCCTTTTCCTATCTCTAAAGTCTTTAGTCCAGTGGTGGTGTGGCTCAAACTTCCCCCCTCCCTGAGTAGTGTCCATCCAGTTTTCCACATCTCCCAAATCAAGCCCCTGATCCATTTGTCCCTTAATCCCCCCTGCCCCCCGCTTCTCCCCTCCCCTTATGGTTGACAAGGCCCCTGCTTACACTGTCCAGCAACATTTGGACTTTCGGTGGAGGGGACAAGTTTTCCGGTCCTTGGTCAACTGGGAAAGCTATGGTCCTGAGGAGAGGTTTTGGGTCCCGGCCCGGGACATTCTGGATCCATCCCTCATCGACGATTTCCAACGCTGTCACAGGTCGGACCATCAGGGAGTGCCAGGTGGTGCTCCTGAAGAGGGAGGTAATTTCAGGATCTCTGGTTGATCTGGTGGTGAGTCATTCTGTTATGTTGTGCTTCCCGCTTTCCCCACGCTTCATTGTTTGTTTTTATCCCTCGTGTTCATATTTTGGCAAGCTCATTATCCTGATCAGCCACACCTGTCCCTTGTTTCCCTTTATAACTTCCTCATGTTTGATCTCTTGTGCCAGTGTTGGGACTAACCTAGTTACTGTACGGTCTCTCGTCATTCTGTTTCCTGCTGTTTTGTTTCTGTGTGTTTTGTGTGCAGCACTCAGTCATTCCTCCTCTTCGTTGCCTTCCTTGCCTGGTTCCAGCAGGCTCACATTCCCACACTGGTTCCCTGGATTCCCACTAACTTCATCGACTATTGGTTTCCACCTCTTCCCTGTGCCCCGTACTTCAGCTGCAACCTGCTCTGATCTTGGCAGTGCTGTTTTAGTTTACTTTTTGTTGAAATTCATTAAAGCACTGAAAATTATCTTTTTCTCTGAGTCCTCCTTGACTGGTCCAGACATTATATACTTTTCTAGTCTATATGTTTCTATTTTATTTGGTTCTATTTAAGTCTATTCTACAAATTTATATTCTATTCTATTCACTATTATACAGTTTGGTTCTCTTCTAATTTGTAAAGTTTATTCCATTCTATAGAGTTCTATTTTATGTGATTCTGTTCTGTTTAGTTCTATTTTACTGTATCCAATTCTGTTTTCCTCCATTAAATTTGAGTCTATCTATAAAGTTCTATTCTATTCACTATTATACAATTTAGCTCTATTATATATTATGAGGTTTATTTCAATTCTTTACAGTTCTATTCTATATTATTATTTTCAGTAGGATTCTATTTTAGTATATTTCAATTCTGTTTTCCTCCATTCTATTTTAGACTATTCTATAAAGTTCTATTCTATTAATTTGTATACTGTTCAGTTCTATTCTGTATTGTATGGTTTATTTTATTATATACAGTTTTGCTCTATATGATTTATTCTATACATTTCTATTTTAGTCAGTGCAGTTCTATTTTGTTAATGCAGTAGACATTCTTCTCAGCACTGCTTACTGTAACTCCTCCCCAACCGTAGTCTGGTCTGGGGTGGTTGATCAAGCAGTTATGTGGCACGATGGACCCGATATTCAGTGCTGGGGTTGAAGCTGCAAAAAGTTATAGATCTATATGTCCTATTTAAATAAAATACCTAAATGAGTAGTAGATTTCAATAATACAACAACACTATATGATTGATGTATGTTTTAAGCAATACAATATTTTAAAACAGCCAATCAGTTTATATCTTGTTCCACTTGGGCTTTTATCACAGAAAATGTGCTTTCATGACTGTTATCCAGCCCTCTTAATCTGTAAACCCTGTGCTGAGCACAAGTTAATTAAAAAACAGTGTTGCCCGATTGGGACGAGTGATTGTTACAATTTTACTCTAGTCTCTATGATGCAAAAGCTGATAGTAATGGTGCTACACACACACACAAACACACAATCATATATCACCTAGATAATTGCAAATAGGAAACAGACGAAGCCACACCCATTCACAATGAGCAGATCCATTAAGGTGGTAATCAATGCTCCTCGACACTTTATCGCCACGCAGAGACAAATAGCACTTCATGACGAATGAGCCGTTTTGTTAATGATCAGGACAAAATGGTAAAGGTCAAATCATTATGGGGATATCTTATGATAGCAGAGCAGGAGAAAAAAAACCTCAGCCTATCCAATTTACAGTAGATAGTAAGTGGGATTAAGAGTAGTGCATCACAAATCGGAGTATGCTGAAATAGTCTAATAGTCTCTTTTTGTATCTACTGTATTAATCATCAGACGCCGAGGCACCCGGAGTCCAGTTTAAGTAGCATATTACCCTCCTTCCCCCTTTGTACAAAGTGTAACTCTATGTCATACCAACTTTATTTAGAAATATTTTTGGGTTACCTGGGTCCATTGCAGGCGAATTCTTCCATATTTGCTGGTCTTCGGGTGAAATTGGAGGGTAGTGTGTTGATTTATCCTCACCTGCCCATCTGATCTTTTTTAAAATGCCTTTAAAAACGTTGTTGGCGGGCATGAATTCTGAGTTTTGCATTCACTTCCATCCATGGCTAAGAGGAGGCTCATGTGCCGATTCAGCGCACCCCGCACACTGAGGTAACTTCTAATGCCATACATTTCTCCCTTACTCGTCCGAATGGATGCGTAAAAATCTTGATGTGTATACTGGACCCTTTGGAGTATGGACACAGTTGTAGTATGTAGAAGGCTTGCAGGAACCTCATTTTTGGTTAGATCATCTTCAAATTTGAAACATAACTTCTTGTGGCTTTGAGAACATTGTATTTCTGGGTTGTCTTGGGACTTTAATTCTTGTTTTCTTAGATTATAAAACATACTCAGCACAAAATATTTCCATTTCTATAAACTTCAGCTTTTCTAACTTTACAAAATAACAACATATATTAATTCTGAAACTTGGGAAATAACATCCAAAGTGTCTTCTTTCAAAATATACTACAACTGTGTGTCCATACTCCAAAGGCTCCAGTAAATACATCCATTTAAGTTCAGATGTGTCATTTTCATGAACTGTGCTCAAAATGGGGGTGCGTATCAACAGGTTAAAAAAGTATAATTTGCCATGTCCTCTGAGGAAATTTATCAAAATCGCTGAATTAAGCTTTGATGTATCCAGTGTCGTGAGCCCCTTGTTTTCAATGGTTAATGTAGCGGCGTGATATACACACAGTGAAGCGTCCGAGTGCTGATGGTGTGAGAACTGTTGTATACAACAGTTAGTTCCGGTCCTCGAGAATTTTCTAGAACCAAATGATCAATTTAACATGATTACTCAAGGATAAGATGTTGGAGTGATGGTGCTATTTTTCAAATAGTGATGGTGGTGTTTTTTACATCAGTAATGTCCTGACTGATCTTTGTGATCAGTTGAATGCCACTTTGATGAATTAAAGTACCAATTTCCTTCCGAAACAGCAAAATCTGTACATTATTCCAATGTTTGTTATTGACAAAACCTGCGTTTCGGGACATTTGGGGACATTTCCACTTGGAAAAAAAGATCAATAGATAACGCTAATGTGATACATTTGTTTCATGACATACTGTAGTTCAAGAACATAAACTGCAAACTCCTACATTCAAGCGAGAGGTTACGTCAGGTACAGTACAGGTGCTGATGGAATTAATGTCATCTTCCAGCACAGTAGATTAGTATCGAGCTGCTAATTGACCCTTTGTTAATTACGAGGAATTAGTTTAAGCTAATCTGATAATGTCCTTCATCGCTCTCTTTCTGATAAGGTATTGACAAGAGCTTCCCTTCAGCCTGGACTACCCACAGATCTGCCAATACCAGTGACATCAGTGAGCGAAGAACACTCGGCATGAAGTGTTTGTTTGGCCTACAGCCTACAGGGCTGCATACTGAACTAAAGCCAGGTCTTACATGGCTAACTAAAGCTAAATCAGAGTGGTTAAAGAACTAGTTTCAGTGGCAGTCCTGACACACATAGTGACCTATGCAAGTTTAGACATGAGCTTCCCCCCACACCACTACACAAATAAAATTTGGCCAATCAATGAAAGGTATATTAAGGTATAAATTTATCAGGCACAAAAACAAGAATGATCTCAATTAGTGTTGGCGGCGACATTAAATTGAACATGTGTTTAAAGCAACACCATGTACAAATGTTTTGTTAGAAATTAACAAAATATAATTAATGTTCAAGGACCCCAACACTCCATGTTTTTGCCTTACCCTGATTCACTCCGGTAAGCCTATATTAATGATTTATATTTTAGAGCTGGCGGGATGGATTTGGCGGGAAATTGCATACTTCCATATGTGTTTATGTCATGTGCGTAATAAAGAAAAGAAGGTCCGGCGCTACTACAGTGCGTGCATATGTGCGGTGATCAGTGTGGTAGTGGTTTGAAGCTGAAAGCTTGTAGCCACAACACAAGAGCAGCTTTGAACATGGATCATTCAAAAAGGCAACCCTTTGGGGAATCACTCGTTTTCGAAATAAAGAAACCTCGGACAGTGAAGAGTCTGCAAGTATAAAGGATAAGCGACTGAGCCCTTTCAGCCTGGCTTTTTCAGAAGTGGCTAAAAGGATTTGAAACCGAGTTTTTCTTGCTCGACAGGTAAGATATTTTATTGGACCGATAGTTAGCCAGGTAGCTCTCTTAGCGCGGAAGTTTGTTAGATAGCGTTAGCCACTCTAATGGGGCATTTTGTTATGGATTGTGGTACTGGAGTGCTTTCATTTTCAAGGAAGGAAAATGGGAAAAAAATAACTTTATGCTGGTAACAATGCCAATCTCCAAACCAGTTACCCCCTTGTTCTATTTGCCTGCTATCTAAGTTATAATAGCTTCTACGTTTGACTTTATCTGATACGAGTAGCAATCGTTATGTCTAATGTCATTGATGCCTAACTTTTGTTATGCAACTTATTAAGCTAGTGACATTTGCTCTGATAAGATGATTACCTGTAACCATGGTTACACCGGTACACGTCAAACCATCAGATTCATCCGTGCAGAAGATCAGAGCCAGAGCAAATCTCATGTAATTACCAAAACCATGTTCTTCCGCAAGTAACGTGCAGTTTTATTCTTCAGCCAATAAAGGGCCAAAAAGTTACATAGTGTCGCTTTAAAGTCAAAAAACTAAGTAATAAACAGATATAATACCAAAATATTTTCCAAGAGTATTTACAAAAATAAATGTATTCATATATTTATAAAAATATTAATATTATTTGTATTAAAAATAATTTGTAATATTTATAATTACATTTATGCATTTGGCAGATGCTTTTATCCAAAGTGACTTACAGTGCACTTATTACAGGGACAATCCCCCCAGAGCAACCTGGAGTTAAGTGTCTTACTCAAGGACGCAATGGTGGTGGCTGTGGGGATCGAACCAGCAACCTTCTGATTACCAGTTATGTGCTCTAGCCACTACGCCACCACCACTCCGCCACTCTAATTAAAAGAAGACAATTATGTCAACAAATTAGGATTAGGGTTTAGCTCAAATCCCTAACCTACAATAACAAACCCTAACCAGGACTGGACAGGCAATCTGGCATACCGGATGCCAATGGGAGAACCGAGCGGGCTGGTGGGTCGGCCGCGAACCGAGCCAAATGGGCCCCGATAAGCTAAAATGGGCCGCTGCGTTATGCAGAACAGACCACAAAACGGCGCCGCGATATGCAGAACAGCGAACACGCCAGTTGCTATGTAAAATCCCAGGCCGATTTCTCTTCCCAGTCCAGTGGCCATGTGTAACCCTGACCCTATCCCACTGTAGAGCATTAGTAAAAGTGCAGCTTGCCTTAGCAAACATCACTAATGAAGAGCTCACCGCAGTTGAATACTGTGAACTTGAAATTAGATGCATTCATTTAACACTTTTTATTAAACACATTTCTCCTCAGAAGTCCAAAGAATAATAAATCAAAAGATTTCTTCAAATGGCGTCACATTTGGCCTGTCAGAGCGCGGATTTGGAGACCCATTAGCCGAGAAGGCTCTTTTCTTTGGGGTGCTAAAAGCATTTCAGTATCTCAGACTTATCCCTCTTTTCTCTGCTGCCTAGTGGCCGGCAGGCACACGATTAATGAAGGCAAATAGTGAGCTTGGCCTTGAGTCAGAACACTCTTGCTACAGGTCTTTTTGTCCATTTTGAAAGAGTTTGGCCGTCTGCTCCTGATGACATAGATATAAATGAGATTGTGTTTGAGCACCCTTGCATACATCGAGGGTGACAATATGTCTGTGAACTGCCTTGTTAAGCCCTAAAAAAAATAATATAAAAAAATGCATCTATTGTGCACACCTCTTAGTCAAAGCTAATATCACTGACACAAAAACAACCAAAAGACAAAGAGAGAATAATCTAGTGTGGCGGAACAGAGTTCGATAGAAAGGAAATCTCTTTACCTCCTCGACTCTCACTATCAGCAGGCTTCACCTGAATAGGCCGTGTCATCTGTAGGAGAGAGAGAGAGAGAGAGAGAGAGAGACGGAGAGAGAGAAAGGTTAATATGGAGGTGTACGATAGAGACAGACAGCGGAGCAGGCGCAGCAGCATGCAGTCTCTCTTTCTGCTGTATTCTCAGCTGTCAGAAGCTCTCAAGCTTGGAGACGTCACCATGAAGCCCACGAGGCGAGAGAGACCACCGCACTCTCGTATATCAGCACTTACATGAATAATTTCAGCATCATGCTCGTATCATGACTGCTGTACATCTGCTGTGGGTTAGTTTATATCGCAATGTCTTAAGAGATTACTTTGGAAAGAGTTGTTTGTGCATGCGTGATCAAGGAAACATTAAATTATTATCAGGGTTATGAGTGAGACTCAAGTCAACTCAAGCTTTATATAAGCCCAAGGGGCAATTTGTGAACATGTAATAAAAATACATTAAAACATTCATTACATAAAATGACTCTTACATCAAAACGCAACATTCAAACACCTTACACGTTTAAAAGCCTTACAGCAGTGGGGATCAAGGAATTCCTATACGATTACTTTTACTTCTAGGCATACTCTAATGAATACCAGAAGGAAGCACTACGAATTCATGGAAGAGAGGGTGGTTAGGATCGGCAAGAACAGCTCTGGATTTCTGTACAACAAACCATTCAATAATATTTGATAATACTAATATTTGATGATATTAAATATAAAGAAAGAAAGAAAGAAATAGGACTAAAAAATAAAAAAGGATGAAATAATTAATTAATGAAACAAGGAAGCAAGCAAGAATGAAAGAAAAGAAGAAAAGAAGAATACAAATAATTAACAAATAAAGAACAAAAGAAAGAAGCAATGAAGCAATAAATAAAAAAGATGGAAGCAAGAATGCAGAAAGAAAGAAAGAAAGAATACAAAATAAAGAAAAAGAAAGAAAGAAAGTAAGCAGCAAGAAAAAAGGAAAGAAAGAAGAATGAAAAAGAAAGAAAGAAAGAAAGAAGCAAGAATAAAAAAGAAAGAAAGAAAGACAGAAAGAAAAAGAAAGAAAGAAGCAAGAAAGAATAAAAAAGAAAGAAAAAGAAAGAAAGAAAGAAAGAAAGAATGAAAGAAAGAAAGAAAGAAAAAGAAAGAAAGAAAGAAAGCAGGAAGGATGGAAACTCTCATTGTTTTACTGTTTGTGTATTAAATAACTTTAATTTGATGAAAACTTATAATGTCCATTTTGCTCAAACATATTTAAGAAAATGAAAGATTATATAGAATCATGAAACTAACGTTATTTATCGAACCGAATCGTGAGATAACCATATCATCCCATATTAGCAGCCAATCACAACACCCTAGCAACCACCCAGAGCTACCAAACAACCACCTAACAAAACACTATGAACCACCTTAGCAACCACCAGAACACCCTAAAATCACAACAACCTGGCAATCACTTAGCAACACAGTATAAACCACTCAGAACCCTTTAGTAACTGTTTAGCAACGCCCTGGCAACAACTCAGAATTCTCTAGCAACCACTAATTCAAATGACAATTTAAATCAATGAGGAACAGCGTTTATTAAACCAAATACCAAAGAAGGAGAGTGTGCATGAGAGAAAAGAGATAAAAACTGAGGATGGCAGGCTAGTTGTGTGGTTGCCGTTGGTGATGGAAGACTCTCCTGTATGGAGTTGTCACAGAGACGGCGCGCAGGAGGTTCAGTCGCAACAGGAAACAAGGGATGAGATGGGCCACAGAAATTCAACATCAGCTAAAGGGGAGCCATCATTCACTTACAATACAAGCCAAACAGCAGCACAACAACACAAACACTAAAACAACACACGTGTGCTCACACAAACACATATACAGCAGCAGCAAAAAACAACCTATGCCAATTCAGAAAGAGTTAAGAGTCTCACAAACAACTTTTTCTCCATTTTACAAACAAACAAACAAACAAAAAAGGGGTTGCCAAGAAATGCCAAACCGCTAAAGTCACAAGTATCGCCAGTGCTGGGGAGTAACAGATTCCATGTAATCTTGTTACATGTAGATCAGATTACAAAATCAAGTGTTTGCAATTAGATTAAATTACATTTTAAAATACTCACAATCAGGTAACAGTTACTTTTTATGGATTACATGTTTGCATAGTAATCCGGCAACAGCAGTATTTTGATCAGAATTAATTGATTCCCAGAATTCAAAATCCGCCTACTTGATATACATCAGACCAGGTGCCTCATGTATAAAACTCTGCGTGCATTTATTCCTAAAAGTGTGCAAAAGTCAGATTTCGCATATGCACAAAAAAAAAAATCAGATTTATAAAACCGTACGTACACCAGAACATGCACATAGTTCCCTTAATAAATCCCAGCTAGCGGAAGATTGTACGTACTTGCACGTGATTCCTTCCCCAACCCATCTCCCCCCCAAAATAACCAAATATGGAGTGTACAACGCCAGTTATTATGCATATCCTCATCTGCATACAATTACCATATGCATTTCACCATCCAGACATGTGATTACCGCGTATAACGCTACGAGAGACTGTACTGTAAGAGATAAGACTGTAAATGTCACATGTGCCCAAGGGCGTATAGATTTGTCTTGAACATTGGGGGGGGGGGGGGGGGGGGTTTGCAGCGTGAAGCTTTTACATGTTTCCAGTGATCATGTTATAAATATTGGGGGTTGTACTTACTTACAACACCCCCCATCCCCCTGTGCTCAAAGGTTAGATGATGCAACATGAAGAAACATTATTTATTTATTAAGATATGAACTTGTTTTCAAATACTAGATCTTGAATATCCCATGCTTTTATCTTTGCAGACATAAATCTAACCTAAGCAATTCTGCTTCTCAGAAAGCCCTTTAAATCGTTTTAAGCGTGTTTTTATTGAGAAGTGAAATATTTAGTGCTGGAAACAAAATTAAACTTAGTTCAGTTCTTTGTGCAGCATTGTCTGATATCATCGGATTACTATGATTTTATACTTGACTGCTATTTTATGTTCAAAAAACAGCTGAACAGTCAATGCATCTTTCTTAATGTTTTTATTAGACTAGAACGGGGGTTTCATCGCGATGAGGGTCGGGATCAGGGCTGGGCTGGTAATCTCTCATACCGGGCATTTTCCCGGTGGGCCGATGCACTTTGGGGCCAGGATCTTGAACAAAATGGCCATTTCTGCATATCGTGGAGCTGTTTTGTAGTCCGTTCTGCATAACGCGGCGGCCCATTCTGCATGTTTCACGGGCCGACCCGCCGGCCCGCTCTGTTCTCCCGATGGCCAGTCTGCCCCTGATCGGACACAGTGCATTGGCCCACTGGGAAAATGACCAGTATGCCAGATTACCAGTCCAGCCCTGGAACGGAGCTAATCCAACAAACATAATTACCATAGTGCACATCCCCCCAAAAAAGGTATTTCTATGATATACTGTACAGTATGTTAAAAAAAATCTAATAATGTCCAAAAAACATGGTAGTTCCAAATCCATGCCCAGACACAGTTGAAGCGTTAATTGTTGCAACATTTCATAGAGATGCTCAATAAACAATAGAGCATCAAGAAAGAAATAACATCAACAAAACTGAAATTACTCAACCACAGATGACGATACCAGAGCGCCAAATCACACGTGGGACAAATTTTAACCACTCACAACCAGACATCTCATCTTCCATTCACTGTATATCGATTCTCAATGTATTTTACAGCATATATTACCTGTACAGCCGGTTACCGCTAAACTGCTCCCAAATGCAAACGCAAGGCTATCACTGCTCCATTATGCTTTATGATGTTGATTTCATGATAATAATAGTGACCAAAAGTGCTGTCATAAAAACAAATGATCCACCTGTCCACACGCACGCACGCATGCACACACACACAAACACGCGCGCACAGTACAGTTAATACATACATCTTGCTGCATGCTGTGTTTATTGTAATGTGTGTTCTACTGTACTTACAGCTGCCTTGTATAAATGATGACTGCAGCAGAATTCCGAGTAAAAACACTGACGCCACATAATTTATATGGGGTTTCCACTTTACGGAATCCCTATTTACACATCCTATGAACAAGGGAACACACATGCTTGAGCAAATATTGTGCCTTTAGAAGTCTAATTTATATAACACAAAGAACCATAAAAATATACATTTTAATATATATATATATATATATATATATATATATATATATATATAGAACTTATTTTCACTTCATTTCGTTGGACTGGTGCTAAAAAGCGAAAAATACTTATAAAATTGAACAAACCATGACCATTTTTTAACAACCAAAATCACTGCATGTCAATGCACATCATGTTATAATTCTGATTTTCCAAATTCTTTTTCTCAATTTTCCCACAGCTGTTGGCAGACGCTGATCAAGCAAAAATCTAGCATATTTGGCTCACCAGCTGACTTTCCATAATTTCCATATTCTTTTGACATTTAAATTAGCATTAATTAAATTAATAAATAGCAAAACTCATATGCTGATCTGTAAATAAATATACATAAGAAATACAAATACATTTTCTCCCCAATTTGGAATGCCCAATTCCCAATGCGCTCTATGTCCTCGTGTTGGTGTAGTGACTCGCCTCAATCCGGGTTGAGGAGGAATATCAATTGCCTCCATGTCTGAGATGTCAATTCGTGCATCTTATCATGTGGCTTGTTGAGCACATTACCATGGTCACCTAGCGTGTGCGGAGGCTTCACGCTATTCTCTGCGGCATCCACGCACAACTCACCACGTGCCCCACAGAGAGCGAGAACCACACATTATAGCAACCACAAGGAGGTTACCCCATGTGACTCTACCCACTCTAGCAACCAGGACAATTGGTTGCTTAGGAAGCCAGACTGGAGTCACTCAGCACGCCCTAGATTCGAACTCGCGACTCCAGGTGTGGTAGTCAGCGTCTTTACTTGCTGAGCTACCCAGGCCCCCTCTACTTGTATTTTATGTATTTCCTGTTAATAATCTGATTACTAAATAAATGATTTGGGGTGACTGTGGCTCAGGTGGTAGAGCGAGTCGGCTGCTAATCGCAGGGTTGGTGGTTCGATTCCCGGCCCACACAACTCCATGCCGAAGTGTCCTTGGGCAAGACACTGAACCCCAAGTTGCTCCCAATGGCAGGCTAGCGCCTTGCATGGCAGCTCTGCCGTCACTGGAGTATGAGTGTGTGTGTGTGGGTGATTGGGACACAGTGTAAAGTGCTTTGGTAACCTCTAAGGTTAAAAAAAAAGCGCTATATAAGTGCAGACCGTTCACCATAGTAAACCAAATTATAAATGACTTATCTACTTATCTAATAGATACATCTAATACCCTATTTTGTTATGTAAATTGATCTCACATATCAAAAACGCATCAAAACAAACATACACATTGTATTTGTTAACACACACACACTCCCAAGGCGAGGACATGCATATGCCCTCCCCTCATGAGGCTAGATTGTGGGTCACGGCATGGGCAGCCTGTCAGCCCTGGTTGTCCTGTGAGCAGTGACCCCTCACGCCCGGCGCGGTTGAGAGGAAACAGCACTCGTTTTAGTGCCTCCAGAGAGGGATAATAATTTATTAGCATTTTCCTACAGCTAACTTTCAGGACAACATACGCAACACAAATAGAGGAGTATGAGAGAAAGGCTATTTGATGGAAAATAGCACAGAGGGTGTAAGGGAGGTGTTGAAGAGAAAGTGTGAGAGAGAAATAGAGCTAGAGGAGAACATCATGGAGATGTGCATCGGTGAGGTTCATTATCTTGTTATTTAGAGAGAGTGAAATGAAGATCGCTCTGAGGAAGGAACACCCTGCCATCTGCCACACATACACGTAACCGGAATATTCTTACACACGAACGCACACCACAGCAGGATTGTCTAACCACAAGACACATTTCATAAACATGTACATGCAGCATATTGGTACACGTTGCACACATATTTTGCTCAAACATCGATTCAACATGTGCGCTTTCATTTGAAAGATGTGCATTAGATGTTAGACAGACATTCAGAAAATATTTTCAAGATGTTTATGGTTATGAATACTAATGAATAGGCCTTTTCAAGATATTTTTTAGATGTAGCACATTTTGGGTGAAAGAGAGACATTGGCAGATGTTTACAAGATGTTATTTGCTTTTCAAGGTTTCAGATGTAAAACTGTTTGGCCATACAATTACACAGAGCAGATGTTTTTGTGATGTCTAGATTTAAAATGAATGTGAATCTGCTCTTTTTAAGATGTTTATCGGATGTTTGCAACACACTTCAGATGTTAAAACAACATACAGCAGATGTTTTTGGATCTTTTTTTATATTTGTAAATATGCTCTTTTTAAGATGTTTATCGGATGTTTGTAACACATTACAGATGTTGAAAAATGACATACTGCAGATGTCTTCATGACATTTGTGAATTAGACTGTTGTTTGTAAATATATTTTTAACCCTCCTGTTATGTTCGGGTCAGTTTTCACCAGTTAAAAGTCCTCAACATTGGTAAAATTAATATGTAAAAAAATAAATAGGTGGCCTTAATTCAGTGTGAAAACATGTAGGTAAACCTATGCCAGTTTTCATGTTCAGAATTGAGTATGCTGTAAATTTACTGAAAATCTATTGAACTCTTTATGGGTCATTTTTGACTCGAACAACACAGGTGTCAGTATTTGAGGCTGACTGTTTTATTGAATTTGATTTTTTTACAATATTTAAGCAATATCCCACTCGCAATCGTGCTATATGGCCCTACATCAGCACTGCTGTGATTCAGCCGCAGGCCGAGTGCTGTTGGTAATCACAGCAGTGCTGATATTGGGCCATATAGCACGATTGCGAGTGGGATATTGCCTATATACAACAGTTCAATGAACAAGTACATTTAAAAAAATAGGAAAAATTTAGTACGGTCATAAAAACGCATTTGTGCTTGGAACTTCTTTATTACGGGACCAATCAGAATCTGCTGTTGCTGGTTCAAAAGAAATGATGCATCCAAACCTCCATTAGTAATTCAAAATGTTCACTTCAGAAATAGTATCACGGCTTGTGCTGTTTCTAACAAGTCATTGGATAAACAAGGATAGACAGATGGATATGTGTGTGTGTGTGTGTGTGTGTGTGTGTGTGTGTATGAGAGAGAGAGAGAGAGAGGGAGCATGTGTGATCACCTGTTGCCACTCCCAAGCAGAGATGCTGTCAGATTTATGAAGGTCAGCTTTCTCAGTGGAATATAGACATCCAAGCGGGGTATTCCTCTCTATTTCGGGGTAGCCGGTGCGCAAATGTCATTCACTATAGAAACAGCGATGTCCTCCGCAATTTTAAACAGTGTGTATCCAATGTGGAAACTCACAGAGTGCTGTTCTATGTAAACAATGTTTAACGGATTCACTTTACGTCACCAACTGGCTCATATTACACACAAAATTATCTTTTGCCACCACCTGCTGCTAACATATGTAATTTCAAAAATAAAGATGCTCCTAATACTACGCTTACACTTTAGTTTAGAACAGCACACAAGGCGGCTGTGGCTCAGTTGGTAGAGCGGGTCGGCCACTAATTGCAGGGTTGGTGGGTCGAATCCCGGCCCACATGCAACACACGACTCCACATGCCGAAGTGTCCTGGGGCAAGACACTGAACCCCAAGTTGCTCCCGATGGCAGGCTAGCACCTTGCATGGCAGCTCTGCCGTCATTGGTGTATGAATGGGTGAATGAGTCACAGTGTAAAGCGTTTTGAATACCGTTAAGGTTAAAAAAGCGCTATATAAGTGCAGACCATTTACAAGGAGTGATACACACACATTTAAGCATCAGAGTGCTGATCGTGTCAGACCATCAGTGCTCATGGAACGTATCTCGTCCAATCAGATTCGAGGACTGTAACTAACTGTGGTATTTAATATATTTTAAAAAAATGTTTTTATACGCATGCTGTACTTGACTTTTAGATAGTTTGTCATCTTGGCACAATAAAATCCTCTCTGAAATGTTACGTATTTAAATTCATCCCCTTTAAATCAATGCCACTTCAGACATACACATTCAGAGGAATGTTTTGGGTTGCATTTTTAAGAAGGAGTGTCAATTTAAAAATAGTCGAGACCCCTGCATACTGTTAATTTCAGTTGTGCATTGTCTAGCTGTTTTATATATATATATCTCAATGCAACCTATGCAAACAGCTCGGGTGAACCTGAAACCAGCCTAAATATACAGTGTTTCCTGAACACCAACTATTAAAAAATAATATAGTGTGTCAGCTGCCCAAAGCATACTGTATTTGTCTACAAAACACTACCTTATAGAATGTATCTCTATACAAAAAACCTCTCCTGTAGCATACTGTGGCTTCACAATCAAAGCCAAACCACAGCATAAAGTACTTTTTACCTGGCAGTAAGGCACCTACATCAGCCCTTTAGCGCTAAAACCCCATTCCAGCACAAAACCCCACTCCTCCCTCACTCATCTGCCATGAATACCTCGGATCAATGCCAGGGTCAGGCTTCAAAAGGTCAGCCATTCAATCGCACATGCCTTTGTGTGGCCTCCAGCCCCTGCTTGTGGCGCACAGTGCCGCTAAGTAGAATAAATAGATGTATTGATTGCATTCCTCACAACTCAAATTGAACAGGGTGAGAGGAGTTCTCGGTGAACCTGCGACCACTGAAAGATGGCCGACGCCTCAGACTCACTCAGTGAAAAGACTTTATTTAGATAACACTGAAGCAGGATTGATTAAAGCCGATGGTTTGAAGCAAAGGTGAAGCTGTTCGGTGGTTTAGTAAAGGATTGAGACGTGACACAAAACCAGCTAATCTCAGCAGTGGAGAAATGAAATCTGGAGTGTTTGAAAGGGTTTCAAAAATTCTCATTATGTCTCTCAGTTTTTCCTCTGGGCTCAGCTACAACATATCCTACTCTGCTGCAAAATAAAAATCAATACAATTGAAACACGCACACACGCACACACACACACACACACACACACACACACTCACTCAGACACACACATGCCTACTGCATATACAGACATACAAGATGGTTCACTATGACTGTAGGCAAAAACAACTTATTTTTCTAATCCAAGTCACACACTCCATAAAAGACAGTTAATGAGAGAGAAATATAGCCCATAGCACACAGAAAAACAAAAATGATGACTCTATAATATCTCTTTTTTTTCTCTACTCAACAGCAATGACATCACATGGAGTGCAAATGGAGTTTCAGAAGAGATCTTAACCTATTCTCAACTGTGCTCAGCTTCCCTATTATAAACAAAGTCTGTAAAAGACATCAAATTCTTCCAAACTAAATGATCTGAGCTATGCTATCCACATTCAGTTTATAATTCTATATTCTTACTCTAGTTCAACAATTGTCCAATTTGAATCTAGACTAAAAAAAAATAAGTATTTTTGTCTGTTTCTCAGAAAAAAATAAATAAATAAACAAACAACCTTAAAACTGGATAAATGAACTTGAGAAGTAAAACTGCACTATATATACACATGTATATACTGTTTATGTAAGGAATAATTCACGACGGACCATTGAATTGTTGAAAAATAATGCACACCCTACACGGAGTGACTGTTGCACCTCGGATCTGCATTATTTTTTAACAATTCAATGGGCCGGAGTCAATTATTCCACTTATCCCATGGTTAGCAAACCTTCAGACATCGTTCATGGTTTTATCTCAAGACATTTTCTGGTTTGCGTCCCTAAAACGCTCTTATGAGTGGAACTACTTTCTTCCGCCACAAATTCAGTGTCTTACTTTAATACAGTCCGAGCCTTCATTGCTAATTTGAAAGCGTCACATTAGAACTAGCAATGGAAGAAACACTGCTTTACTGGAGCACTTACTGGGGTAATAAGGTAGTGTGTTTCTGTTTGAGGGATCGAAAGAGAGAACTTTATCTCTCATGAGTATGTTTGGGTCTTAAGTGTGTACTTTACACATATAATGTGTGTCCACGAGTGCATGTGTGTGTGTGTGTGTGTGTGTGTGTGTGTGTGTGTGTGTGTGTGTGTGAGAGAGAGAGAGGGGGGTTTCCCAGAGATATTTCTGATAATATACAAACTCTTGTATTGATCAAGTGTATCTAGCTCTAATACAGCTCAAGCCTTCTTTGCTAGTTCGAAAATGTCATGTTGGAACTAGCAACGAAGGATGCGCTGCTTTTCTCTCTTTTCTCTCTCTCTGTGTAAAATCTCTGTGTACGTATGTGTGAGTGTATGTGAGCGTGTGGGGGAGACGAGGGAGCGCAAGGGGTATTTTTAACCGAAATTGAAATAAATGTACAATATTTGAGACATTTGACATTCTTAACCGATTTACTTTAACCAGTGTCTTTGTTTTAACTGGTTATTTTGTTGTGGTGCCTGTATGGCTCTAAAATAACTGAAATAAATTGGCAAAGTTATATGGAACCGTTACGCAGTCAAGAGCTTGAACTACTTAATAGCCGTGCATTTCCTTGAAAAATAATTGCACACCTTAGAATGTCCATCAACCAATCAGAATCAAGCATTCAACAGACCCGTGGTATAACTATATATATATATATATATATACATACACACACACACACACACACACACACACACACACACTGGCAGCCAACAGTTTGGAATAATGTACAGTTTCTGCTCTTATGGAAAGAAATTGGTACTTTTATTCACCAAAGTGGCATTCAACTGATCAGGACATTAATAATGTGAAAAATTCACAACTTCTTAAACTACTTCAAAGTTTTCGCATCAAAAAATCTTCCATGTGCAGCAATGACAGCTTTGCAGATCCTTGTTATTCTAGCGGTCAGTTTGTCCAGATGCTCAGGTGACCTTTCACCCCACACTTCCTGTAGCACTTGACCTTTCACCCCTCACTTCCTGTAGCACTTCCCATAGATGTGGCTGTCTTGTCGGGCACTTCTCATGCACCTTACAGTCTAGCTGATCCCACAAAAGCTCAATGGGGTTAAGATCCATAACACTGTTTTTCAATCACCTGTTGCCCAATGTCTGTGTTTCTTTGCCCACTCAAACCTTTTCTTTTTGTTTTTCTGTTTCAAAAGTGGCTTTTATTTGCAATTCTTCCCATAATGCACCCCCGAGTCTTCTCTTTACTGTTGTACATGAAACTGGTGTTGAGCGGGTAGAATTCAATGAAGCTGTCAGCGGAGGACATGTGAGGCGTCTATTTCTCAAACTAGAGACTCTGATGTACTTATCCTCTTGTTTAGTTGTACATCTGGTCTTCCACATCTCTTTCTGTCCTTGTTAGAGACAGTTGTGCTTTATCATTGAAGACTGTAGTGCACAGCTTTGCATGAAATCTTCAGATTTTTTGTCAATTTCAAGCATTGTATCGCCTTCATTCCTCAAAACAATGATTGACTGATGAGTTTCTAGAGAAAGTTGTTTCTTTTTAGCCATTTTGACCTAATTTTGACCCTAAGACATGCCAGTCTATTGCATACTGTGGCAACTCAAAAACAAACACCAAGACAATGTTTAGCTTCATTTAATGAATCAAATAGCTTTCAGCTGTGTTTGATATAATCGCAAGTGATTTTCTAGCACCAAATTAGCAATTTAGCATGATTACTCAAGGATAAGGTGTTGGAGTGATGCTGCTGTCTAGATTTGATCAAAAATGACTTATCAAATAGTGATGGTGCTGTTTTTCACATCAGTAATGTCCTGACTAGACTTTGTGATCAGTTGAATGACACTTTGGTGAATTAAAGTGCCAATTTCCTTCCGAAACAGCAAAATCTGTACATTATTCCAAACTTTTGGCTGCCAGTGTATATTGTTTATGTCTGTGGCTAAACATTTGAAACAGTGAGTATTTTAACATTTAAGGATTGGCCTCCATTCACTTCCATTGTAAGTGCCTCGTTGTAACAGACAGATTTTTCCTGTTTTTAAAGAAAAGGAGGGACAAGTCAATATTAATGTTTTGTGGTAATCAACATTATGTCACAAATGCTGTCGTTGTGCTTCACTTGTATTTAACCCCCAATACATTTGATTATTTTTCACACCTCATTTGCAAATCATATTTATTTGTTTTAAGCATTTTGAAAATGATTGAGAAATCATTTCATGAATAAGAAAACAGGGTGTATGTTATTTTCCATGTAGTCCCCAGAGCTGTGAAAAAGCTTTATTCTGGGAAAACATTAAAGAGAAATTGCTTAATAGAAAGACAGCCGAAGACACAGACAGATAGAGAGAACGACAATTAAATGGTGAGAACATGAGAAGGGACGAGAGACTAGATAGTAGTTAGGGGCGAACAAGGCCAGTTTCCACACAATGAAAAGTGTTTTTACACCAGATTTCTTATTCATACTTCTGTAAGACTCAGCAGAGAGAAATGTCTACATAGCAGAATGGAGAATAGCCCGGGGATGAGCACTTCTGCCGCGCTGCAGATCTGCCTGTTTGCAGATCTCACCTTGTTAATCTGCCTTTGCTCTGCGTTGAGTTTCCTGTTCAGTTTGTTTTCAAGTTAAACAAGGTTTTGAATCCATTTAAAATCACGTAGTATTATGAGTATGTGTTATGTGAGGACAGAGATGTAAAGGTAACCTTAAGAGATGCACTTGACCAGGGCTAGACTGGGAAGAGAAATCGGCCTTGGAATTTTACATTGCAACTGGTCTAAAGGGGAGGGGGCGCCACCGTTTGGTGGACGCACCATGGACCCACCCGGTTCTCCCGCTGGCCAGTCCGCCCATGATCGGCCCCAAAGTGCTTCGACCCACTGGGAAAATTCCCGGTATGCCAGATTTCCAGTCCAGCCCTCCACTTGACTACATAGTAAGGATGACTTTTGATACTTTTATGATACTTTCGTGATGTGCTTGACAGGCCCTTGTCCCCATCCACTTTTAATATATTGGGGAGAAAAATAAAAAATAAATAGCAAAATTTGGGGTGAAGTATCCCTTTAAAGGTGCACTCAGTAACTTTTTGGCGTGTCATCTTGGACTTACAGTGACACCTAGTGGTGTGGATGCAGCATTATTTAAAATCAATATTTTTCAGTTACAGATGCCACTCTAGATATTCACAATCAGCCATGATTGACAACAACGACATGAAGGTGAGTAAGTGATAACAGAATGCACATTTTTAGGTTAATTAACTCTTAAAAAAGGGTTAATTGTTTCAGGCATATTTTCCTCCAGCTCCAGTGACGGCACACATGCTTTCGCTGCAGGCTTATACATATGTGTTTTCATTTAAATAGCACAGCTGTTACTAAGAATTACATCCCCTCACTTCACTCCGGCTGAGATATGACAGCTGTGATGAGAAGAACGAGTCGAATCGAGACAGGTCGAAGCGGACAGCCGATGGGGGAAAGTGACGTCTGTGACAGGAAGGACCAGATTATGGTAAGTCACCACTGTTTACACCCGTGACAAGATTTGATGCAAAACCATGCTGATGTGGAGAGAAAACTTTACATGTGATGTTCCAATGATAAAAACACAGGCACATATTACACACTAAAGACTGTTTCAGTTCTATTTTATGTTTACATTGTTACAATGGTTTAATTAAAACCAAGTTACAGCTTGGTGGTGGTGGCGTAGTGGCTAGAGCAATCAGAAGGTCGCTGGTTCGAACCCCACAGCCACCACCATTGTGTCCTTGAGCAAGGCACTTAACTCCAGGTTGCTCCTGGGGGGATTGTCCCTGTAATAAGGGCTCTGTAAGTCACTTTGGATAAAAGCGTCTGCCAAATGCATGGTAAATGTAACTACCTCGATGACTGGCTCATCCTGGCCACTCCTGAGAGTTACACATGCGACCACAGGGACCGAGTGCTCAGGCACCTCAGCCGTTTAGGACTTCAGGTCAACTGGGAAAATTGCAAGCTCGCCCCGGTTCAGAGCATCTCTTTTCTCGGCATGGAGTTAGACTCAGTCTCAATGTCAGAACGCCTCACCAACGAGTGTGCGCAGTCAGTGCTGGAATGCCTCGCCGCCTTCAGGCCAGGCACTGCGGTTCCCTTAAAATTTTTCCAGAGGCTCCTGGGGCATATTGCGTCCTCCTGGAGCAATATCCGCGGCGGTCGCACCGTTGGGGTTGATGCATATGAGACCGCTTCAGCACTGGCTCCAGACTCGAGTCCCGAGACGAGCATGGCGCCGCGGCACGCACCGTGTGAAAGCAAAAGAGTTGGCACCACTCGTTGAAATATTATCTGCTTATTTCTTTATAGAAATAAATGCTTAACACAATATTTCATCACATATTTTGCAATATTTGTTGTTTTCTATTGTCAATTATTTTCTCAGAATCTCCCTTTCTTGCCTGCTCAGAGAAAATGCCCCTATCGTGCAAGCATGAAAACACGCACACTTTCTACTTAAATGTTACACTGATTGGTGCCATCATAGCAGGCGCCGAACGGCAAATGCCAGTGACCCGCTCTCTGTCAGAGAGGAAACGCATCATAAATGAGTGTTTGAGGCTTGAGGGCGAGTGGATGGGTATAATTTCAGCTTTAGTGGCACCTGCCGCATTGTGTGTGCCTGACCATCACAATAAATGGGGTCACAGCTCATGTGATCAGCAAACTCTCATTTATATGTAAATGACGCTGGCTCTACAGCCACACACACACACACACACACACACACACACACACACACACACACACACACACACACACACACGTCTTCAGCACTCTCTAACTCTGGCAGACATACACTGAACAACACAACAATGGCGGCCAAAAGTTTGGAATAATGTACAGATTTTGCTGTTTTGGAAGGAAATTGGTACTTTAATTCACCAAAGCATTCAACTGACCATAAGTATAGTCAGGACATTACTGATGTAAAAAAACAGCACCATCATTGTTTGAAAAAAAGCATTTGGACAGTTTTTATATATTTCTTGTTGTTTGGTACTCTCAAAGACATAATTGGTGAAGCAAAAACGTGTGTGTGAAAAACACTTTGATGTAAAGTGGCATTCAATGTACTCAAACCAGCCCATCTGTCACCAACAAACATTCATGTGATTATCTAATCAGCCAATTGTGTGGCAGCAGTCCAGTGCATAAAATCATGCAGATACAGGTCAGGAGCTTCAGTTAATGTTCACATCAACCATCAGAATGGGGAAAACATTTGATCTCAGTGATTTGGACTGGCATGATTGTTGGTGCCAGATGGGCTGGTTTGAGTATTTATGTAACTGCTGATCTCCTTGGATCTGAGTCTCTAGAATTTACTCAGAATGGTGCCAAAAACAAAAAACATTCAGTGAGTGGTAGCTCTGCAGATGGAAAAACCTGGTTGATGAGAGAGGTCAACAGAGAATGTCCAGACTGGTTTGAACTGACAAAGTCTACGGTAACTCAGATAACCGCTCTGTACAATTGTGTTGAGAAGAATATCATCTAGGAATGCTATACTGTGATGCATTTAGCTCTGATTTGGCAGCATGAGGGGCACCTACACAGTATCGGGCAGGTGGTGTTAATGATGTGGCTGATCAGTGCATATTACATATTCATGTTTATTTAAATACTAAACTCATCTGTCTAACAGGGAAAGATTTTCTCACACTCCTGACACATCAGAGGTCAGTTCTGAAGTTTTACTTGTATAATCAGCAACGGCTCATATTTATTTATTTAACAGCCTATCTATTCAAGCCCAGAGTCGTGTACACACATCCACAGATATTTACAACCCATTGGGCCCTAAATGTTATAGTTTTAAGATCTGTAAATAATACATGCACTCTGATCACACGGTCAACACCATCACTGCACCTCTTTCCATTCTTTAATGATTCCATATTAACTTCTAGAAGTGCAGCCAATTCTGCAGCATAAGATCTAAAAAATTCAGCAGCAAAACCATCTGGCCCCATATGATTTATTTTTCTCCATATATGGCAACACGTCTAAACTCACCAGGGTGTGATCTGAGACTAAAATGTTTCCAATTGAGCAATCAACAACTGATGAAATGAGGGATTTATATATATATATATATATATATATATATATATATATATATATTCTCTAGAATATATCTTATGGACTGATGAAAAAAAGATATAGTACCTCCCATATGGGTTCAAAAGTCTCCAAATATCTGCAAGACCAAGATTTTTAAACATCCTGTGAAGCGTCAATGTTTCTCTAGGGGACTTGCACACTTTTGCTTCACTAAGGAAGTCTCCTCCCAATTTTATATCATGAGGGGTGCCAGGAGCTTGCAACATCCCTTCAAGATCTATAAAAAAGCCCTGATCATCAGCATTAGGTACGTAAATATTAGCCAAAATCAGACATTGCCCCTGAATTTCTGCTAAAGCAGTAATGACTATTCCCAATTTATCATTAATCTGTTCGAGAAATTTGAATTGTAGATGTTTATTTATCAATATAATGACTCCCCTGCCAGCACTAAAGAAAACATGTCCACCCCATATCTTCCCAAATTTTACAGATTCCAGCGGGCAAAGATGAGTTTCTAGAAGAAAAACAATATAATATTTCTAATGTTTAAGAAAAGAAATAACCTTCCTTCTTTTTTTGGGGTGCACCAACCCATTCACATTCCATGTGGAGAGAGACATTCCACTCATATTAACAGTTGACATTTTGATATAACGAAGAATAAATTGTGTCAAAACAAAAATATAATGGCCGCATTTCAACATTAGTGCAACAATAAAACCCCGAACTTCACCCCGATCAAAACAAACGTGCACATGACAGCGCCAACCGGTGTCGATCCCTTTAAACTCAAAGAGTCCATGCACGCCTACGAGAGCCCCTGCGACAACTTTGCCATCGGATTGCTCAAGTCCGGTGCTTCAGTACAAATTTTGTAAGGCAAAATTTCATAACAGAAGAAAATCTATAAAACAAACTCCAGCCAATAGAAGGCATAAGCACAAAGAACAAGCAGATTCATCCACAACTGTCCCGAAGGAATGTTCCTCCACAAAACAAACTCCAGCCACTAGGTGGAACCGGCACAAAAAGAAACAAAACAGGCATCCCGGTTCCTCGGACGGTCAATTCTATATTTAATGAGTCAAGTTGACTCAGAGGCCACATAAGAATCACAACATGATTTCCTCAGTCCATCAACTCTATAAAAGGCATCGCTTGTTGTAGGCATGTAGATATTTTGTGGTTGTCCTTATCACTGGCCGGGAACTTCAGTGTAAAAATGATCTTCCATCAACGCAAACGTTTCTTGAATGAGAAGTGTTATTCCACAAAACAAATTCCATCCGCTAGGCGGAGCCAACGCAAAAAGAAACAGGATGTTATTCCTGCGGCTCCTATTCTCAAGATCTTCAAGCTAATCAAGAACATGTTCCATATCAACTTTGGTCACTGGTGGATTATCAGACAATTAACTATCCGATGACGCCAGTTAATTGATCCACTTCTCAACATCATTCTTGTAACCAAATTCTTGTAACCAACTCGGAGAATTTTGTCTCCATCGCCGTAATCGATTGACGTATTACAGCGAGATCTTCGAAAACAGCAACAAATTTCATCAGCATCACAAACATGTTGGACAGTTGATGCTGAATTTCAAGGATTTTGAATTGTTTCACATATTGGCTTCAAAGAGCAAATATGTAGCAGGGTGTATCAAATCTCACTGGATTATAACACAAAAAATCATTAAAAACCAGCAAAGTGCGCAGAGCTAGTCACTCACACGTTCGCTCCTTGCATGGCGTCTTTGTAATCTTTTAATGAAAATGTATTAAAGGAATGTTCTACTTTCAAAACAAGTTAAGTTTAATTGACAGTATTTGTGGCATAATGTTAATTACCACCATTTTTTTTTGGACTCTTTCCTCCTTTTCATTAAAAATGCAAAAGTCTGGGTTAGTGAGGCACTTACAATGGAATTGATCCCACTAAAATCATGTTAACATGTATAAAGTTTACATCTAGTGGCTATACTTTGTGGCGGAATGACCCACCCATCCCTTACATCATAGTCACCTCACCTCTTCTGAGGGCCATCACAAAGGTAGTGGGAAGGAGAGAGGAGAAGCACAATATTATAATCATTTTTGGAAGCGGATGATGAGGTGCACCTGATTGAGACCTCATCACTATTAGATACATGTGCCTTGGACAAATTTGTATCCCTGTTTTGGAATTTTTTTTGTTTTTATTTAAAATAAATGCCTCTCCGAGGCCTGCCACCACACCCACTATGTCTGTCTCTTGCTAACCTCACCACAGAGGTGGAGAATATGGGCAAAGGTTGAGCAGAGACTGCACAGTTAGGAAAACCACAGTTGTGTCATTCAACCTCTTGTTCTCTGGTTAGATGGAAAACCTTGAGTGGGATGGAGAATACACAGGGATGCCTCCCAACTGCCAAAAAGGGTAAGTGGTAATAAGCATTTACCCTGCGGATGGTTGAAGCTGTCACGTATAACCCGTGCTTTCTCTGTCCCTGCCTAGGTGTGAAGAAGAGGGTAAGATAGCTGGAAAGGTAACCCCTACATGTCCACCTCACCACAGGTCCTTGTTGAAAAAGTAGCATTTACAAGGGGATGGCTGAAGATGGACCATATCTAGTTCTGGACCTAGATGCAGTGGATAAGACCGTGAAAGGAGATGCAGTCGGGGCGATGCTTGGAGGACGGTAGGTGTTTGGTATGTGGCGGAATGACCCGTCTCTAACTCGCATCATCATCGCCCTGCATTTTCTTATGGCTGTCCTTCAGCCAGGAGTAGGCAGGAGTGAGGAGAGGTGCAATATCATAAGCCTCACTTGGCAGCAGATGATGGGCCACACCTGATGTGAATAGAGCCTCAACAACGTTGACGTTAAAACATTGAGCATGCCTCTTCTCCGGAGGCCGTCCTCCTCCCCCTAGTGCATGCACGCTGGCATCCTCACAGGTCCAGGAATGGAGCTGTAGGTTGGTAGATATATTGCCAGACATGCTTCCCAGAAATCTTCGGTATGGGTTAGATGTGTTGCCGAGGACTGAAGCATGCATCACAGCTGATGGGCCAAGGGCCGCATGTGTGCTGCGTACCCACCCCTAAAACCTCTTCAGCACCTGCAGAGAGCCCCCTTTGCACCTTGAGGATGCTCTCTGAGGCCTGATACCACACTCACTGTGTCTGTTACTCGCTCTCCTCACCACAAATTTTGAAACTGTGTGTATTTTAATGTTTATGGACTAGCTCCTTTCAATTTACATTGTAAGTGCCGTACTCTAACAGTGATGTTTGCTTTTTTTTTTATGAGGGGACAAGTTGAAAAAGGTTTTTGCAATAAAGTCATGCCAGAAATGTTAAACTTGTATTGAACCCGACATATTAACATAACTGTTGAGGCCGTAACCATATTTATTCTTTTTACAAGTTTACAGGTTGTTATTACGAGTTCTGCAAACAAGTGAGCAGTTTTCACAAGTCAGAATATTGTAATTATGGTCATACTGACATCACGTGAACGCACTAAGTCTAATAGACAATAGTATTTGTCACTGAGATAGTATGGCGAGTGAAGGTTTTTAGAACCCAGTTGCAGAGACTAACTTTATTGAAAATAATCCAGAACCACAAAAGAAACAAGACTAAGACTCACCAAACTCAACTCAATACAATTAATAACGCAAGACAAAAGAGATGGAGAACACGAGGGCTATATATACACAGAACTAAATGACACAAACTAGAAACACCTGTAAACAATTAGGAATGGAAAATGAACTAAGATAAGGAAATCAGGGAAATCAAATTTCAAACTTCAAATCAAAGTCCAGCAATCCCTACTGGCCACTAGTGGAAGTTATACTTGACAGAGTCCCCCTTTAATGGCCAGCTCCTGATGCACAACACAAAGACAAAACAACAAGAAAAAATAGGTCAGTCGGTTTGCCAGGTGGCTCCAGAGAGGGGGCGAGGTCTGGAGGCAAGGGAGGTGACTCTAGGAAGGAGCAGGATTCGGTGGCCAGGGAGGTGGTACTAGGAAGGGTGTGGGATCCAGACGCCTGGGACATGGCATTTACATTTCTGTTTACAAATATGCATTTGGCAGACGCTTTTATCCAAAGCAACTTACAGTGCACTTATTAGAGGGGGACAATCCCCCCGGAGCAACCTGGAGTTAAGTGCCTTGCCCAAGGACACAATGGTGGTGGCTGTGGGGATCATGGCTCCAGAAAGGAAGCAAGATCTGGCGGTTTGGGTGGTGGCTCCAGAAAGGGAGCAGGGACCGGAGGCCAGGGAGGGCTCAGCGAGTGGAGCCAGGGAGGGCTCGTATGGCAGAGCTGCAGGCGATTCAGAGCGTGGAGCCGCAGATGGCTTAGATGACAGAGCCGCTGACAACTTGGGGGCGGAGCCATGGAAACATTTGTAGAGACTTCTTTATTGAAAATTATCCAGCGCAAAAGGAACCACAAAAGAACTAAGACAGCAAACTCAACTCAATACAATTAACAATGCAAGACAAAAGAAAGGGAGAACACGAGGGCTATATATACACAAAACTAAATGAACAAAACTAAGACAAGAAAATAACGGGGAAATCAAATTTCAAACTAGAAGTCCAGCCCTCTAGCGACCCCTACTGGCAACTAGGGGAAGTTAAATGTGACAGTACTTGGTGGAAGAATTTCTTATTGGGATTATTATTAGTAGTAGTAGTAAAACGTCTTAAAACCAGCATCATCATCATTATGATCGTCACTGCCATCATTAGAGTCTGGTTCCTCCATGACATGGCAGAGAGGCTAACCTCTCGAACCCATAGTTACACCATTTTAGCCAAACAATAGCTGGGTTTTCATATGATTCCTGAAATTTGAGGGTAAATAAACTCCCAGGACTATACTCTACCCTGCTGATAACATGAACACTGTAATTATGTTCAGCAGAAAGCACAAGCCGCCTATTGATGTGGCACAAAATGAGGGGAAGTGTGCAGAAGTGTGGTGTTAATGAGGAGAGGGAGAGGGGATCTCCAGAGGGGTCTGCTTATCTTCTGTCCCTGAGGGTGAAAAGCCAATGCCGCCCGTGTGCATTTAAACCCATTACAAATGCTATAATCACCTCAACCAGGGGCTGTAATAGACCCTCTACCATTCAGATAAAACTAGAGCTACAGAAACATGACAAAGTGAAGACAGGGAGAGAATGACAGTGAGCACAACAGAGAGAAAAGAAACCAGGAGAGTGATGTGAGACATCAGGAGACAAGATTAAGTTTGAAAGACACATAACACCCTCTTCCAAATGGTGCACTTCGACTTGTACACTTAGCACTCTTACAGAAAGTACTGTGGTGGTACTATGGTACAGTAATGGTATCAGATGGGAATACCATGGTTCTATTGAGATATACCATGGTATATGTTTGAAAACCATATGTTCAGTCCAACACTTTTATCAAAAAAATGCACATTTTCATTTGCATAGGTGATGCGAAAGCATTAAACTAAGAAGTTTCACTAGTTGCCACATTCAACTTTAATTACAATTGTTTCGTTAGGCTGGAGATTTCCAAAATATAGGATGGCAGGGGAAGATTCATCCACAGATGAATCTCTAAGGTATGAAGCAAACCAACCATCTTCGAAGTGAATCACATTATTACAAACTTTTTGGATAATCGATCATATGGAAGTAGCTCTTTTTTGCACGCTTTGTTCGCCACTATTCTCTGATTGGTGGATTTACCCACTCATATAATTATATAAACCTCATAGTATATAACACAGATCTTTAAAAATTAGATTGAAATAACATGGACTGACTTCAACGGAACATTATACCATTGATTAACAACCTCGGAGATAACAGTAGGTCAGTCTTTAATGGTTTATAAGTAAATCGGAGTGGTGGTGGTGTAGTGGTCTAAAGCACATAACTGGTAATCTGGTAATCAGAAGGTTGCTGGTTCGATCCCCACAGCCACCACCATTGTGTCCTTGAGCAAGGCACTTAACTCCAGGTTGCTCCGGGGGGATTGTCCCTGTAATAAGTGCACTGTAAGTCACTTTGGATAAAAGCATCTGCCAAATGCGTAAATGTAAATGTAAATCGTGAATAATTAATTTCCCTACGGAGCTATAGAACGATATACAGCAAACACATAAAGAAAGTGGTCAAATATTTTTTTTTTAAGTATAATAGTGGACCAAAATAACCATAATAGTGGACAAAGTTGAAGTGAGAAAAATAAAAGAGAGAGAGACAGATGAACAGAGACAGTTCTGTCGGCAAAGCAGAGGGGCAACAGATCTTCAGTAATAAGGCCTTAGGTGCTGTTATTCAGAAATGCTTAAATCTATTTGACCATATACAGCTGTCATGTCAAATATCCACCAGTGAGAGCCGAAATAAACACAGTTCTGAGATCTGACACCTTCAAGATAGAGTAAGAGACTGATCTAGTGTTTGGGGTAAACATGGCTCCTCCTGTCCTCTCTTCATCCGTCCTTGCTCGGATGAAGGTGTGAAGGTGAAGGATACGTCGAAGCAGGTGCTAAATGCTGTTTGAGGGTTTGGAAGAGAGACAGTCCGATATGAAAAGAGCTGTTTCCTTCCCTCAGGCACTTTAGCCAATCAAATCATCAAATACTCATGCAGTACATCACTGATTAGCTTGCGGTGGTCAATGACAGTGGCTTTGATGGATGCTATATCTATAGATTAAAATTCCAAGATGAGTGACAGCTCTCGTAGCCCAGATCACTGATGCTGACATCCTGGCAGACAGTCGTTGATCATCTTATAGCTCGTGGCTGTACAAGACATATTTATTTTTCTGTACTGGTCCCAGGCATTTTTCTCTCTCCTCCAAGTAGAAGGTAGTTGTGAAGCTTAGTATTCATTCAGGTCATTTTACAACATCTAATACGTCTAAAATAAAAAAGCTGATTCATGCACAGTATATACTAAATCATGAATATTGCAAAATATCAGCTGAATGCCATTCTAAAATTCAACAGACTATTTCCATCCCTCATAGTCTAATTTTTACTTGCTTCAAATT
This sequence comes from Moxostoma hubbsi, assembly GCA_032164185.1. NCBI lineage: Eukaryota > Metazoa > Chordata > Actinopteri > Cypriniformes > Catostomidae > Moxostoma > Moxostoma hubbsi. Next base: position 3,120,764 of record JAVLUX010000004.1, read on the forward strand.
AAAAATGGTATTTGCACTATGCTCCAATCTGAAGTGGTGGAAGCATGTATACTTTGTTGGAGGTTGATCAGCATGAAGCAGCAACTAGCTGAAAAGAAGCGTGTCAGGATGTTACTTTAACTGCAAAATAAGTGTCTTTGATAAAGCAGGATAACATTGATTAATCCTTGCAAACTCGTGGCTTCAGAGCAGAAATGAACTGTCTCCCTCAGGAGCAGAAGTCTGTACACAATACAGCCACTCATCTCATTACAATGCCACAAACAACAATGCGTGTTAGCCTGCTTTCCCTCCCGAACAACACACTGCTGAAGCGCAAGCGATCGATCCACAGCTGATTTGTCCCAGTAAGGAGTTTGCAAAAGCCTCTTTCTTTCTTTTTTCTTTCTTTCTGTCCCGACTCCCAGTTTCCTTATTTTTCATTCTTTTTTTCTTTTCTTCCATTTTTCTTTTTCTTTCTCTTTCTTTCTTTCTTTCTTTCTTTCTCTTTCTTTCTTTCTCTTTCTTTCTCCCTTGTTTCTTCCTTCTGTCTTGCCTTCCTCCCTCTTTCCTTATTTTTATCAATTTTATTTTCTTCCATACTTTCTTTTTTCTTTTGACTTTCTGTCCCTCCTCCCGCTTTCATTCTTTTTTTCTTTTCTACCACCTTTCTTTCTTCTTCCCTTCTTACTTTCTTTTTCTTCTGCGTTTCTTTCCCTCCTTCCTGTTTCCTTCTTTTCTTTCTTTCTTTTTTCTTCCCTCTTTCTTTCTTCCATTCTTCTTTCATTCTTTCTTTCTACCTTCTGACTTCCTGTCCCTCATCCCTTTCTTTTATATTTTCCTCCATCTTTGAGTAGCAAAAAAACTATTTGTTGGACTGGACAGTTACTTGGCCAGAATTTGCCATTTTGAGATTATCAGCATTAGCTAGACAAGAAAAAAACCTTTTTTTTTAAAACAATTTTCAAAGTCATTTTTATTTGTATAGCGCCTTTCACAACACAAATCATTTCAAAGCAACTAAACAGAAAATCACACTTCAACAGAAAATGAAACAGTAAAATCTATAAAGTCTTAGAGTAATCATTGTGTAATTGTAAATTGTGTATAAAATAAATAATGAAATAGTTAAATAATAGTTGTATTTATAACCCCAGTGAGCAAGCCGAAGTTGACTGTGTCAAGGAACACAAAACTCCATAAGATGTTGATTAATGGAGAAAAATATCCTTGGGAGAAACCAGACTCGCTGTGGGGGCCAGTTCCCCTCTGACTAACCCCACCCTAACCCTAAACCAGACTCGCTGTGGGGGCCAGTTCCCCTCTGACTAACCCCACCCTAACCCTAAACCAGACTCGCTGTGGGGGCCAGTTCCCCTCTGACTAACCCCACCCTAACCCTAAACCAGACTCGCTGTGGGGGCCAGTTCCCCTCTGACTAACCCCACCCTAACCCTAAACCAGACTCGCTGTGGGGGCCAGTTCCCCTCTGACTAACCCCACCCTAACCCTAAACCAGACTCGCTGTGGGGGCCAGTTCCCCTCTGACTAACCCCACCCTAACCCTAAACCAGACTCGCTGTGGGGGCCAGTTCCCCTCTGACTAACCCCACACTAACCCTAAACCAGACTCGCTGTGGGGGCCAGTTCCCCTCTGACTAACCCCACCCTAACCCTAAACCAGACTCGCTGTGGGGGCCAGTTCCCCTCTGACTAACCCCACCCTAACCCTAAACCAGACTCGCTGTGGGGGCCAGTTCCCCTCTGACTAACCCCACCCTAACCCTAAACCAGACTCGCTGTGGGGGCCAGTTCCCCTCTGACTAACCCCACCCTAACCCTAAACCAGACTCGCTGTGGGGGCCAGTTCCCCTCTGACTAACCCCACCCTAACCCTAAACCAGACTCGCTGTGGAGGCCAGTTCCCCTCTGACTAACCCCACCCTAACCCTAAACCAGACTCGCTGTGGGGGCCAGTTCCCCTCTGACTAACCCCACCCTAACCCTAAACCAGACTCGCTGTGGGGGCCAGTTCCCCTCTGACTAACCCCACCCTAACCCTAAACCAGACTCGCTGTGGGGGCCAGTTCCCCTCTGACTAACCCCACCCTAACCCTAAACCAGACTCGCTGTGGGGGCCAGTTCCCCTCTGACTAACCCCACCCTAACCCTAAACCAGACTCGCTGTGGGGGCCAGTTCCCCTCTGACTAACCCCACCCTAACCCTAAACCAGACTCGCTGTGGGGGCCAGTTCCCCTCTGACTAACCCCACCCTAACCCTAAACCAGACTCGCTGTGGGGGCCAGTTCCCCTCTGACTAACCCCACCCTAACCCTAAACCAGACTCGCTGTGGGGGCCAGTTCCCCTCTGACTAACCCCACCCTAACCCTAAACCAGACTCGCTGTGGGGGCCAGTTCCCCTCTGACTAACCCCACCCTAACCCTAAACCAGACTCGCTGTGGGGGCCAGTTCCCCTCTGACTAACCCCACCCTAACCCTAAACCAGACTCGCTGTGGGGGCCAGTTCCCCTCTGACTAACCTCACCCTAACCCTAAACCAGACTCGCTGTGGGGGCCAGTCCCCCTCTGACTAACCCCACCCTAACCCTAAACCAGACTCGCTGTGGGGGCCAGTTCCCCTCTGACTAACCCCACCCTAACCCTAAACCAGACTCGCTGTGGGGGCCAGTTCCCCTCTGACTAACCCCACCCTAACCCTAAACCAGACTCGCTGTGGGGGCCAGTTCCCCTCTGACTAACCCCACCCTAACCCTAAACCAGACTCGCTGTGGGGGCCAGTTCCCCTCTGACTAACCCCACCCTAACCCTAAACCAGACTCGCTGTGGGGGCCTGTTCCCCTCTGACTAACCCCACCCTAACCCTAAACCAGACTCGCTGTGGGGGCTAGTCCCCCTCTGACTAACCCCACCCTAACCCTAAACCAGACTCACTGTGGGGGCCAGTTCCCCTCTGACTAACCCCACCCTAACCCTAAACCAGACTCACTGTGGGGGCCAGTCCCCCTCTGACTAACATCATGAATATAATGCCAATATTACTTATGTATAGTGCAAGTCATGGTTTAAAATGATTAATCTAAGTATGTGTCAAGGGCCAGTGTTTAAACAAAGACGTTGTATAATTTTTGTATTATTGTATGATTTCACATTGCACTTTATTAACATTTAATTATAATTTTTGAAACATTAATTTAGTTAATAATATGCCAAAAGTTTCTTTTAATTTAGTTTAGTGCAAAGGCTGGCTTCATAAGTAGGTGCTATAGGAAAAGATGCTTACACTGAAGTGCTTATGATGAAGCACTGCACCATCTTTAATAGAGTTGAACCCACATATAACACATAATATAATAATACAAAAAAGTAGGTGTGCATTGTTCCCACCATCTGTCTAGACATCAAATGAGGAACTAAAGGAGTAGGTTTTTACATAGACAGAATATGCCAGCTTGTATCATGAGGCTCTAGCATACTGCTGCATGGGACTTGCACATTTAGAAAGCTATAAGAACACATTTGAGAATGCATACTGCACATATGCAAAGTAGCATTAAGGGATGCATCGAGTTACATGGACAGCAGCATCCTGGTTATGTTTTAATTTAATTTGCATATAAAGTTGCTTTGGGAGCTTCTTGGTAATTAGACAAATTAGTGAATTCTAAGACGCCTGTCCCAGTTTTGCTAGCGCAGTGTATTGTAGCCAAAGTCATAATAAGCTTTTTGCGCATATATGTTTTTAATGGAAGCTTGGTGGCCGCATCCCGATTTGCATATTTCTACTCTGCATGAAGTATGTACTCTGCTGATATGTTGTAAGAGGATGCCATTATAAGGACATAACGCCACAAAATTCCATATAGATTCCACAAACCTTTTTTGTGTATACTAAATATTCATCATTACTTCACTTTTAGATTCATTCATGTAAAAAAAACCTCACATTTATTGTACATTTCCTTCAATTAAATTAAAACATCAAAGATAACAGTCACAAACGCATCCTCTTCTATAGTGCAAGGGATTGTTTACACGAGGAAGACACTTTTGGCATATTTTTGGCATTCTATTTTGGCAAACACCGTATGACAGGGGACACAAATCATTATCTGGCACTCTACTGAATATAGGATAGCTAGTATGTGAGTTGGAATGCAGCCTAAAATACCGATCAAACTTGCTCACTGTGCAGAAGACAGGTGGACACGACTAATATACCTGGAGATGAAATAGTGGGACAATAACACAGTAACCCTGGAAAAAGAAAACCAATCGATCAGTGTCGGGGCCTGGGTATCTCAGCGAGTATTGAAGTTGACTACCTCACTTGGAGTCGCGAGGTTGAATCCAGGGCGTGCTGAGTGACTCCAGACAGGTCTCCTAAGCAACCAAATTGGCGCGGTTGCTAGGGAGGGTAGAGTCACATGGGGTAACCTCCTCGTGGTCACTATAATGTATGGTTCTCCCTCTCTGTGGGGTGCGTGGTGAGCTGTGCATGGGTGTCGCAGAGAATAGCGTGGGCCTTCCCAGGTACTACGTCTCCGCAGTAACGCGCTCAATAAACCACGTGATAAGAAGCTTGGATTGACAGCCTCAGACAATTCGTCCTCCACCACCCGGATTGAGGCGAGTCGCTACGTCATCACTAGGACTTAGAGCGCATTGGGAATTGGGCATTCCAAATTGGGGAGAAAAGGGGGGGGGGAAATCAATCAATCAGTGACAGCTGACCTTTCATGATCTCTAGAATATATGACATGATCCCAAACAATAAATATTTGATTCAAATGCTAAATCAATAACATAATCCGGATCCCCTACAGCAGCATTCGGAACCTCCATCTGTTTTCAATAGGGTAATTTAGTGAGGTTGTCTTGTTCATCAAAAATGTTTTCTTTGTTTTTATGTTTTTAGCAGTGGTACTTTAGCATGCTGTGCTTTAGCAGATAAATACTTTGTATGGTAAAACGCTCTTGGAAAAGTTGCATCTTGAAATTATTCCCTGATAAAAGGACCGTCGCTACATAATGCCGTTGTTAATGCCCCCTAAGATACGCAACCAATTGAGTCACATGAACACGAAACCAGCCTAATAATCATTTAAGCAACCCTCTAACTAGTCAATTTTGCAGTCTGGTCTCATGTAAATTACCTGAATGCAGCGACATTTTTGCCAAATTATATTAAGTGTGAGTTTTCTCACATAAAGATATGTTTAAGGTTAATCCTATTTTTGAGTTTTAAATCAACAAATGGTAAATGGTCTGCACTTACAGTAACTTTTTTTAACCTTAGCAGTATTCAAAGCGCTTTCACTGTGTCCCAATCACCCATTCATACACCAATGATGGCAGAGCTGCCATGCAAGGCGCTAGCCTGCCATTGGGAGAAATTTGGGGTTCAGTGTCTTGCCCAAGGACACTTCGGCATGTGGAGTCATGTGGGCCGGGAATCGAACCGCCAACCCTGCAATTAGCAGCCGACCCGCTCTACCACTTAAGCCACAACCGCCCCAAAAGCCACAACGAAACCAACTGCCCTAAATCGGACCAATAGCGTCATAAAAAACAAACTCTAACCACATCATTTTGTGGTGATTCTTTGATACTTTCGGCTCACGTGTCGACTTGCATGCTCTTCAGGACTCATACTCTGGTTCTTTACATCACAAGTGCAACGAACTATCAGTTGAGCTACTGCGCAATTTGATCGCACTTGATCAAGCTTGAAAATGTAGTTGGGTATGATGCCATGCGCTATAGTAAAAGTGTTTAAATCAGACATTTTATTCCAATCATGTACCTCAACAACAAACCTTCTACATACCCAAGCAGTCATTCCTAGTTTTAGTTAAAGGATTGGTCATTTGACATTTTGTATTCAATAATGTGGATTTATAGAGAATTATTTCAGCAAGGTTTTATCTCTAATCTGTTTTTCCACACCTCAGAATCAATAGGCTGTTTTAACAGTGTTAATCAATAAGCCTGCACTGCTCGGCCTGATAACCCAACACAAGTCCCATATCTGTCACAGTTTGATCTAGATATGTCACCAGGTCTATTCCCTTCAAGGAAAGTCACCAAATCCCTCTCTTTACGCAATCTTGAATGCACGTCCCATTTAAGAGCCAACAGCATCTTTGATTGGCTACGGTGACCTGGTTTATTGCTTCATTTTCCAGTCAATGATCACATATACATGCACTTAAGAAAATGGTTTATTCTAGGGTCTTTGCAAAAAGCGGCGTTCTGAAACGTCATGTAAACTAGAACACCGGTTTACTTACGGCGTTTAAAAGAATTAAGAGAAAGAGGTTTAACACACCCGAGTTTCTCCCGGAGAACACGGCTTAATGTGGATATGTACGCGATTAAGCTGCATTCTTGCAGGTTTTTGAGGAGTGCGCATGTGCATGAACAGACTGGACTACAAACGTCATAGAATTGAGCCCGACAACAAGTCAACACAGTGGAGTGCAGTTGGAAAAGCACATACGCTATAAATTTGACCCATTTATAAACACCAATGGAAAATATCGACTACCCTACCATTTGCATATGCACCGGTACATTATTTTCCGGGGAATACCGGAATTTTACATTAGAGGAAACCCCGTTATTGCAGCGCAATTCCGATGCAGATCATGATAGAAAGTGAAGGAAGCAAACACAGAAACGACTCCGGAATATCTGAAAATAAAGTAAAGCAACAGAGAATAAAATAGTGAAGACTTCCTTGGATGCCATGTTTGTTATTTACACAAAATGTTGCAGGGAAATTACGCTGCTGTGGAGAAATCTGCTTACCGAATGAGCCGCATGTATGCAGGAGTAGCGAGTGCAACGGTTTTACAGTGCATGTAAAGGGGAACGCCTCTTTTTCAAAATAAGCCACTTTCTGGTGTCCACATAGGCATAGTCACTGGAGCTCACAAGGCCAGCATGAATGTCCAAGTTGAGAATTGTCCAAAATCAATCACACTAGAACTTCCATTCTTGGATTAACCATTTCTGTAGTGCATGTCAGGTTGACATGACTCCACTTTGGAAAGAATATTGCGGATAATACCGTGATTTTAGTCGACATGAGAAAACCAAGGGGGACTCGAATTGCAAAACAACAAAGATAGAAAATGTACAGACTATTTTTGTTTGTTTGTTTGTTTGTTTGCGTGTGTGTGTGTGTGTTTGTGAACTGAGCATTAAATTGAATGAGGTTGTGCGTGTGTGTGTGGGTCAGAGAATTGACCCTTTGGGAATTGTAGTGTGGGTAATAAACAAGACACTAAGTGAGTAAGCACATTGTTTGTGTGTGTGTGTGTGTGTGTGTGTGTGTGTGTGTAATAAGACAGTTGTAGAAATGCAACAACATTGTGTTTGACCTCACAGAAGTTCATCTCAACAATAGCGACTCCCAATAGTCCACATGCTTAATGCCAGATATTATTACACACACACCAGCACAGCAAGTGAAATAAGAGGCAGAGGGAAGCCAATAGCTTGTGAGCTAGTGAGCTGCCTTAATATCTACAGTCTACATTGGCAGCTACCTTCTTAGGCTTAAACTTAACCATCTTGGAACCTCATAAGTGACCGATCGGTGTTCCTTCTTTTGGAAAAGTCTTTGCATCAGGAACACATCATTGCCTAAAATGCTGTCGAGATGGACAGCACGCTATGTTTTCTAACGACAGAGCTAATAAAACCTCCATAAACATGCTTGTAAACAATAACAATACAAGCAGAACGTCGTGTCGGTTCCTGATTACTGTTTGACATCACTTTGCTATAAAAGCTCATCTAAAAAAGGCTTACTTAAGCTTATAAATAATGAAAATGAAATGTAATTTTCAGGATAATTCTTGTTGTTCATTTAGAAAGTATGACTCTTATTCATGGAAAATAAAATAAGGCAGAATGTTGAGGTGAACTGTCCCTTTAATGCAATAAAATATTGTTATCTGTATGATATTGGGATATTGTTCTGTATGCACGTGGGCTGTGTGGCATTTATGCCAGCTAACTGAGGAATCGTGGGTATTGTTATAATTTAGAGCCGCCTGCATTTTGGCTTTGTTCCAGCCACTAGAACTCAATGTTCATACACTTGAGCATGTGAGTGAAATTCATTTGAATGCCATCAGGATGCATGTCAGTGATCTATATGCATGCATGCCTCTGGGATATGTAAAGAGTGACATGCTAGCATACTACCCATACTATTTCCGCAGTATGCGGTATGTAGTATGTATATTGTATACAGAGTGTGAAATATATTTATGCATGGAAATCATACTTCACTTGCTAAAATGTCCTGTATAAAAAGAGTACAATGCATGGAATACTATATCAGACAATATAATGTCTTGAGCAATATAATATAATATACTACAATATGGTAAAATATGGTACAATATAATGTAATATAATTGTGACGAGGAGGAGGGCGTGGCCGGGCGATGAATCAGCTGTAGAGCGAGATAAAGGGAGGCCAGAGGCGCCAGTTCGAGGACGAGAGAGAGAGACACACACACATTGCATGTGTGTCCAACACGTTTATGTTTGTTTATGTTGAGTTTCTGATTAAAATTGACATTGACTGTTCAGCCGGTTCCCGCCTCCTCCTTGCCCATACTTATACTATTACAATAATATAAAAAATATAAAATAGAATATAACAACATTACATAACATAATAATATACACAACTATATAAAGTACATGATAAAAACATAAAAATGGCATGTGACATGCTACAACTCTAATTTGACTATTTTTGAAGTGCTGTGTGTATACTGTGCACATTATGTGACATTTCTGTATGGGAAATATGTAAAACATACTACATTTGCAGAAATATGCAGAAGAAAACAATCCACAATGATCCACAAATATACGATGTGCATATCTTGAGCTATTCTATATAATTTCATGTTTTATATACAGTAATAAATATAATATTTAATTGTTTGTTTGTTTGTTTTATTTGGCTGCAGTGCAAAGACATTTTTGACAGACAGTTACGAAGTACAATTACGACTTCATAGGGATAATTCACCAAAAATGAAAATTCCGTCATCATTTACTCACCCTCATGTCGTTTTAAACCCTACTTATATAAGTTATAATATGAGGTCGACTAAATAATGACAGAATTCTCATTAGTGGGTGAACTTTCCTTTAAAGACACATATTCAATTTGTGAAATTAACCCACATATAGTACTTTCTGCTGATTATGCACATATGTTCATATATCCTCAACAACCACCCACACGTGCACACTCACACGCACAGATACATGTATGTGCGCGCACACACACACACACACACACACACATGCAGCACTCTTCAGGAGTTCTCCTGGTTCAGTAAATCACAGCTGTAGTGGTGCCATATGGGAGCTGTCCAGCACATGTGGTGCTGAAACCCTTCACTGAGGCACTGTGACTGTTCATTCAGATAGTTCCTTCCATAAACACACACATGCCTCTTAACCCTCTACAGCGGTGAAATATTGATGACAGACTCATAATGGGGCGAAGAGAGGCAGTGTGCGAAACTCACACATGAATCATGAAGATGAGATCATGCTCCGTCTGTGTGCTCAAAGTGAACGCATCAATATTATATGGCAGCCTCTCTGGTTTTCTCACACACACACACACACACACACACACACGCACACACACACACACACACACACACACACACAATTGCATTGACGTTCTCCTATGGATTACATTCATAATCATGAAACCCAAAACCATATACGCCCAAACGCACAAAATGTAGGCTATGTTTGGAATGGAATACTTGCTTACTCTATACTGTGCCAAACATATTGCATACTGTCCCATTTGTTTGTTTTGTATGTGACAAAGATTGTAGCGTGCAATTATGAACACTTCAAACTTTATATAGATGGTGAAAGATCAATATATTGGCCAAGTCGACTCATACTACGTGAAAACGTCTATAGTGTGTATTGTTTGAATGTGTGTGCAGGTGCATGCCTGAGTGTAAATACATGGATATGATCAACGCTGTCACATGGATCTAAAACTTCTGCAAATCAATAAGCAATCTCAAAATGGACGAATGTAGGCCAATCAATCAGACTGTGCGGCATTTTCCAAAAGCATCGCAAGCTTAAGTTGATTGTAGAGACCATTGGCGCCAATGGTTTCTATGATCTATATAGCTTACGATGCTCTTGGGAAATGCAGCCCAGGTCCATATATTGGTCTTCCACCAGGTAGCAGTGCTAAGTTCGGACTCCATTGGTTCACACACACACACACACACACACACACACACACAGGCCTACTGCAGTCCTAGTGGCGCGGAGGCCCTGGTGAAGTGAGCTCTGATTGGTTCTAATTGTTTTCCACATGATCTGAGACGGGGCTTCAAAGAAGACAGCAGGCATGACAGCAGATGAGGCGTGACATTATAATCAGGAGCTATAGAAGTGAGCAGAACGTTCACACCAAAGCTCTCTTCTCTTTGACACGTTAATCACGGCAGAATGTCACGCTCCACGTTCCGACAAAGGACAATCATTGCTGTGGTAATTTGACCTCTCCTTCAATCAGTTTCACTGTAATTGCATCAGCCACTGTCCCTGTGTCATATCTCTCAAAGACACTAATGACAGAGAGAGAAATAATATGAGAATAAGTTCCGACTTGTTGCCCCAGAGGAGTTTGACTCGTGTCATCCATTGTTCATCTAATAAAGCTAGTTTGAATCAAACAGAGTTTAACAGCCTCAAAGGTGATAAATAATGCCGCCAATCCCATCTTAATATGGCCAAGGCAACAATAAGTAAACCTGTCATATAGGGTTGATTTGGTGATTGCAGTGTTAAAGTGTTCTTAGTGGTTAGATGAATGAAAATAACTATCGAGATGCTGACGTTATTGTTATTATGTGAACAATTAAGGTGCATTTCTATGGTCAACAGAGTTTGTACTTCAGACAATTTGTTTTAGTTGGACAAGAAATACTAGCTTCATACCATGTGACCCACATTTGGTGGGATTTCGACCATTTAAAATTGGTAAAATGTCAAAATTGACGAATGGAGCCACACTTAAACTCCCATATCTCTGATGTTTAACCATATAGGGCCTTAAAGAAAAGAGTCCTGAAGACACAAGGGCATTCAAATATGAAAAAGGAAGTTTGTTCTGAACCAGAATCTATAAGGAGATTAAGATATATTTAATACTTATGGAGTTATAGGGGATTCCAACTTGGGGAAAAAGTCAAAAAGGCATTTTTCCTCGCCATTTTTCTCGCCATTGGCATTTAATGCAACACAGGGGGTGCTGAGGTCAACTGTTTTAGTAATAGACCTGCCAATCTCTGTAAAAAATAAAATAACGATCCTGCCACCTTTCCCAGGTTTTTCATTTGACCTGTAGTTTTGCAACAATATCATCTTGTCGTTTTGACCCACATTGAGAGCCTAATTTCAGTGGGATTCAACCATATATGGCCTTAAAATTGAAGAACATGAAAAGGAAAGTTTGATCTGAACCAGAATCTAAAAGTCTATTAAGATAGCTTTAATACGTCTGTAGTTATAGACTCTCCAACTTTGGAAAAAACCATACAAAAACTCCCCCCCCCCCCACCCCCCCCACCCCCCCCCCACCCACCTTCCATGTTGATCTGACACGGAATAACCCAATGGTGATATTTGCCTTAGTATATGTGCAGCATATTAGCATATGTGCCTTTGTCATTCTATAAGGCATAACTACCCAAAACAAGAAAAAAATCTAAACAAGTCAAGCCAGTGAGCAGAGAGAGAGACAGAGAGGGAGAGAGAGAGAGACAGAGAGGGAGAGAGAGAGAGAGAGAGAGAGAGAGAGAGAGAGAGAGAGAGAGAGAGAGAGAGAGAGAGAGAGAGAGAGAGAGAGGGGAAGGAGATTTTAAACCCGGAAAGAACATCCCCACGTCTCCAGCTGTGCCACACCGGACACACAGATCAATTTAAATGATCTATGAGAGATATTAGTCATGACATTTATGAATACTTTATGGAATGTAGAAAATGTCATTATACATTTTTATTCAGGCAAATGAGGCCGCGGCTGAGAGCAAACAGCATCAATGTTTGAGTACAGACACAATGAGGAAATGAGAGCAATGGATAGCGACGTCAATGCCATCACCCACACACACTCACTGCTCATTGATTCCGCAGTATAAAGTATGCCCGTTCACAAGCTTGTTTGATTGCGTTCATATTGCGCAATAGCTCAACTGATAGAGCGTTGCACTTGCAATGCAAAAGACCGGGGTACGAGTCCTGAAGAGCACACCTGTCGACACGTGAGTCGAAAGTGTCATAGAAGCACCACAAAATGATGTGGCTGCTTCAGAAATGACGTTTGCAGTCTTACATTTGCTACATATGACACTACGAGTTAATTTTAGGTGAAAGGTTTTGGGTAGGCAGGTAGAATTTGTTGATTTACTCGATAGAGCATTAACCTTAAAAAAAACATATCTGCATGTGAGAACATTTAACTGGCTATTAGAGTCACACAGTGGACAATCCACTGCAAAAATAAGATGCAATGAAAGTGAATGGAGACTAACAAACTACCTAACATCCGCTTTTGTGTTCCACGAAGAAAGAAAATCATACAGGTTTGGAGTGGCACGAGGATGAGTTCATAAAATTGTCTTTAGTGAGCATCGCTTCCCTGGGTGTGACTAAAAGTAAGGGGCTTGAATGTTCCTCCGAGGCATGTTTCCACAGCCAGACACGTTTCCATGGTGAGACATCAATGATTGGTGTTAAGGGTGCAATTATGCAAAACTGAATAATGGATTGTCACTGGTGCCCTCTGTGTCTGGCTATCATCAAATATGAGTATGCATGCTATCAGAATACACACTGCATACTGTGTGTGTGTGTGTGTGTGTGTGTGTGTGTGTGTGTGTGAGCGCAGTTAACAATACCGAACTTTAACCTCTGACAGGCGTTTGATTGACAGTCTCTGCATGATCACACCATAACCTTATCAACAGTGTATGTGTGTGTGTGTGTATGTGTGTGTGTGTGTGTGTGCGGGAAGCGATTTAGCTGCCAATCAATACTTCCATGGAATTAGTGCCGCCTTTAAAATGCGCCTGTTAATCTGTGAAACTGACAGTTTTGTTCCCAGTGTGGAGACCCTGCGGTGACCTCATCACAGAGGAAATGGAGAAGTCGCCAACACTGATAAGTAACGCTAACTGTCCAGCCAAAAATAACTGTTTATGTTTCCTGAAGTAAATGTGAGTGGTGCATTCCTGTATAAAAGTCAGTGTCATGATGTTTAGGGGTTCAGAGTGGTTGTTTGCCGGCCCATGTCAAAAGATATTCTGGTCTTCAATGTATGTCTATGAGATTTTTATTATTATTATTATTATTTTTTTTTTATCGTCCTGTCATGATATGCAACTGGCTGTCAAACACATATTGAGCTACATAAGACAAAAGCTACACAGAAGCTACACATATGCATTTTCTCAGTCACTTATTGTGTCTAAATAGAGATAGAACTTACAGAACGTCAGTAGCAAACCCAAATATCAATAGTCAAATCATACCGTTCATGCGTTAAACTTGCTATAGTTTACTTCCACATTGCTGCTTCATCAAATAACAATGTCTAATTATTATTTGTAAATCAATTCAATATCCTAAACACACACACACACACACACACACTTCATTTGTTTATGTTCAGTTCACCCTTTGTGTATATGATAATAGTCTGGGACAAGACTCAAAGACAAAAATCTATATGTTAAGAGGCATTTGAAAAGTAGAAAAATAAATGATGAAGTCAAGGTAAAAAGTTTCCAAGTCAGTTGTAATTTGGCCTTTATATAACAAAAAGAAGCTAAAATCTGTTTTGTTTCCATAAATATCCACCCCTGTGGCATGAAATTGCCCAAAGTTGCAGGAACACCCAGAATGTTTACGTTGCTCTATTTCATACAATGAAAATGAATGAGGAAGTACATTGCCAAGCTTCACAAAGAGCAAAAAAGCACCATAAAATAGTCTTTACAACTTGTGCTATTCACTGATAATCTTCCATTTACATTTATGCATTTGGAAGACGCTTTTATCCAAAGTGACTTACAGTGCACTTATTACAGGGACAATCCCCCCCGGAGCAACCTGGAGTTAAGTGCCTTGCTCAAGGACACAATGGTGGTGGCTGTGGTGATCGAACCAGCAACCTTCTGATTACCAGTTATGTGCTTCAGCCCACTGCGCCACCACCCCTCCTTTTATACCATATTTGAATATATGCTGATGAGATTTTAGGGCTACAGCTGAGGGGAAGATTTTCAATGAATAACAACATGAAAAATGGAAGTCATAAAGGTTTTAAACGACACGAGGGTGAGTAAATGATTTTCACTTTGGTGTGAACTATCGCTTTAACCATCCGTTATGAAATCATTACAGAACACTCACAGAGGAACAGAAAGAAAAGTAAACCCCGCTGTCTGTCGCCTGTCATCATCTCTGAACTTTTGATTTATACACAAATAAACAGGCAAACAAAGAAATGGCAATCCTTTATGCACCAGCCTGGAGCTGCAGGCGTGTCATTAGTCTGGGATAAAAGAGCGGCGACATTTTGACGGACATCTGCGATTCATTTGCTTTCACACAGTTGTCATAAATTACCATCGTTATCAGGCATCAGCTCTTTGCCAGCCTGAAATAAATGAGTCTTTCAGCAATGTTACATGCTGATGACACAGTATGCAACAGAATTCAAACTCACTCACACACTCGAGAAACACTGGGCTCGGTTTCCTCTCTACAACCAATAAGAAGGACATTTTAAAGAAGTCGTTCAAACCGAAATGAAAATGATGTCATCATTTACTCACCTTCAGGTTGTTCCAAACCGGTCATACATTTCTTTAACTGTGAAACACAAAAAGGTGTCAGGTAGAATGTTAGCCTCAGTCATCATTAACTTTCATTGTAAATAAATGATGACTGAGGCTAAAAACGTCTGCCTAACATGCAAGAAAGGCAGTTGTGTGGGTTTAGCACGACATGAGGTTGAGTAAATGATGACAGTGTCTAGAGAGCACGGTTGATGATGGTTATGCCGATTCACAAAACAGGGCGGTATTTTCTAGCTGCAGGACAACAGTTCAGATATTTTCATAGAAGTGGCTTTATTAACCCTTAAATGCATGGGTATTTTGAAAACATTATTCCTGTACATACTCGGGTCTTTAGTGACCCGGCCTGTATAGCATATCTTTCATGAATGTATCTACAAAATGCCCAGATAGTGTCAAAATAAAAGATTAGTATCTATTCTATTTTTATGTTTTATTTTTCATATATTAAAGAGATTATGCAACTAATCTAGACCTTTCACATTGAAATTTCATGAGATGCAACTGGCTGTCAAACACGTATTGAGCCACACATAACACATAAGCTACACATAAGATACACATGTGCATTTTCTCAGTCATTTATTGAGTCTAAATAGACGCACATCTTACAGAATGTCAGTAGTAAACCCAAATATATACAGCCAAATCATACTGTACATGTGTTAAACTTGCTATAGTTTACTTCCACATAGCTTCTTTGTCTGAGTTCATAAGGTTGAGGAATACTAAAGAGGTGTGGGCATAGCTCCAAAAAGATAAATGAGGTACAGGGGCTGGAATGAGGTCCCGGGTCACTAAAGACCTGAGGTATGCTTTAAAGGGTTAACAAGAGGGTTAAGGGTTGCATATACAGAGGAAACAATGTTATTTGATGTACTATATACTGTTGGTGCAGCGGTTAGCACTGTCGCCTCACAGCAAGAAGGTCGTGGGTTCAAACCCCGGTTGCCCCGGCCTTTCTGTGTGGAGTTTGCATGTTCTCCCTGTGTCTGCGTGGGTTCTCTCCGGGTGCTCCGGCTTCCTCCCACCATCCAAAGACATGCAGGCTAGGTTAATTGATGTCTCCAAAAATTGCCCTAGGTGTGGATGTGAGTGTGAGTGTGTGTCTGTCTATGTGTGGCCCTGCGATGGACTGGCGATCTGTCCAGGGGGTACCACGCCTTTCGCCCAATGTTAGCTGGGATAGGCTCCAGCACACACACCCCCGCGCGCGCGACCCTGATAAGCGGTTGACGATGGAAGTGGGAACTGAGAATTACATTTATTTTTCTTTTCTTTTCTTATTGGCCAATACCGATCATTTTAAAATGGCCAAATATTGGTTGATGTAATGTAATGTAATTAGTGTGCATATCGGTCATGGGAACATTATGGGCGGCTGTGGTTCATGTGGTAGAGGGGGTTGGCCACTAATCACAGGGTTGGTGGTTCGAATCCTGGCCCACATGACTCCACATGCCGAAGTGTCCTTGGGCAAGACACTGAACCTCAAGTTGCTCCCAATGGCAGGCTAGCACCTTGCATGGCAGCTCTGCCACCATTGGTGTGTGAATGTGTGTGAATGGGTGATTGAGACGCCCATTGAATACCGTTAAGTTTAAAAAGGCGCTATATAAGTGCAGACCATTTACATTATAAAATCACAGCATCGGTTTCAACAGATCGGTCTGAATAAGATATCTCGATTGTTCAAGGTTTGTGAACTAAAGCTTAAGATGTTTTTAATCCCAGGAGATCTTCAGGAATGAAGAGCAGAAGATCAGATAACTGTTTTTCTATCAGTATTTCCAAGATAACAACACCAAAAGCACTGTACAATGAGAGAGAGAGAGACACCAATACCAACAGCTGGATATAACATCCAATTACAGTCCAGCTCCGCTATCAGAGACCCATTACTGTCTGTCACTGAGTGACTGCATGTTTGTGAACAATCTACACTTTTGTGAGATGCAATCCATCACATTCAGAAAACAGCATTGTTACTAAAGGCTCTATAATATACTCAATTTAAAACACCAATACGGACTGACTGTAGAGTAGCATTTCAAGCATGAGGTTTAGCAGAGCAGGTGCTCAAAATCCACTCTGTACTCATCTGCTGTTGAGCATAAGATAAGCCAAAGAGGTGTTTACAGAGGAAACATTGATCGTGTTGCCTTGACAACCAAATCTCGCTGCGTTCCTCTGGCATTTGGTTGTTGTTGGACTTGTTGCTGGTTTTTATTTCTGTGCTTTTGACATCAAGACACCAAAAAGACAAATTAGACTGCACTTATCCCGCATGTGCGCACGACATTGTGCAGACCGCCTGTAATACACGAGACAAACTAAAGGAATGAAATGCCAAATGTCTATGTCTGCCAAAAAACATGACGTTATGAAAATCTTAGTCAAACATCATATTTAAAACCAACATGTATTATTCTGTTACATAAGCACGGCTTGCAGACAGCCTCTCTCTTTGGGTCTGTTCAAAAAGCCTAGTGAGCCGCCTACGTAGGCAGCATTTACAGCATCACAGCCGTGCTTCCGACCCGAACGTCGTGATCACACTGGAAGTCGGCATGTTGTTTCCGAGAGATCTCGTACCCTAGGATCGTCCATACTACGCCAACTCACGATAAGCGCCACCTCCAGAGTGTTTATTGTTATATAGTGCGATTCTGTAGTTGCATTTTCCCCTCTAACATAGTTTAGGTTTGTGATTTGTGTTGGGGGGGGTGGGGGGGGGGGGGGGGGGGGGGCTGGGTGCAGTTTATAAAATATGTATTCCTCTTCACTGTATTAAGAGCCTGTACAGCTGAAAACAACTCGCTTTAAAACTCGCTTTTGGCGCCCCTCTGTGGACATTTGAGTTCACACATGACCAAATTCCTAACAACACTTACCACTTTGGCCACTGGGGGCAGTGTTTCCCATTTTGGTAAGCAAAAACCCAATTTAGCTAAAGAAATGTCAACCTACTGTTTTGGATTTCACTGTGAGATCAGTCTGAACGCGAAAAGCTGCTCCCAAAAGTTGGCAAAACTATTAAGTTCTTACGTTCTTCTAGGATACCTTTGTTTTTAAAAACAGCGTTGCATGTCTCTTTCATGGAGAAGCCCTTAGAGAGAAACCCCACAGCAATGGCCGGGCATCATGGTGGCGAGTTTGCACATGGTAAACACCACTCACATTTTCTTGAGAAAATGTACGTATAAATCCAGTTAGCTGTCTGTAATCTGTCCTTCTTTGTGTTTCACCCTCCTCCTCCTCCTCCTCCTCTCCTCACATCTCCTTACTGTTCCTCTTTTTATCTCAAGACACATTCTCCCTCTAATCTCAAACTCTCGCACATCTCATCCTGAGGCTATACTCCTGCTCAGCTATCTCTCACTGTATGTCTCTCTGCACACCAAATGCTTCAACCCACGCAGGATTACTAACCCCCTGTGCACACAAAATCACAGAATATGTCAGGGGGTAGTCTTGAGAGGGGGTTGGGGTGTGTTGGAGGAAGTGCAAATGAGGAGGAGTGAGAAAGTGTGTCTGAGATTTAAAAAAAAAAAAAAAGTCAGATGCAATGAAAGTGAATGGTGACTGAGGCCGTCAAGCCTGTTCAATTTGGCCAAACATCTCCCTTTGTGCTTCACGGAAAATGGGAAGTCATATGTGTTTGGGTGAATTACAGCAGATTTGTAATTTTTTTGACAATTCACACTTTAAGAGTATACACAGAAAACCAGTTAAACCAGTTGCATTAGCCAAGGTTCCAGAATGCGACTATAATAAGCCACTTAAGAGTCCAGTCGCCTTTGGTGACAGTCGGAAACACTTTACGTGGGTTAACATGCGCTTTTGTCAGATATCATCTCATGACACTTTTCATCCTTTCTGCTGAGATGAGCTCACTGCAAGAAACAACAAACCAAAGTATCCGATTCACAGACAAATGACTCTTTAAACTGGGTCTTTTTAATGAAGCAGCCAAAAAGATTCACGAAACTGGTTCGAACTCGAGAGCTTTGGAGGTTTGCAGCTCGAGTCAGAGAGTCACTTTCTCAGCCAATCATACAGTGAATCAGCTGTCAGAGAGTTCACAACTGGGAGGGCGGACATTTCAAAATAAGAGTCCCTGTTGTATTTCTGACTTTTCTGGCCTAAAGTATCAAATAAACAAAATATTGGGATTTTATTCAATTTGGAAAGACTAAGTACATTTTTAACACATTTTATACATTACATAAAACATATAAAAATATATATTCATTATATAAAGACACCCTATGTCTGTTAGTTTTGAGTCACCATGCTATTCTGCTTATTCGAAAAGTTTCCC
The DNA here is from genome assembly GCA_032164185.1 of Moxostoma hubbsi. Taxonomy (NCBI): domain Eukaryota; kingdom Metazoa; phylum Chordata; class Actinopteri; order Cypriniformes; family Catostomidae; genus Moxostoma; species Moxostoma hubbsi. The sequence continues at coordinate 3,140,042 of JAVLUX010000004.1, forward strand.
TTTTCTCCACGTGCCTTTTAAAAATGATATGAACATTTCAACGTGTTAAACATGGAGATAACCAGTCGGGCGGATCAGGCGGCAAATGTTCTGTTAAAAATCACACATGCATCTCAGCACGACACACTTCTCACACTTTAGACAAAAAAAAAAAAAGTTGAAGCGTGAGCAAAGACGCACACACACCAATGACGCACAAAGTATCACCCTGCATAATAACACACAGCACAATGCATTAGAGTCTCAGTGTGTGTATGTGTGTGTGTGTGTGTGTGTGTTCCCTACAGACTATAGACCAACTGTTCACCATTACACTGTTACATTGTGGGAGGTGCCTCTATACTGAAAAACAACACCTCTATACCACACAAATCATTGGGGTTGTCTCTGAAGAGGCAAGGCAGGCAGTAAAACAGATAAAATGCTATTAATGTTAGCTCAAATAGTGTGTTTATTAGTCATATTTAATGGAGTGAATGTGAATGGACTAGAACACCACTTTTGGTCACTTCCGCTCGCGTGGTATAAGCACCCGTTCTTAAAGGTACAGAATTGTATCATCATGCCATCATTACAGAAGAGTAGATGACTGATCCGAAAATAAGGTGGCTGTATCAAATAATAGGCAAACAGATAAAAGATGCAAGAAACCATCTTTTTTATATAATTACCATGCAGAAAAATGCTAAATGGCCATGAATATATATATATTTGTATTTGTAAATATATACATATATTTGTGTCTTGCTAATACTCCAATGTGATCTCATGGGTTTTCGTTTGTATTAATGTACATAAAGATTGGTTATAGCAAACGTGCATTTATTGAGAGCATCTTAAACATGAATCATTTTCCATACGCTCAAAAACATGCTTGCTTATAAAACAACAACCTGTTTAAATATGGGACAGAACACACGTTGGGCTAAACCAGGGCTGGACTGGGAAGAGAAATTGGCCTGGGATTTTACATGGCAACTGGCTCAAAACTTGCGGGGGTGTTCGCTGTCCTTTTCTGCATATCGTGGTGCCGTTTTGTGGTCCGTTCTGCATAACGCAGCGGCTCATTTTAGCTTATCGTGGCCCATTCGGCATGTTTCGCAGACGACGCACCTGCCCGCTCAGTTCTCCTGATGGCCAGTCCGCCCCTGATCGGCCCCAAAACGCGGCGGCCCACCGGGAAAATGCCCGGTATGCCAGATTACCAGTCCAGCCCTGGGTTAAACTAACCCAGCAAGTTGTTAACTTTGAGTTATTTATTCAACCCAAATTCTGGTTCATTTATACAGGAATGCTGGGTTAATTTCACAAGTGGGTTAATATTTTCAAAGTTGTTTGATCCTTAAAAACATATTGTAAAATAAACCACACCATAAACAAATGTGTACACATGGTAGCTCCTTTATTTTGGATGAATATAAATACATTTAATAAGTACATTTAAACGTCATTTTACAATTTTTTTTAATAAAAACTGCATAAAGAAAAACAAAGTAACATTTATAATTAATGTTAAATACACTAGGCATTAAAAACATGTAACACCCACTGTATTATTAAAAGGATAGTTCACCCAAAAAATAAAAAAATCTTTCATTTACTCGCCCTCATCCAAGATGAGTATGACTTTATTGTTCAGAATAACTCAGCTCTGTTGGCCCATTCTGTGGATAGAGAATAGTGGCCAGAAATTTGAAGGTCTAAAAAGTACATAAGGGCAGCATGAAAGTAATCCATAAGACTCCAGTAGTTAAATCCATTTATTCAAGTTATGATAGATGCGAGTGAAAAACTGATCAATATTTCTTCTAAATCATCACTTTCACATCTTAAAGAAAAACAAAACAGGCTTACATATTGATCTGTTTCTCACTCTCACAGCCATTTAACCACTGGAACCATTCCGATTACTTTTATGCTGCATTTATGTACTGTTTGGAGCTTTAATGTTTAGGTCACTATTCACTTGCATTGTATGGACCTACAGAGCTGAGATGTTCTTCTAAAAATCTTAATGTATGATGCTGCCTCACTGGTGATGATGGTTTTAAAGTACAAAGAAAAACTCTGACTTCGACTCGATACTAAATGGCTCATAATTTATTTCTTTTTTCATTAATAGTTACTTTATTTTTTGTTTTTATGTTTTCCCCCTGAACTCTAAACTCAAATACGTTTTTAATGTTTACCATGCACACCAATGCATTTTGTGTTGGACGAAGCCCAACATAACGTTTGCGTTGAATGGTGTGTTGAGGCCCTGAAGCCCGTGATGCGAGTGTTTTGAAACGGCTTTCGTAACAGCGACGCACAGCTCGCATCTGGTGTAGACCGTGTGATACAGGGTATGAACTGCGTAAATGAATCATGAAGTTGATATATTTTTGATTCAAAATGGTAAAATGTTGCCGAAAGGAGATGTTTGCATTACTAAAAAGAAATCTGAAAAAGTCAGCGTCCCGTGTGCTTTACAGGCTAGCAAAGCCAAAGCTCGTGAAACTTGTGTCGCATCTTATAACAGGTGATGTCATATGAGCTGTCCAGTTCTGATAATGGACACACCTTATTTCACCGAATGAATCCTCCAATTTGTCCATGCTGAGAACCGCTTACTCCTGAAGACGATCCAAAAAGCCTGCGTCAGGTATCTGATGCCACCGCTGGGTTGTCGCGTTGGGGTGGAGGGAGGGGTGTATAGTTCCAACTTTCATTGACAATGAACCCAGCCGCTAAGCTAGGGACTGGGTTACACAAACTACCCAACGGAGAGAAAATAACCCAGTAAAATGACCCAACAGGCCCAACCCAACATTTAGTTTGAAAAAATAACCCAGCATTTTTTGGAGTGTATGAACAACTTTACAGGCGTACAAATGTTTACAAGTCGTTATTGAATGTATAAATGTTGTGGATTAATCAATTGATTTTGCCATCACATTTATTAAATGCAGTTGATGTATATACTGTATATATACATCGATCAGACACAACATTAAAACCACCTGCCTAATATCATCTAGGTCCCCCTTGTGCTGTCTAAACAGCTATGACCCATCGAGGCATGGACTCCACAAGACCTCTGAGGGTGTCCTGTGGTACCTGGCACCAAGATGTTAGCAGCGGATCCTTTAAGTCCTGTAAGTTGCAAGGTCGGTCCTTCATGGATCGGACTAGTTGGTCAAGCACATCCCATAGATGCTCAATTGGATTGAGATCTGGGGACTTTGGAGGCCAAGTCAACACCTTGAACTCTTTGTCATGTTCCTCAAACCATCCTGAACAATTTTTGCAGTTAAGCAGGGCGCATTATCCTGCTGAAGAGGCCACTGCCATCAGGGAATACTGTTGCCATGAAATGTGATTGTCTAGCCATCGCATTTGGCCCTTGTCAAAGTCGCCCGGATCCTTACGCTCGCCCATTTTTTATGCTTCCAACATATGAAATTCAAGAACTGACTGTTTACTTGCTGCCTAATATATCCCACCCATTGACAGGTGCCATTGTAACAAGATAATAAATGTTATTCACTTCACCTGTCAGTGGTTTTAACGTTGTGGCTGATCAGTGTATACATACTCAATCATGATGTTTTATATGCATACTCATCTCTCCATTCCCAGCTGTCCTCTTTAAAAAAAAGCCCCCACTGTGTCTTCCTCTTCAAATAACATTTAATCTTCTGCCCACATAAAGTCTCCAACTGTGCTGATGGAGCCAATCATCTTCAATGCATCCCTGACAGCCAATCAGATTCAATGAATAATCATCTCTGACTGGCCGAATTCAAATCTGCCACTCCAAGTGACCCAGCACGCATATAAATCAAATCTGAAACTGAATAAAAGGCGCAAAAAGTGTTGAATATGGTGAATAAGAAATTGAATGTAAACAAGACCTTTGTGTTAAAATCAACGCTACAAACAGTTCTGGAAATATACGGCCCAGTTTTCTTGTTTTTTCTATTTCCACTTTTATTCTTTGCTCACTTTCTCTTCCTTTTCATCAGCCATTTGTATAATTAATGTCAACAGCGTGCTAAACACTCATACATTAATGTGGATCCTTCTCTAACCTATACAGTACCAATGTATTATTAAAAACAATTAATTTTGCATTACGAAATTACAGATGAATAAAACATTACAAGAGGGGAAAGAGAAATGTAGGATGGTGCAAGCGGCCAATTAATTCTGATTAAGCTGTCAGTTTTTCAGCACGGGCCAACGAGATGAAAAAGTGAGAAAAAAGCAATTATAAATCAGAGAAATTCAGCAGAATATGGAAAGAGAAAGAGAGAGAGAGAGAGAGGGGGAGAGAGAGAGAGAGAGCGTAAAAAATTGAAGGGCAGTTTAAATGAATATCTTTTCAGCCCAATGTACGCAACTCCTCCTCTCTCGCTCATGCTGTAATCAAATCTCCGCATAGTGAATCACATACCACACATGCTTAAAAATAATTTTTTGAATTCAAAAGTTGTTGCCAAGAAAATAGTCATGGGTAGTTATCTGGTTTTAAAATACCAGCTGACAGAATGGTTAAGAGCCAAACCAAAATGTACATGGCATTAAAATGAATAAGCAAAGGGGGTCGGAGGACTGGCTCAGGAGAGAGCAGCGGCTGTCGTCCGCCAGAGGGTGGAGGAGTGATCGAGGATCAGGCGATGGCGTGTCTGGGAAACTCTCTCTCTCTCTCTCTCTCTCTCTCTCTCTCTCTCTCTCACACTCTCACACTGTCTCTCTCACACTGTCTCTCTCACACTGTCTCTCCACCTTGCCCTTTCCCTCTCTTTTTTGTTTTGTTTTTCCCCTAGAGAGGTCGAGGAAAAGGCGCAGTCAGAGGGGCAACCCTGGGGATGCACGTTATGCCTGAGGCAAAGGAGGGAGGAGTGTGACGAGGAGGAGGGCGGGCCGGGCCGTGACTACGCATGCCCGGCCCCCAATTGGGCTAATCAACCCAAGGAGAGGGATGAATGCGGCAGAACATGGCAGTTTGGGAGAGAGAGATCCACATGCAGCTGCTTTATGTGTTTCTTCTGTGTGTTTTTTTAAGTTCTTATTAAACATTATTTTGACTGTTCAGCCCCTCCCCTAGATTTAGGTCCCTCTAAACGTCACGTACAGGGCGGACTGGCCATTGGCAGAACAGAGCGGGCCAGTGGGTCGGACGAAAAACGGGCCGAATGGCCACAATAAGCTAAAATGTGCCGCCGCATTAGTTATCCGTTTTCCCAGTCCACAAAAATGTATCCACTTCGAAGAGCTTTTTCAAAAGGCTCAGTTTTCGCTAGGCAAATATAGCGTCTCGGTATGGACGCTTGTTCTTTCCTCTGTTTTAAGCGGCTGATCAGCCCGACACGACAACAACGACTCGGACAATGGCGTGAGTTTGGGTGTCAAGGGTGTGTTCAGAAAGCTGAAAGTTATTTTTATTTTCGCAATTACGTTTGGTAGCACTCGTGGTGCAGAGATTACACACTTCAGCTTTAAGATTGTTGTTTGGGAGCTTGGAAGCCCCAGTCCCCATTCACTTTCATAATATGGAAAAGAGTGGCCAGGATATTCTTAAAAATGTACCTTCTGTGTTCCACGGAAATCAGAAAATCAGATGTTGGTTTGGAACAACATGGTGAGTAAATTATGAGATAATTTTCTAATTTGGGTGAACAATACCTTTAAATTTTCCTTTCTCTGACCATTTAATGGCTTTGTGTTTTCTTTTATATCCTCTAAATACAGACAATATTTTTTTCTTCACCTGTGCATTAGGACTTCTACAAGAGAGCTGCGGTGAGACTAAGGTGAGAGAGAGAGAGAGAGAGAGAGAGATAACACAGATGCTCTTTCTCTCCTGTGGGCTACACAGATCCATTATCTGTCGGTGAGTTGGGCAGAGCGTGAAAGCAAAATGAATAGCTCCATCTTTTGTGAGAAAGCCTGCGAAGGCAAACAGAAGCGATGGTGTGGCGAATGTAGCAGAGATGTGTGGGGTTATGAGATATTAATGATTCAGCGTATCGGACGGTAATAGTGTTTGAGACTGTGACCTTTAGGTAGTAATATTCCCCCATCTCTCCAAACCTCAAATCCACCATCAACAAGTGACTATGCCGAAACAGGCTGGAATATTAGCAGAGAACAGAGAGTCTGTGTGTTTTAAATGAAGGATATTACGGTTGTGGATTTTAGATGAATCAATTAAACATTGTATATTAAACTGCGATTAACTGCATATGTTAACATTTGCAGAGAAGCCCACCCCCCCCCAAATTCAAAGAAGTTATTGTGAAAGACAAAAACGTTGAATAAACGTTATAAAAAGTGGCTTTAGAAGTCTATGTGCTCTTTTTCTTTCATTTATTTCCATTTCACTGAACATAAGCCATCACTAGCCTTGCAATGTTCAGGCAGGAGCAGGAACAAGAGACCGACTGAAGACAATGATGAAACGGTGATGTGCAGAACCCAAGCGCAGTCTTTATTTACAAAGTGGCATCCAAACGTGAAATTCCTCCAAGATGTGACACATTAACATGAACATGAAGCAGAACATAAACTAGAATATACCTTGACTTGACTATGTGGCCGTTGACGCAAGACGTGTTCGTTTTTTAGATGCTATGTCAAGTTAAGTGTAGTTTAACTTTGATAAAATAAATCAGTTTATTCAGTCTGAAGGAAGAGTGTGTCCCCACAATAAAAAGCAGCTCAGTCTCTATCAATCTAATAATACCAGGAATGGATAAAATATTGTTTTTTTTTTAAAAAAAGATTGTGTTTTGAACTCAAAATGTGTTCAAAATGCACCTTAGTGAAGGTGTGTGCACGGAGAAAACTAGTATTGCATTAAACCAGGAAGTAAACGCCTTTGCATAATCAGTGACAAGCGTGATTTGGAGGTTGCATTTGTTTCTTTAACATTACATTATTACTCTACTGATGGTTAGGTTTAGGTTTGGGGAAGAACAGTTTATATATCACGGTTTTAGAGCCTGTACAGCAGAAAACAACTCACTTCCTGACTCTCTTTTGGCGCCCCTCTGTGGACAAAATACCCAGAAAATGCTGCCAACAACACTTACCACACTTGGCCACTGGGGGCAGTCTTTCACATTAAGCACAGACCGATTTCAGCTAAAGAAAGGTCGACCAACTGTTTCCGATTTCACTGTGAGATCAGTCTGATCTTTCTATCAACTATATTTATGTCTTTATAATAACTTCCATTAACTTTAACATATATTATTATATTATACAATGCTCATAAGATTTTAAAATGTTGCTTTCAGAGGCTTTGTATGGAGTTAGGATGAACATAAGGTGCATTACAAACTGTGCTGAGACCAGTGAAGACAGACAGCACACTGGAGGTTAAGTCATTCACTAATTAGGGAGCAAGGGAGCATGCTATAGCTTTCCTATGCAGCCTAGTGCATTCAACTGTAACATCTGGTCAAAAGTTCAGTTTCAGACTGCAGATGATGTTTGGACTACTCAACATGTTTGGCAGACATGGGACAATGACATAACTTCAAAATTTCATTACTAACTTCCGCTGTCCACATCAGGGCTGGACTGGTAATCTGGCATACCGGACATTTTCCCGGTGGGGCGACGCACTTTGGGGCTGATCAGGGGCAGAGTGGCCATCGGGAGAACCAAGCGTGCCGGTGGGTGGCCGCGAAACGTGCCGAATGGGCTGCGATAAGCTAAAATGTGCCACGCGTTATGCAGAACGGACCACAAAATGCACAATATGCAGAAAAGACCCCATTAGACCTTAAAGCCATTAGGGTTCTTCAAAGTGATATAAAACTAAGCAATATCATGAATATTGTGATGATTCTAATGCAATTTTTATTTGGCCATTATAGAATTGTAGATTACAATGAGACATAACAGAGAAGTCCATTACGTCTCATAAGCTTTGAAAGAGCAGCCTCTGAGTAATTAAATGTTTAAATCAAACTCAATTTACTGTCTTTGCACATATTCTACGAGGCCGGAACAGTGACTTTAGAGAGTGATAGTACAGACATACACAAGCAGCAATAGGCCGATTTGTGTGGCAGATCTGGTGTGGTCATTGAGGATGAAGGACAACATGAAAAATTTGTCAGCAGAAATCACAACTCCAGCTGCCAACACATACACACATGCGAAATACAATACATATACACACACACACACCAGTATGTATCACAGCATACATATGTTTAAACATGTCCAATAAAGTTCACTCTATCACACACAAACACACACACTTGCCTCAGGCCTATTCCAGCAGCACACCGCATTACTGCTGCACTTTGAAATTATAAAAAAGAGAAACATACATGGGGGCGGGACTTAGTGACCTAGAATTCATAAGCGTGGCATTGGATCGTTATTTGTTTTGATGTGTGACTGTTTGCGCCTACATTGTAGGTCATCGCCAAGTGGCAGCAAACATGGACAAGCGCGCTCTCTCTCTCTCTCTCTCTCTCTCTCTCTCTCTCTCTCTCTCTCTCTCTCTCTCTCTCTCTCTCTCTCTCTGTATGACTGTTATATAAAAGGCCTCATTCTCATATGTGGACTTCCATGCCATTGCCGAACACAAGAGCACACAGGAAAGACAACTTCCACTTAGATCAACCTGAGGGCTGTTCAGATTGTCAAAGTGTAGCCGATGAGTTCATTCAAGTGGCTCAACAACCCATAAGAACCATATGAAATTGCGTTGTTAAAATGCTAAATGTGCTTTTTAAATTGAAGCAAGCATCAATATTAACCCTCTGGGGTCTGAGGGTGTTTTGGGCCCTGGAGAAGTTTTGACATGCCTTGACATTTGTGCTTTTTTCAGTTGCTTAAAAACACATTAATGGTTAAAGTCTGATAACACTGTACTCAACACAAACTGGGCTACAATAATATGTGAGCAACATGTATGTACAGGTTTGTATTTTTGAGAAAAATATGCATGAATGGTTACGTATGCATGGTTTTTGAAAAAACTATTTTTTTTAAGTAATTGAAATAAGGCCATATAACACATACTAAACATTTGTCCACAAGCCTTTTGAGAACTGGATCTTGTAGCCTTGAGTTTTTGCTACAAAGTGATGTGAAAACCATCCTGATCACTCATTCATACAAAACAATATAGTAATTGAACTTTTGTAAGACACTTTTATTGTTAGAAAGGTCATATGCGAGGAGGTGTGAACTATCATGAATATTGATTGTAATTCACACCAGAGTAGACAAAAGACCCCTCCCCTGGGTCAATCAATGAGGAATGTGACAGAAAGAGAATGAATGTGAGGAGACTTAATGATAAAATCAGGTTTTAAGTTAAATGTAGTAATCTGACTATACATTTACTTTACTTAAAAGACTTTACTTAATTTTAGACCTATACTACTGTTTAAAAGAAGTCTCTTCTGCTCACCAAGGCTGCACTTATTTGATCCAAAATACAGTAAAAATAGTGATTTGTAACTATTTTTACCATTTAAAAGAACAGTTTTCTATTTGAATATATTGTAAAATGCATTTGTGATCAAAGCTGAAATTTCAGCATCATTACTGCAGTCCTCAGTGTCACACGGTACTTCAGAAATCATTATAATATGCTGATTTTCTACATTTGACACATTTACACCCGAACAGATATTTGCAAGCACAAGCTTTGTTGATGATAATGAGGCAGCATAAACACTAGTTAAAATATAATCTAAACATTCATATTGTTTTTATATCATATTACATATCAAATTATATCATACATCATACAATCTAAATACCTTCTTTAGCCGAAACAGCATTTAAATGCAACTAAAACTTGCTTATTAGGACATATTTCAAATGTCAATACTCTGAATCCTGGCTGGCAAGTCTAGAAACAGTCCCACTAGTAAAATATGTTCAAGTTTATATAAAATAGCATGTCAACTAATGAAAACTAAATGACTTACTCGTCCGAAATTGTATCCTCGGCTGGATCAAGTCTCTCTTCAAAATACAAACGTTCATCGGAGTCCCGCTCTTCTTCTGAGGAAAATGTAACTCTTCGTCACTATCCAGGAGTTCTCACTTGTGTATCGTGCTGTCTTTCAAGCGTGCAGAAAAGTGAATAACTTTGTTTTTAAAGTCGGGGGCGTTCACCATTTGATTTGATCGTCTCAGCACATTAGCGTATGAATGGCGCCCTCTGCTGGTGGCTGTGATCACATTATGGATAATTAGCTGAGCCAGGAGAGACTGTACATCGCTTTGTTTCATACAGATTACATTGCAGGAGAACATTTGTTCTAAATTTGAATTGTTTTATTTAAAAGTAGACATTTTAAGCTTTCTTTAGACATATGTTTCATGTTTGTGTTACAAGTATTCGGAGTTTCAGTTCATTTTAGTGACGTGTTGCAGAAATATGCTTGTGAACACGGATACTGCTGAAAGCTCACACTTTTTATTTTCTTTATTTCACAAAAGCACAAGGTTTTGTTGTTATTGTGAGTGTACACAAATAAAAGTAGACCCTTTATAGTCTCTAATGATGTCTTACACTTATCTGTATGCCCCAAAGTGACAGAATTGTATGCCGTTTCCGCTGTAATGATGAAGAAATCCAGCAAGATGCGCCAGCGCGTCCGTCAACCCCAGAGGGTTAATAAAGCTCACATTTATAGCCTGATCACATGGGAATTATGTGACTGTGGCAACATTTTTGCAAAATGATATTACGCTGTTTCTTACACGTATCGCAGCAGTTCTGAGGTGAAATGTCCACTGCGTGGCACTAAAAGAGAGTTAAATGTTCTCCCAAAAAGACTGTTTTTAAGGTTAATTTATAATCAAGTTTTAAATGAACAAAACCGACCTCCCTAGCCTAAACATTAAAACACCTAAACATAAAACCATTAAAAGTAAATGTGAGATGAAAAACGCAATTTTGTGGTGCTTTTTTTATACTTTCATCTTATGAATCGACTCGAGTGCTATTTAGGACTCCTACCCCGGTCATTTGCATCCCAAGTGCAACGCTCTATCAACAACGCTCTGTGCAATTTGATCACACTAGAACGACTGGTAAATATAATTGGTTATGTAATGCAAACATTAAAATCTATGCAAGTCTTGCGCTATAGTAAAAGTGTTAATATAGTAAAAGCATTGTGTGATGAACAGGACAAAAAGTATGTGTTTATGGGCTATTTGAATCTGCTATTTTACTCGTGACTTGTGTGAAAGTGAATAAAAGTCATTGTTGTTGTAGTCCCTCTAGTGTTCATTTCACCAGGAAACTGTTTCGAAACAAAAACAATTTTGCAGAAAATGTAGGTAAACTAAAGTGATTTTATGAGACTAGATTGCATTTTGAAAAAATTGCTAACCCTAATTAAACTTCTGAACGTAACTTGTCCTGCACTGTTTGTGCTACAGACATGAATAATACATCAAATCGTGCAGATTGTTGTGGAGCGCAGCACTATTACACTTCCATAGATTTACCATAGATTTATATTGAAGGACCCGATATCCCATATCTAGATACCACAATAATATATAGAGACTTGGGAGTGAGCTCTTTTGACTTGGGCCAGTAAGGAACCACCTTGCAACCACCCAGAAAAACAACAACAAACATTATATTGCAACATGAAAGAGCAATCTCTGAGCAATAAAATGTGACAGTGTTAAAGAAGACAGCTCAGTTTTATGCAGACTAAATGACTCTGAACTCTGAGCATGTTAGAGGAACGACTATTGCCTGTAAAACAAGACAGCTAAGCATGCAAAGGTGCCACCACTATGGTTGGCCATTGGCAGCATTGTGTGTGAGTGTGTGTGTGATTCTGTAGCTGGATGAAATTGCATTTTTTCCCTCATTACACTTACACTGATAACAGGTTTGCTGTCGTTTCTATGGCAACTATAGATCCCTCAAGCTGTGCTGTGCTGCTATCTAGAGAACAGCAGATACACACTCACACACACACACACACACACACACACACACACACACACACACACACACACACACACACACAGTACACATCTTGTGTAACTAGCTGAGCTGTATGAGATTCACTACCAGCTGTGATCCTTCCCAAAGCCAGAGTCATTGATAATATGCAACTACATCTATTGTGATGATTATCGTCATAGGCCCCTCTATAAGACCTCTGTTCGGTCAGGAAAGGAGGAAGCTGGGACCCGGTTGAGCAGTCAACAAAGTTTTAATGATACATATGAACTTCAACATACAGAAAAGACACACACAAACATAACTCTGTGTGTGTGTGTGTCTCTCTCTCTCTCTCTCTCTCTCTCTCTCTCTCTCTCTTTCCCACTGGCGTCTCTGGCTCCCCCTTATCTCTCTCTCCCCCTTATATACACTTAAAGGGATAGTTCATCCAAAAGTAGACGTTAGAAAGAATGTAATCCTCAGTCACCATTTACTTCCATTGCATTCCCTTTAGGTACCTATAAGAAAATTGGTTTCAGTCCAACTTCCAAGGCACCTTAATGACATGCACTGAAAAAACGATTTTCTCTTAAAACGTGTTTTCTTTGCTTTCGATCAAATGCACTTTACTAAACTTTGCACTCTACTCGATTACATCATGCAGGGCAGAGGTTTTCAATTGGTGAGGCGCGCCTCCCCTGGGGGGCTCCAGAGAGCCCCAGGGGAAGCGCAATGTGAGCGATAAAAATACATGACGGTTTGGTATGACCACAAATATTTAAAGTTTTTAATATTTTCGTGGACCAGTCACAATGACCGGCCGCTGCCACAGTGCGTTATTTGCAAAGAGGTGATAGCAAATGATAGTATGAGACACAGTAAGCTCCGGCGTCACATTGAGGCCAAGCTCTAGTCTTGTGGCCAAGTGACTAGAATTTTTTGACAAATATCTGAAAGAATTGCAAGCACAAAAGAGAGTAATCCAGACTTATAGCTCTGTTAATACTAAGGCGACTGAAGCATCATATCGAGTTTCCCCACCTCTCCCGAAATGCTATGAAAGTCCTCATACCCTTCATCTCCACTTATGTGAGTGCGGGTTTTCTGCTTTGACCCTGCTTAAAAGTAAATACCGATATGGAGAATGATATACGTTTATTCCTTTCTACCGCGCAGCCCCGCATCGATCACCTGTTCGCATCAAAAAGTCGGACTCACTGTTCCCACTGATGTAGGGGCGATGACAATGAAGAAACAAAATCAACAATCAGAATTGTTTTTGAGTTTTTTTGCTTAACGTAGGCCTATATGGAAGTGATTTTTATGTATTTTATACTATGAAAACATCAACATCCGTCATCAAACATCAGCTATGGACAGTGCTGTTTTGTCAACGTTGAATTGGCTTAAGTAGCCTAAACTCTCCAAAATAGCTCTTATTTAATTGAGATAACGTTAGTAGCCCGTGGCTGTTAATGAACATGTTTCCAGTTTAGTTATTTGAGGGTTATCTGTTCAGACAAAAGCTATTTCAAAATGAAACTGAATTTAAAATGGAACATTTATAGCTTAATAAAAACAATTTGGTATATTGATTAAATTAATTTTGAGTGGAACATAGCTCAACATCACCTGTCAGTCAGCTCGATAACGTGCATGTACATTAGCTGAATCAGCCTGAAAAAGTGTTTTTAGCTTGATCTGAGCTAAAGAAGCACAGTTTATCATACCATTGTTGTCAGATTTTACTGCCGATTTCAAATATGCTCTTTGATCGTAACCTTAACCAACCGTTTAGGAGATTTAGTTCTTTCTCCATTCAAGTAGAAAGGTGATGCACTGGCATGCCACTTGTTTATAGAAAATAGCTGCCCGGGAGCATTCCAAAGATGGATGCCGAATAAACTGACTTGCCTTGAAAGGGACTTTGGTATGTACTTTGTCGAAGTAAATACTTTTTACTGTGATGTAGAAGCAAATCAGCATGCAGTCTGGGTCTTGTTCTTGTAATCCCCATCTATTGAAGTTCTTGAATGCCACCCCATGTTTTTCTCTTTCATTCCTTAATTTCTTTAAATATATCCCGACTGTGTGTCGACTTTCGTTTTCCCCTGTTATCACTGTGTCTTCCTGTGAATCGATCCCTTACGGATTCTTAAGCTTTACTGAACTAAACCGAATTAAAGAGAGTTGAGCTAAAAGAACTCAAAGCAAATCTAATCAAACTGAATTACATTTTATTAAATCAGCTTAAAGTGAGCGGAATTGATTTTGAATACATTTCACTAAATCGTGTCAAAAGGAATTATCGCCAAACTTTTGCACCATCGAGGGACAGAAATGCTGTGCAACGCAAGGAGATGGCAACTGTAGTTTGAGTATGCAAATACAGGGTCTTAAAGCTGACATGAAATCATAATTCACACTACTTTATAAATGCGCATTCTCAGTCAAATTGTGAAGGATTCGTTGATGCACATTATTCAAAATGGGCAAGAAAACTTTGCTAAACTTTCTTCAAAATATTATAACCAAATTTACTTTGCTTTTCGACTGACATCAACAAGCTGGCTTATTTTTCAACCATCTATCATATAGAGAACGCTTTTCTCAATCCAATCAGTTTCCAACATTGATCAAGTCCAGCCCAAAATTTTGTTTTTTTGATTTACTCAAAAATATCACATTCTGGAAGTAAAATTATATATGAATAGCGAATGCTATTTCCAATGTTTCCATGGCTTTTGACCATTGCATTTCCAGGATTTTCCTACTGTTTGTGATTACATAATACATTTTTAAAAACTTTTTACAGTTATTGCACACTTTTAAATTACAAACGTCATCTTTAAAGGGGTCATGACACAAGGAACCAAATTTTCCTTGATCTTTTAGCACAGAGGTTATTTTATTATAAAAAACCACACTAAGTTTCAGAACTCAAAACTTCCTCCTCACTGCAAATAGAGCATTATCTTTTTAAACAAGATATCTGCATATTTGCAGATGGTATATAATAGAAGTTTTATTGATATTTGCCTTTTATCATTAGAGAAGTTACTGGGGAAAGTTGAGGAAAGACTGTTAGAAAGCATACTTCAGAGGAAGATTATGATGGATCTGCTGAAGTTTTGTGAGGTTGGTTTATTATATCGGTCTAAACAATATATGTGCATATTTGCAGAAGGTTTATGATACTAGTTTTATTGATATTTGCATTTTTATCATTAGACAAGTCAGTTAAGGGTACAGTGTAATGTTGAGGAGAGAGGGAGAATGAAAAGTGCGAGGCACTTTAACATTATGAGCTCAAACATGTCTGCTGCGGCTATTATATGCGGATCATTTAAATGAGACTGTGTTGCACACTGGTTTATTATTGTAGTAACACGATGGCATGTAACAACAAAACAATCTGTGACTGCTCGTTTACATGTCTCAGATGCTTCACATGCAAGCAGGTGATTCTCAGCGCCCTCAAGAAACAAATCGGCCAAACAGGAAAATGTATCAGCCAATGCCGTTAATTAAAAAAGTCAGAACTCGGCGATATATTGGTCGACCACAGTTATGACCCCTTTAAATTCCCCACTAAGCTTTTCATGGACAAATGACCGGCCAGATAAGCACCAAATAGTCCCAAACTTGAGATCAGCAGGGATTCATATTTGTGAATGCCAAATTCATATTTGTGATTTTTTTTTTCTACCACTCATTCCGCTCTATTCTTTATTTGAAATGGAAAAAATAATGGTCTTTCTGTCCCAATTGTCCAATAGTCTAGCATGAATGCAAAACAAGTGTGCGATTCGATGTTCACACATAGTCTCTCTCATTTTCCTGTCGTGACCTCTCGCGCCCTGATGCTCGCTGTATGCGCACACTTAATGGAGATGCGGGAACTTTGCTGGGTTGTTTGTGGCTTTCTCTTCAACATACACACATGAACGCACATACGCCCCGGGGCTGTCATGATGACCCGAGTCACCCCGTTCACGTATTCCAACTCTCTCTCTCACTCTTTACTTCCCTTTCCTCTAAACTTGACTTGCCCTGGCTCTATTCATCTTTAAGATATTTAATATTTATGGATAATTCTTCTAGTAAATGCACTTTTGGCCCAGATGACTTACAGAAAAGAAACTCCCTCCAAGACATTTTTGAATCTCACTACTTTATTCATTTTTCTACTAAAAATGTCCAACAGTAAATAAATGTAATTTCCAACACATCACAAATTATGTATTTTTGACACCATTATGTGGAAATGACATTTCAAACATGTTTGGAATAGAATATCCGTCTTTCAAAGCTAGCATGTTTTTTGCACTATTTTTTACAAAGCTTGAATGGAGAACATGCACAATAAAATATGCTCCTTGATTTTTTGCTGCTATCTCTTTGGTAACCATTTATACTAACTTCTGGAGAAAAAAAAACATTGTAAATATTGTTGGTCGTGGTGAAAATTATATTAATATGCTAAAATACTACACAGTTTTTATTTATCTTAGATTTTGTTTTTTAGAAACACAAATCCTATAGTTCCGTTTCTGTTCTTCCATAGTTTTGATGACTTCACTATTATCCTTAAATGGGAAAAAAAATAATAATAAAGTAAGTGACCCTAAACATGTGTAGAGAGAGAGAGAGAGAGAATGCATGCATGCATATATATATATATATGTATGTATATGTGTGTGTATATATATATATATATATGTGTGTGTGTGTGTGTATATATATATATGTATATGTGTGTGTGTGTGTGTGTGTGTGTGTGTGTGTGTGTGTGTGTATATATATATATATATATATGTGTGTGTGTGTGTGTGTGTGTGTGTGTATATATATATATATGTATGTATATGTGTGTGTGTGTGTGTGTGTGTGTGTGATATATATATACACACACATACATACATACACACACACACACACACACACACACACACACACACACACACACACACACACACAGTTGAAGACAGAAGTTTACATACACATTTGCCAAATACATTTAAACACAACAGTTTTTCACAATTCATGACATTTTATCTACTTGATTTTAAGAATGTGAAATGTCAGAATAATAGTAGAGAGAATCATTTATTTCAGCTTTTATTTCTTTCAATCGCATTCCCAGTAGGGCAGTAGTTTACATATTTGGTAGCATTGCCATTAAATTGTTTAACTTGGTTCAAACATTTTGGTTAGCCTTCCACAAGCTTCTCACAATAAGCTGCTGGAATTTTGGCCCATTCCTCCAGACAGAATGGGTGTAATGGAGTCAGGTTTGTGGGCCTCCTTGCTTGCATTTTTCAGTTCTGCCCACAAATTGTCTATCGGATTGGCCACTCCAATACCTTGACTTTGTTGTCCTGAAGCCATGGTGGTTTTGGAGCAGTGGATTCTTCCTTGCTGAGCGGCCTTTCAGGTTATGTCGATATAAGACTTGTTTTACTGTGGATATAGATACTTGTCTACCGGTTTCCTCCAGCATCTTCACAAGGTACTTTGCTGTTGTTCTGGAATTGATTTGCACTTTCTGCACCAAACTATGTTCATCTCTAGGAGACAGAATGCGTCTCCTTCCTGAGTGGCATAATGGCAGCATGGTCCCATGGTGTTTATACTTGTGTAATATTGTTTGAACAGATGAATGTGGTACCTTCAGGCATTAGGAAATTGCTCCCAAGATTGAACCAGACTTGTGGAGGTCCACAATTTTTTTCATGAGGTTCTTGGCTGATTTCATTTGATTTTCCCATGATGTCGAGCAAAGAGGCACAGAGTTTGAAGGTAGGCCTTAAAATACATCCACAGGTACACCTCCATTTGACTACAATTATCCTATCAGAAGCTAATTGGCTAATTGTCTAAAGGATTGGTATAATTTTCTGGAATTTTCCAAGCTGCTTAAAGGCACAATTAACTTAGTGCATGGAGTGGTGGTGGAGTAGTGGTCCAAAGCACAGAACTGGTAATCAGAAGGTTGCTGGTTCGATCCCCACAGCCACCACCCATTGTGTCCTTGAGTAAGACACTTAACTCCAGGTTGCTCCGGGGGGATTGTCCCTGTAATAAGTGCACTGTAAGTCGCTTTGGATAAAAGCATCTGCCAAATGCATAAATGTAAATGTAAATGTAAACTTCTGACCCACTGGAATTGTGATAAAGTCACTTAAAAGTGAAACAATCTGTCTGTAAACAATTGTTGGAAAAATGAATTTTGTTATTTTTAATCTAAAAACAACCATTAATCATTTTTAACCAACAACTAGCATTTTAAACATCCTAAATGCACACAATTAAATAATATTTTCAAACTTCAACACTTCAAACATATTTGCAAAAAAAAAAAAAAAAAAAAAAAAAAAAAAAAAAAAAAATTCCTATACAAATTTTACAAATCAGTTTCAATATGACCTTCATAAAAAAGTCCGTTAGTTTTGATCAAATCAACCAGAGACAAAAAATACACCCGTGTCACCCAGTTTGTGTTTTCCATCTTGCATAATCCTGAAAATATTACTCTATTCATCTTCCAACTCTCTCCATTTATATTCTTTTCACTCTGTCTCTATCCTCTTCCCGCTGTAGACATCTCTCTGATAAATACCCTAGTTATGAATTATATTGTAGTTCTTACGGGTGAACCAACCAGAGCGCGATAATTCCTCCTAGTACAACAATACAATCTGACAAGCCATTAGAGCCCTTAAATAAAAGAAACAATGGTGCACAAGGACAATACATTTTCTAGAAACATTTCAGTTGAGTCGTTGGACTTCATGGGAAATCGTTGAATTGCACAACAGGGTTGACTCGCTCGCACCCTTGATAACAATACAACATGCATTAATCAATATTAGTGAGCGTTTGCATGATTGATTGTACCCGCAATTCATCCATTTTGCATTGGATCCAAGAACTCAATTGGTCCCTGATGTTTGCCGGCTGTGGCGGGTCAGCCACTAATCGCAGGGTTGGTGGTTTGATTCCCGGCCCACACGACTCCACATGCCGACTTCAACTCAGTTGGCCTAAACAAACCTGTGACTGCTGTTTCCAGTATCTAAACCAGTCCAGGTGTCACATGACTGACTGATATTCCACCAATACCACGTCTGCTTCTGAAATAGTCTCTCCAGCCTAAAATGATGCTCTACTGCTCTCGTTAACTATGACCCCACTCCAAACACATGTAAAAGTAGCTCATTGCTTTTTTTAAGACACCCAGATCTATATTTGGGCTCCATTCAGACAGGTTGTGGGTTCATTACACTCATCTCATATGTGTGTGTTAAAATGATGACTTGCATTATCACTATGCTGCACTCAAAAATGTACCACAAAATTCTTTAACAAAAGAAAATAATATAAAAACTTAATGTTTAAAGTTTTAAAAATTCCACAATTTAGATTTATTGAATTTTGATATGAAATTAAAATGCGTAAATCTTTAAAATAGGCAAAAAATGATAATTATTTGAGTGTATACTTGCCCCATTTAGACCATTTTCACCCCAAAAGTAAAATAAAATTAAAAAAAAAAAAATAATAATATTTTACTGAAATAAGTAAATTTTTAGGACCATTAAGATTTGTATAGTGATATTATTTTCAAGGTTCCTTTAAGAATAAAAAATAAATAAAAAATGAAATATAATTCTCATAGTATATACTTGTGCTGACTTTTAATCCAAAAGTCTTTGCATTACAGTAATGATTTGCTCTAAGGGGTAATTCTTAAAATCAAACAAATTCTAGAAACTTCCCCTGTTGAAATTTGTTTATTTGTACATTTCATGAACAATAAAATAAATAAATAATAAATAACGGTGCTTGGACATCTAATGATGCATTTCAGAGTTTTGAAGATGTACATTTCTGAAATCCAAAAACTAGATATAGGTATTGCACTAACTGGAGTGTCCCATGTGTTGCTTAATAATAGCGTATTTTAGACCCTCAAAAATTGTGATTTTGACAATACCGTTTTATGGGAATTATTAAATGTACATATAGTTTCAACATTATTTGTACTTCAGCCCTTTGTTTTGTTGGACAAGAAATACTAGCTTCACACCATGTGACCCACATTCGGTTTTCGACCATTGAAAATAGGTTAAATTTGACTATTTATACACGGTGCCACATTGAGAACCCCATATCTCTGGGATTTAACCTTTAAAATTAAGATAAAATAAAATAAAAGTTGTTCTGAAACAGAATCTCAAAGGAAATGAAGACATCTTTAAAACTTCAATACACAAAAAAAGCCTTTTTTATATAATTTTTCCCATTTTTGAACCCATACATTTGGCATTTAATGCAACAAAGGTCGCTGAAGTCAACAGATGTTAGTAATAGACCTACAATACAAATCCGTGTATAAAAAAAATAAATAAATGACGCTGCTACCTTTCTAAGGTTATTTATTTGACATGAGTTTTGCTCCAAAATCACAGATGACATTTGTTATTTTGACCCCCGTCCACAAAATACTGGATTACTTAGTGAATATTGATCAGTGGCATTTAATATTTTGGCTTTCATCGCCATTTATCTCTTTCACAAATTAAAAACAATCAAAAACAACATTTTGAGTCGGGGACATCTGGTTGAGTTGACACCCAATCCTCAAAACAGAAGTGACATGTCAGGATGCATGAGAGTTTAAGGGGAAATGAGCTTAACTGTCTCAAAATGAATGTCACAATGCAAAAAGACTTGAAACCTTTTACATTAGCCTGAATTTTCCTTGTGCAAAATATAAATTCGTATTTTTTTTTTCTTTTGATATTTAGGCCAAAGTGTGACCTAGACATGTTCCTGACAGGTTTAGTGAGATTCAACCATACAGATATTCTCAGCTTTGAACGCATGTTTGCAAAGAATGCAGAAGTGCAGTATGAATGGATTTGTATTGCTGTTTTTTTGTTTTGTTTTTTCTCCTGCATCTGTGTGCGAGCCAACAAGGTTAATGTTCGTAACCTTTACATAAATCTGCTGGCACTTTACAGCAGCTGGTCTACAGCAGAGATAGACCCAATGGGAGCATCTGGATGTGCAGACACGTCTGGCCATGACTGTCGACCATGTGTACATGTGTTTGCACGAGAGCCAAACAAACCCTATAGCATGAAGCGCGCACACACACACACACACACACACACACACACACACACACACACACACCCCCACCATTCCCCTAAAGATTCCATATCACCTAAACATACAACTCCATACACACATATTTGCATGCTGTATATAAAAAGAAAATTCAAATCTCTTTAATATCTCAGCTCTTTCTTCTAAAAGCATTGATAATAAGGAGAGATAGGTACACATACCCCTGGCAGAGTCTTCTGTTCATGCAATGCATTCTGGGCTTTGATGGCTGATTCACGAGCACAGTAGGTGAGGAAAGCACAACCTAAAAACAAAATGACACAAGAGTCAGATTCAGAACAGTACACTGAAAGACATGCAGACTAGATTTTTATATTTGTGAAGAAATTGTGAGTGGCACTCTCATGTCAACAGCCTACTACTATGATATTCTGGTCTGAAGCTATGGCTTGGGTCAGGATATTTACGGCAATTTAATTGCTAGTTTTAAGGATTCATTTTGTAAATGTGCGTTTGACCAGTTTGTTTGAAAAACCCAACAAAAACAACAATATCATGCAGCGCTACTAGTGTAGTCCGATTCCTGAACGATTGGATCTAATGAGCTGGTTCTTTTGAATCTACAGCATAAAACACACAGTACGACCATTGACTTATTGCCTAATGAATAACTATTATGAGTCGGTTCTTTTGAATCAACATCATGAATCAGACACTCACACAGCGCAAACAGTGTAGTCTGATTTCCAAATGAATGACTCTTACAAGCCGGTTCTTTTGAATCAACATCATGAATCAGACACTCACACAGCGCAAACAGTGTAGTCTGATTTCCAAATGAATGACTCTTACAAGCCGATTCTTTTGAATCAACATCATGAATCAGACACTCACACGGCACGAACAGTGTAGTCTGATTTCCGAATGAATGACTCTTACAAGCCGATTCTTTTGAATCAACATCATGAATCAGACACTCACACAGCGCAAACAGTGTAGTCTGATTTCCGAATGAATGACTCTTACAAGCCGGTTCGTTTGAATCAACATCATGAATCAGACACTCACACGGCACGAACAGTGTAGTCTGATTTCTGAATGAATGACTCTTACAAGCCGGTTCGTTTGAATCAACATCATGAATCAGACACTCACACGGCACGAACAGTGTAGTCTGATTTCTGAATGAATGACTCTTACAAGCCGGTTCGTTTGAATAAACATCATGAAACAGACACTCACACGGTGTGACCAGTGTAGTCCGATTTCCGAATGAATGACTCTTACAACCAGACCAATTTTTCTAACCGCGTGTACTCTGAACGCACAGAATGCATCTGGAATTATTTGCACTAATCATTGGGTCCACAAGGTGGCAACATTCCTGATTGAGCCATTGCTGTCACGAAAAAGGGTAAGACGATATCATTGCCGCTAAACATCAGGAGACGAAGGTGGAAACAACAACAGTGGATGTGCACGTCAAGAGCGCGTGTGTGAGGATGTTAGGAGATCCCTGCATTTGTATTACATGAATCTGAAGGAATATAAAAGGCATATTTATGGGTCTAAACTCCTGAGGAGAAATAGTCCAGTATCTCATAGCATAGTGAGACCTGCGTCAGCAACCACAATCATGTCTCTTTACTAGCGGCTGAGTCAGTCAAATCTGCCTTTGGCTTTAAAGGGATAGTTCACACAATAATGAAAATTCTGTCATCATTTACTCACCCTGATGTTGTTACAAACCCATTTTCTTTCTTCAGTGAAACACAAAAAGAGATGTTATGCAGAATGGTGACCAACATTCTACCTAACATCTCCTTTTGTGTTCCACAGAAGTAAGAACAACATTATTTCCTCACGGTGTCCGAGGGGCCCTTTGAGCCAGTGTCAGACACCTCACAGGGGTCACACAGATGCCCTGAAGCTCTGGTTTGGAGAACGGGTTCAGGGTCTTACTATTGATCAAACTAATCAATCAAATCTCTTTCATTTCAGTGTATTTCTGTCAAACGATGCAGCCCACAAATCTCTTTTCCGCGCTAGGTTATGACCCAGGAGAACTAGTGGTTTGGCTGCCCTGACCTTGTAACCTCAGCATAACAACACTAGCAATGATTTAAAATCGCCATGATCAGACATCAATCATGTCTGTCATTGCGATCACTCTCTCTAGGGTGAAATGTGCAGTGAATGTTGGTGGAAACTGTTGTCTCAACATGCAGTAAACAAAACTTTAAAGGTCCCCCTAAAATGAAAATTCTCCCACATGCTGTTCCGTATGTGCTGTTCCGTATGACTTTCTCTTTTTTTTTGAGAAACACAAAAGGAGATGTTGAG
This sequence comes from Moxostoma hubbsi, assembly GCA_032164185.1. Taxonomy (NCBI): domain Eukaryota; kingdom Metazoa; phylum Chordata; class Actinopteri; order Cypriniformes; family Catostomidae; genus Moxostoma; species Moxostoma hubbsi. Next base: position 3,163,470 of record JAVLUX010000004.1, read on the forward strand.
CAGAACGTAAGTCTCAGTCACCATTCACTTTAATAGTATGGAAAAAAGATGCAGAGAAAGTTACATTTTGACTAAGGTAACCTTCTGCCTAAGGTCTCATTTGGTGTTCCACTTCTGAAAGAAAGCCATACGGTTTTGGAAGAACATGAGGGTGAGAAAATTATGACAGGAAGTTCATTTTTGGGTGAACTAGACTTTTAAGAAAGCTAAATTACTCTGAAATGAATGTGACCAGCAGGAGATTATGTAATGCTATAATGCTCTGTTTTACATAATTAATTATAATACTGTAATAATTCATCCAAAATGCTAATATATATATATATATATATATATAAAAATAATATATTCTGCGTTCCTGTAACACTGAAAACCAAGCAGCTTCAACGTTATGAAGGTAGCTAGCTAGCTAACGCTGCAAGCAGCTGGCATTACTTAACAAACATAGGATACTTTGCAAATTTCATGAGATCAGAGATTGGCTAGTTACTGTAGCTTAGTTAGCCTCTGTAAAATATTATTTTGGAACAGAGTGCAGCTAACTAGCTAATGTTAGTTAAGTTAAACTATGCTAGCCTGCAAAATCCAAAGGGTCAATATTTGGCTAATTAACTTCAGCAGTTACACTCTGCAAAAAAAATTGTTTACCGTATAAGTGCAGCTAGCTAGCTAGCTAGTGTTAGCTAGTAGCTATCTAATATATGTTTGCCTGCAAATTACAAGATGTCAGGAATTGGCTTGTTACCTTAAAAAAAAAAATCTGGAACTGAGCGCAGTTGATAGAGAAAATTAGTTTGTAGCTAGATAAAATATGTTAGCCTGCATTACCTTTATCAGTTAGGCCCTACAAAAACATGCTTCTGGAAGAGTGCAGCTAACTAGCTAAGGTAAGCCAGTTACAGTAGTTAGCTAGTTAGTTAGTTAACCTATGCTAGAAACAATATACAAAGGGTCAGGTTTTGTCTAATTAGCCCCTGTTAATAATTAAAATCTGTAATTGAGTGCAGCCGACTAACTGATGTTAGTTTGTAACTAGCTAACCTATGTTACCATGAAAAATCATGGGGTCACTTATCACAATGAATGATATGACACCAACAAGATATTGTCTGAAAGGCAAACAGACTATGCAAACCAATTGTCTTTTATGTAATCAAATAACCGTCAGAAAAGTTGTGACTCGGTACATGGACAATATAACACTACCACAACGTTTACAAAAAGAATCGAACGTTTGGCTCTATACAGCAGGGAATTACACATTTTAAAGTCTTAAAATACTTAATATGCAGAGCCAAATAAACTCAGCAAAAAAAAAAAATGTATGTCCCTTTTTCAGGACACTGTGTTTTAAAGATAGTTGTGTAAAAATCCAAATAACTTTACAGATCTTTATTATAAAGTGTTTGAACAATGTTTTCCATGCTTGTTCAATGAACCATAAACAATTAATGAACATGCACCTGTGGAACGGTCGTTAAGACACTAACAGCTTACAGATGGTAGGCAATTAAGGTCACAGTTATAAATCCTTAGGACACTAAAGAGACCTTTCTACTGACTCTAAAAAACACCAAAAGAAAGATGCCCAGGGTCTCTGCTCATCTGCGTGAACATGCCTTAGTCATGCTGCATGGAGGCATGAGGAATGCAGATGTGGCCAGGGCAATAAATTGCATTGTCTGTACTGTGAGACGCCTAAGACAGCACTACAGGGAGACAGGAAGGACAGCTGATCGTCATCACGATGGCAAAACACGTGTAACAACACCTGCACAGGATCGGTACATCCGAATATCACACCTGCGGGACAGGTACAAGATGGCAACAACAACTGCCGAGTTACACCAGGAATGCACAATCCCTCCATCAGTGCTCAGACTGTCTGTAATAGACTGACAGAGGCTGGACTGAGGGCTTGTAGGCCTGTTGTAAAGCAGGTCCTTACCAGACATCACCGGCAACAACGTCGCCTATGGGCACAAACCCACCTTTACTGGACCAGACAGGACTGGCAAAAAGTGCTCTTCAATGACGAGTGATGGTTTTGTCTCACCAGGGGTGATGGTCGGACTCGCGTTTATCGTCAAAGGAATGAGCTTTACACCGAGGCCTGTACTCTGGGGCGGGATCGATTTGGAGGTGGAGGGTCCGTCATGGTCTGGGGCGGTGTGTAACAGCATCATTGGACTGAGCTTGTTGTCATTGCAGACAATCTCAATGCTGTGCATTACTGGGAAGACATCCTCCTCCCTCATGTGGTACCCTTCCTGCAGGCTCATCCTGACATGACCCTCCAGCATGACAATGCCACCAGCCATACTGCTCATTCTGTGAATGATTTCCTGCAAGACAGGAAAGTCAGTGTTCTGCCATGGCCAGTGAAGAGCCCAGATCTCAATCCCATTGAGCACATCTGGGACCTGTTGGATCAGAGGGTGAGGGCTAGGGCCATTCCCCACAGAAATGTCCGGGAACTTGCAAGTGCCTTGATGGAAAAGTGGGGAAACATCTCACAGCAAGAACTGACTCTGGTGCAATCCATGAGGAGGAGATGCACTGCAGTACTTCATGCAGCTGGTGGCCACACCAAATACTGACTGTTACTTTTGTGAAAAGCATTTGAAATTGAGAGGACGTTTCTTTTTTTGCTGAGAATATAAGTTAGCCACTCAGAGGTTAATTTTCTCAAAATGTTAGCACTGTCTTTGTGGCATTTTAAAAATTGCTCTGTTTCTTTTGAGCAACCTGCTTCGACCCACCCCAACAACGATACTCAACCAATTGCGTGAGTTGGGGGCGAGACTATCTGTTTATTTGACCAACGGAAGATGGGGGAGGGATTCAGAAAGCCATTTTAAAAACAAAGTTTTAATACCGTTTGGTGGCGATAGTGCTGCAGAAATTACATACTTCAGCTTTAAGATAGAGACAGAAAATTGGATTCATGGTGCTTTATTGCATGCATGTTATATCTGTGTTGTATCAAGCTTGGCAGCAGAAGACAATTATTTTCTCCTTATCATTTTCCATTAAAATCTACTTTTGATAACACAAGAAAGAAAAGAATATGATACATAGACAGGGCAACAGGGTGAGAGTGAAAAAGAAAAAGGTTTTTGTAACCCCAACAAAACAACTTTTATCTTCTCCATTTCACCCAAACTGCTCCATAACCAGGCCATGGTGGATAAACTATATTAAAATCTCTCTATTGTATTAGTTTCATTTTATCCCAAAAAATAAATCTCGGCCAATACAAAACAGCGGAAGCCAAGAGTTTTTGGACACCCTAAAATACAGCCACAGAGATTCATTTTTGGCAATTTTGCATGTGTTTTTAACTACACATTTCCATGACTTAATTTGGTCAAAATGGCTTTAGCCTTAATGAGCTTTAAGATTGAAACAAATCAGGATGATTCTCCAACCCACCACCAATATTTCCGCACATTCACAGGCATTCATTGACATCACTGATTAAACATCTGCGTGTGAACATGCAACCTGTAAACACGCTGCGTGTGATGATTAATGTTTACGCTGTATGTCTAAACGATGCAAAGTGCACACACCGACACACACACACACACACCGACACACACACACACACACTTCTGCTCTGTTTCAAATACTTTTGAGCCGCTTTGATATATACTGTCTGCATGAGAAAATACCTTCTAAGGCAGCATCATAACTAAAATGGACCCTCCTAAGTGATTGATTTTGAACTCTCTTCATAGATAACGCCTCCACACAACACCACACTAGCACACTAATAACTGATTCCAATAGAGCTCAACAGTCTGGTTCCGGAAGTAAAAATCCCATTCATTTTCTCCATAGGGGAATCGATTTTAAATGATAACTAATAAATCTTGAAAGACAGACCTACAGTAAGCTCCAGGGTTGTTAATGCTTTGGTTGAATGCATCAATCCACGTTTTTCAACATATATATTTTTGAAATAGTGCATTTAATTGTGGAATTTCTGGTGAAGATCTATACTAACCATGATGCTAAGACAAACAATCCACCAATCAGAAAATAGCAGCAAACAAAGCGTGCCAAAAGAGCTCTGCAGCGTTCGCCCACTTTCATGACGCAATCGTTGGCTCTACCTACACTCTCAAAATACTTATATATATATATATATATATATATATATATGTTTCTATACTTATAATCACCAGCTTTAAATCAATAGCTTTGTATTTTGCCTTTGTTTTTAATTCAATTACGTTCTTTGCAATGCTTCATGGGGCTGTAGTTCATTCCCTTATAAAAGACGTTAAGTACACAGTATTGGGTCTTTGTCTTTTCAAAGTTTGTAATGTTGTGATTCACCTCAGAGGCGGCTGTGGCTCAGTTGGTAGAGCGGGTTGGCCACTAATTGCAGGGTTGGTGGTTCGAATCCTGGCCCACATGACTCCATGTGCCGAAGTGTCCTTGGGCAAGACACTGAACCCCAAGTTGCTCCCAATGGCAGGCTAGCACCTTGCATGGCAGCTCTGCCACCATTGGTGTATGAATGTGTGTGTGAATGGGTGAATGAGTCAGTGTAAAGCGCTTTGAATACCGAGAAGGTTAAAAAGGCACTATAGAAGTGCAGACCATTTACCATTTTACCATGATTGGGAAAATTATTACTAAAACCAAGATGGCTGTAAAAACTGGGCGGGCACTGTTGCGCTCTGGAGAGTTTGGCTTTAGCATGTTGTTAAATCTAACAATATGATACTCAAATTAGCATAAAAATATACCGCACACACAAATATTTGGAAACAGTCTTTTTTTTATCAGAATGAAGCATTTTTTCCAAGACTTTTCGGTATTGAATAAATTCTATTTATAATTGACAATTCTCTTGCTTCGTCTGGCATCATGGCTGAATTTTTTTTTGGTTTAAATTGTCACAATGCATTCTTGGATTGCCTTTTCCACTATGTATACATGTCATGCTACCTTGAAACTCCTTGCCTTGAAAAAAAAAGTCAAAAGATAGCCGAAGCAAGGTAACTTGGCTTTTTTACTCTTTGAAACAGTCTTTGAATTAGTTGCATCAGGTCTATGATGCCTTAAAGGAATAGTTCACCCATAAATGACGATTCTCTCATAATTTACTCACCATCATGCCATCCCAGGTGCATGTGACTTTCTTTCATATGCGGAGCACAAACAAAGATTTTTAGGAGAATATTTCAGCTTAGTAGGTCCATACAATGCAAGTGAATGGGTGCCACATTTTTAAGCATCAAAATCCACAGAAGGGCAACATAAAAGCAATCCAGACGACTCTGGTGGTAAAATCCATGTCTTCAGAAGCAATATGATACGTGTGGGTGAGAAACAGATCAATATTTATGTCTTTTTTTTCCTACACTTTCGCTTTCTCCTCCTGTTTCTGGTGATTCACATTCTCAGTGCATATCGCCCCCTTCTGGCCAGGGAGGAGAATTTATTTTGAAAAATGACAAATGTTCATCTGTTTCTCACCCACACCTATTATACCACTTCTAAACATACAGATTTAACCATTGGAGTCTTACAGATTAATGATATGCTCCCTTTAGGTGGATTTTGATGCTTAAAAATGTTGGCACCCATCTACTTGCATTGTATGGACCTACAGAGCTGAAATATTCTTCTAAAAATCTTCGTTTGTGTACCGCTGAAGAAAAAAAAAGTCATACACATCTGGGATGGCATGAGGTTGAGTAAATGAGAGAATTTTCATTTTTGGGTGAACTATCCATTTAAAATGCTGCCTGCATATGCAGCTCACTAGGTTTTTGAACAATGCTATTGAAATGTGTAGTTATGCTGTTTTTAATTGATTTTAACCTCATAGCCTATTGTGGCACGTCTCTCACACTCAAACAATGTTTCACTGCAAATAATTTACTGTCAACGCAAATGATAATCTAACAGCATTGTACTGATAATGCCCCACTGACACAGCAGTCAACAGTGTGTGTGTGTGTGTGTGTGTGTGTGTGTGTGTGTATATATGTGTGACATGCCACCAATGCTGATTCATCCTCCTCTCTCAACCTCCTATGGGCATAAACCATTATTCATTTGTGCGGAGTGTGTGTGAGCATGTGTGTGCCTCCAAGCGTGACAGAAAAAGGGAATATTTTGAGCAAAAGAAAGGGAGGGGCACACAGAGGAGTAGGATGCTTTACATTTGTTTTTCCCAGTTCTTTTAAAAGGATAATTCACTCAAAATTATAATTCCTGCATTGAAACCACGAATCAACATAATTGCATTTGTATAATCATTGACTGATGTGATTCTGAGGTTGCATTTTTCCCTATAACATTACATTTGTTAGGTTTAGGTTTGGGTGGTACAGTTTATAAAATATGCATTCTTTTTCACAGTTTTACAGCCTGTAAAGCTCAAAACAACTTGCTTTTGGCACCCCTCTGTGGACATAACATCCATAAAATGGAGCTCACATTTGCGTATACACCCAACAACACTTACCGCTTTGGTCACTGGAGGCACTGTTTCGTATCGGAAAGCACAAACCGATTTTAGCTAAAGAAAATTCAACCTACTGTTTTCGATTTCACTGCGAGATCAGTCTGGATGATTTACTGTATAGTGTCAAGATCTAAATAGGACAAAAAGCACCATACATCCCTTGTGCTATATAACTTTTGGTCCATCTGGGAGCTTGACAACCATGGTCACTATGAACTGTTGTTGTATGAAAATGAGCTTTGGTGTAGCACATAAACAAATAACAGCACACGGGTGGGGCTAATGAGCAAATTATGCCAGAATTAAATTTTTGTGTAAAATATTTATTTATTTAACAAGATCTTTTGCATGAATCACATTTCTTAGCTTAAAAGTTCAATGATTATAGCAAACTTAGCCTGGAATCATGTGGATTTTGTGTACAAGAGCAATAGAGGACAGCCTGTTTTAAATGCACATGATATTAAATCCCTCCAGCATTGCTCTCATCTTTAATTAGAGCTCAAGTCATGTGAGGTGACCTGACTGAGACTAAAGGGAAATCGAGGAATATGGTATACATTTACATCAAGTATTCTGAGGTATAAAAGAGCAATTACAATTTCTTTGTTTAGCAAATGCAATTATGTGCATCCATGTCACACCACTATGAGCATTTTAAAGCACAATGCCCAGTGGTGCACACATTTGGATGCTCAAAAACAACATTTTATACAAAATTTTGGCTTATTGCAGTGAGGGTTCGCGATTTCTTTGAATGCATATTTAAATGCGTAACATGAGGATCATGTTTTGCAATGACGGAGAGACACCTAATGCTCAAATGTTTCAAATGTTCATATCATTTAGTAAAGAGGTGCGCATGCCTCGCTCTGGGGGCTCTTAATATGCATCGTCTGCGCGCGGCGCGGGGCTGCCCTACTTCTGCGAGAGAGCGCGCACAAAAATACGAGATGATGCACGTGTGGGAGTGATTACAATACATCCAGCATCATTTTTATTGTCATGACACTGTACACAGGGTGAACACAACCACAAAAACACAACGCATCAATCTATTGCATAAGAAATAGATCATGCTACTGTAAAAGAGATGTGATTTCATCCTTCAGTATCTAAGAGGATTGAATGAGAAATGTCAGCATGCATTGCTAGAAATGAATCGCAATCATACTGAATGTGGTTCAATATTTTGTGAGACAGCACGATGAGTGAAAATAGGACAGGCACACTGTTTACAGTAAGTAAACGGTTGCAAACATCGTTGTTTTTTCTACACCATATCTTATAACGCATAGAGTTAACCAAACGCACAGGATGTTAAATGCATGCATCATTGTTTGCATGAGAAATGGTCAGCATCAGATAGGTTTGAATGACATCTGACAGCATACACCAATGAAAATCATGTTCCAAAAAATAAATAAATAATGAGGTTCAGCCAACACACTCTCATAACATTACTATGCATTGTTTTTTTTTTCTATTTTCTACACCATATCTTACAATGTATAATAAATGTTAACAAATGCACAGGGTGAAAATGCAAAAATGTAGAGTCACTACAAGCACGTGAAAATAATTTCATCCGTCAACGTCAAATGAATGACATTTGACAGCATGCATTAATATACATCTTTTGCATTGACTGTGGTCCCATATTGTGGAAAGGAGCACAGTGAGTTAAAATAGAAGGATATGAATAGACTACTCACTGTGCATAACAAATAAATAGCCTACATGCGCACCAGAACACTAAATGATCTTGCATCACATGCTTATCCCGTATCTTTTAACGCACACTATAAAGGTGGCATGCATGTGTCCAAAGCACTAAACACTGATTGAAACGCATCATTACCTTTATGCATGCCGGTATAGCGGTCCTTAAGGACAGTCAGTTCGTGGATCTTTCCAAACTGTTCGAAAAGAGGTTTGAGGTCCTTCTCCTCCAGGTTGCGCGGAATCTGTCCTATGAAGAGCTTGATGGCATCCTGGTCTTTCATGGTGCCGTTGTCGGAGTGGATAGAGTGGATGGGCTCCGTGCCGTTCATGGGCTTCGGGAAGGTGATGTGCGCGTACTGGGGCTGGTGCGGGATCAGGAGCAGTGGTGCCGCTGCTTGGTTCGGTACCGCCCCCGGTCCAGTAGTGAAGAGCAGGCTGGCGTGGGCAGGCTGAGGATGCTGCTGCTGTTGCCTTCTCGCTTCAGTCTGGGTGAATCTAGCCATTCTGCGTGCGGAGAGGAGAGCGCGATAATAATAATAACATACACACACGCACGCACACGCGCTGGAGAGAGAGTACGCGCTCAGCTGGAAACGCGATGCTCACTTTCTATTCGACACATGTCACGCTCGCGCCCCCCACACCTGACGGGAGGAGATGAGAGAGAGAGAGAGAGAGAGAGAGAGAGAGAGAGAGAGAGAGAGAGAGAGAGAGAGAGAGAGACACACTCACTTGCGCGGCCCCGTAGCGTCACCTGCCGACGATTAGAGTCAACTGTAGGCTACTAGATTGCATACTGTGGCAACTCAAACACACAGAGACAATATTAAGACTAGTTGAACGAACCAAATAGTTTTCAGCAGTGTTTGATATAATGGCGAATCATTTTCCTAGTACTAATTTAGCATGATCACTCAAAAGTGTTGTTGTGATGGCTGCTGGAAATGGGGTCTGTCTAGATTTGATTAAAAATAATAATTTTTTTTTAAATAGTGATGGTGCTGTTTTTTTACATCAGTAATGTCCCGACTATAAATTGTGATCAGTTGAATGACACTTTGGTAAAGTATCAATTTCCTTCCGAAACAGCAAAATCTGTACATTATTCCAAACTTTTGGCTGCCAGTGTACAGCCATGGCCAAAAGTATTGGCAGTGACATCAATTTTGAATTTTGCAAAGTTTGCTGCTTCAGTATTTGTAGATTATTCTCTTGCACGTTTCTATGGTACTGGAGAACAATGATACGCATTTCATACGTTTTAAAGGCTTTTATTGGCAAAAACATTCAATATATGCCGAGAGTCAATATTTGCAGTGTTGACGCTTGTTCTTCATAACCTCTGCAATTCACACTGGCATGCTGGATATCAGCTTCTGGGCCAAATCCTGACTGATGCCGATCCATTCTTGCCTTATTAGTGCTCGGAGTTGATCACAATTTGTGGGCTTCTGCTTGTCCACTTGCCTTTTGAGGATTGACCACAGGTTCTCTATGGGATTAAGATCTGGGGATTTGCCTGGCCACGGATCCAAAATGTCAATGTAATGATCTCCGAGCCACTTCATTATTACTCTTCCCTTGTGACATAGTGCTCCATCATGCTGGAAAATGCACAGATCATCACCAAATTGCTCCTGGATCGTTGTTATAAGTTGCTCTTGCGGGACATTTTGATACCATTCTTTATTCATAGCAGTGTTTTTGTGCAGGATTGTGAGCGAGCCCACTCCCTGTGATGAAAAGCAACCCCACACAAGGATGGTCTCAGGATGCTTCACTGTTGGCACGACACAGGACTCATGGTAGCGTTCACCTTTTCTTCTCCGGACTATCGATTTTCCAGATGTCCCAAACAGTCAAAAGGGGGGTTCAGAGAAAATATCTTTGCATCCGTCTTCTGCTGTCCAATCCTTGTACTTCCTGCAGAATTTCAGTCTGTCCTTGATATTTTTCTTGGAGAGAAGTGGCTTCTTTGCTGCCCTTCTTGACACCAACCTGCTGCCAATATTGAGCAAGCTCTGCACTGATTGTGACACGATTCTTTAGCTGACTCCTCAGGAGGAGATAGTCCTGGGGCTTACTGGACACTCTGGGACATCCTGAAGCCTTCTTCACTGCAGTTGAACCCCTCTCCTAGACCTCCTTGATGATCCAGTAAATGGTTCTTTAAGGTGCAATATTCTTTGCAGCAATTTCCTTGCATGTGAGGCCATTTTGATGCAAAGCGATGGTGGCTGCACGTCTTTCTTTAGAGGATCCCCAATAGAATTTACCCTTTGGAGTAATTTTTCTCTTCATTTGAAAGATTTTACGAATATGTCTGTTGTCACATTTCTGATCTAAAAGAACAATACCACCCAAGCGTAAAGCCGTATAAATACTGTTACCTTTACCGAATTTAAGGCGATTTTTAATTAATTGTGTTAAACCTGCTGAGATAGCTTTCATCAAGGTATTATATTCCTTTGATGGGAGTGGAAAGATATGGAGATTCATAAATTGTTCATAGGTTAAAAATGACCAAAATCAAAACACAGATAGAATGCAAATAGTCATTGTTAAACCATCTAGGAAAGAAAAGGGACTTATTTCTAACAGTTATGTCAGCATTGTTCCAAAGGAGAACTTTGTGTGGGGAAAAGCCATGGCCAAACTCTTTCCTGACCTCTGCAACCTGCACACAGGATCACTGACGTCATCCGTCATGTGCGCAACAGAGCTGCACGCAGAACACACGTTCTCAATGACGTCACCCGGCGGGGCAACTCATAACACCGACTGAACGGTGGAACAGACTTTTGCTTTTAACGACTATTTTTAACTTACCGTTTATTCTGAAAGTGGGTCATGTCGGTGAATTACGCCGCTGGACTCTCTCCGTATGCGGATAAAGGTATCTGCGGACTCCCTGAGGTGATGTTTACATTTGTTGCTGTTAGCATGCTAGCTGGAAATAGGCTAGCTCAGTTTCATATAAATTATCTTTATCATAAACATATTGCAATTTTAAGTGTATTAAATAATAATAAAAAAAACTGTTTTTCATTTCTGTGAATGCATATGGATAAAGATTAAGACGGAATAAAGAAATGTCTAAAAATGTCAGAAATTTTCGCTGCTATTATGGTGAAGCAAATGATAATATTTATATAAGATAAATATTAAATGCTAAAATCAACAGATACTAACAGTGATTTAGTAAAAAATCATGAGGAAAACGGTACCAACAACAACACGATATTAGACATCTGTGTTCAATAATCGAGTAACACAATTATGGATTTAATGAGTTGTTGTGCAGGTTGCCCATCAGCACTGCGCATTAAGTGCGGCTCAACCAATCAGATTGCAGAGCCATAATTGGACGTTTCAGTCTTGTGAATTTAAAGTACAACTTTTTTTTCCCCACATCCTCACTATTTACTTACTTTATTATTATGTGTCTGGTAATGATGCCCAGCAGTGTATGTACATGCATCACAGGAGAGTTATTTCATTTTTGATTTTTTTTTACCTTTTTTTCAGAAATTCACACTAATGTCATTTCCAGCACATTTCAAATTCAGTTTTGAGTGGTGGAAATGACGCTGATGAATATGACATTTTTGTAATGTCTTTGAAATAACATGAACGACTCATTTGTTTTGCTAAATCTTATTTCACAGCTCACATTCAATGCATCTTACATACTTACAATTAAATAAAACATTTTGTACACTTTTTGCATAATTTGAAAAAAATTACAGCTTGATTGGAAATGATGGCCAATAAAAATATTCTGCTCACAAATCACAATTGATATTTACCTTGATTTTTCATTACTTAACTGACACTTTTTTTGCACGTGGTTAATAACTGACTTTTGAAGAAGAAAAAAAAATTATTAGGTGCATTTTATCATTATTTATTATTATTATTTTGGTGTGGTGGAAATGACGGCAGTCATCATTTTTGAAACATTGATTGAAATAATTTTAACCATGTAATAATCAGTATTGATATTAGCCAGTTTGATATTGAAAGTTTGGGTCTGGGACGAGGTTAAAACAATTAGCTATATACATAAAAGGTAGGGGATGCGTCGATTGTGAAATTCTGGGCCGATACCGATATTTACATTTATGCATTTGGCAGACACTTTTATCCAAAGAGACTTACAGCGCACTTATTACAGGGACAATCCCCCCGGAGCAACCTGGAGTTAAGTGCCTTGCTCAAGGACACAATGGTGGTGGCTGTGGGGATCAAACCAGCAACCTTCTGAGTACCAGTTATATGCTTTAACCCGCTACTCCACCACCACTCTTTTTAAAATAACAATTTGGCCGATGGCCGATACCAATTTTTTTTTGTTTATTTTGTTTTTGCTTTTATTTAATCCCCACTTTGTTTCACTGGCACAAAATAATCTTCATTATAAAAAATAAATGAGCTGTTTTTAAGTCTTTCAGCCCTGCATCACACTATCTTTGAATGAGCACAAAAATGTTTAATATAACCTTCTTTCAAGACAAAGAGTCTTTTTAGCCTGCTATACACCTGCTATACAGTAGAATTTTTCACTAAATCACAAACCAAACAGTAAAATACTCCCAAACTACACATGCACACGGCATCCGTTGCCCTCTTACGCCATGCCAGAGTCGTGTCCAGCCAGTGGCTGTGGGTGGTATTATAGTACCACCTGTTGGATCTTCTCTGAAACTGCAGCTGGGTTGGCAACTGTTGTCCAAGTCAACCACAAATAAACAAGACATATAAACAGATAAACATAGGCCACTGCCAGCGGTGAATGACATCATATTTGCCGATAGGCCGATACATTGGTGCATCCCTAATAAAAGGCATTTGAAAAGTGCAAAATAAATTATGAGTTCAAGTCTTTTTAAATGTGACCTTCACATAACAAAAAGAAAGAAGTTGAAAAATGTTAGTAATAATAAAGTTCAACCCCTGGAACATGAATTGCTCAAAGTTGAAGAGACACGCATTTGTGATTATGAAAAATAATCGAATAAATCCAGAAGTTACAGAACAAGTTTAAAAAGAGATGATTATATAAATGTAGACCTTTAAGATATGTTTAAGTACGACTATATGCCACAATAACTTAAAACAATCTATGAAAATGTTTATGTGACAGTGGCTAGATGTGACTGCCGCTGTGCTGTTTGTCAGTGTGTGCTTGTGTCTGACAGTCACATCTGTGTGTGTATGCAGGTGTTTGATAGCGCAGAGGAGTTGAAGAGTAAAGTAGAGACTCTGGCCCAGTGGATCAGGGAGTCTCAGTACATGGTGGTGCATTCAGGAGCAGGAATCAGCACTTCTACGGGGATCCCAGATTTCAGGTACCATACACACTAAAGATGAGATGCATGTGCATATTTCATGAATATGATAATGGATATAGTTATTGTATTAATATAATATCAGTTATATAAAGTTATAGCCAATTTTACAACTTCATTGCCATGATGATGTAATGTCAATAAAAAACTTAAACCTTAAAATGACTGCAAAAATTACAATTTTAACAACTTTACAGCTCAAATAATGCATGAGTTTGAACAGAATAATCAATGCAAGTGCTTTTATAAAATGATAAGCTTCAGATTTCTGCCTTTTAAATGCTCCAAAAATTGGCCCCATTCACTTCCATTGTAAGTGCCTCACTTTACCCTCAATTTTTGCCTGGTTTTGTTTTTTAAGGAGCTTAACTGGTATTGCACCAGGAATATTCCTTTGAAGCATACACTGCCTCATCAGTCATGAATAAAGCTTGAAAACAAGATCCTACTTTTAAAGTAGATAGATGAGTGATCTGTTGTGGGGTCACAGAAATGATTATCTACTGTTGACTGTTCTAGCAGTTCATTTGTATTATGACAGAGGGCACTCATGCTCAGGGCATAAACCCATGCTCCCACTAGTGAAAGCAATAGCAGGATGTGAGCTTGCCTCCTTATGTACTCAAGATGTACATTGGACAAGAGGATAGTTCACCCCAAAAAAGGAAAAGTCTGTCTTTAGCTACGTGGCTAGGCAGTGTTTTGGTCCACTCTGAACTGACCCCATTAGTGCTGAAATTGATCAATCAACAGTGAACAGGCTTAATCAGTTCAATTATTAATGACCATGCAAGGTGCTTTAGTAAGCAAGGACATAAGTGTTATGCTATGACATCACAAAGGAAAGACGAGCAAAGAACAGGATGTCTTTCCTCATTCATTTATTCAAAAGAAAATAAGGGGGGCCTGGGCAGCTCAGCGAGTATTGACGCTGACTACCACCCCTACCACTCGCAAGTTCGAATCCAGGGTGTGCTGAGTGACTCCAGCCAAGTCTCCTAAGCAACCTAATTGGCCTGGTTGCTAGGGAGGGTAGAGTCACATGGTGTAACCTCCTCGTCGTGGACTGCTATTGTAAGAGCCAGGTGTATTTCTATTATTTTGAAAGGATATTTCCGGTAATCAAGGCACCTGGTGGGGCGGAGGAAGCAAAGTAATATAATGTGTTCACCTGTGCTGATTTTGTGACTAAGAGAGGGGGTGAAAGGGGGAAGTCTCATTTTTTGCCGACCGCTGTTTTCACGCTTGTTTTACGCTTTTCTAAATGCTGTTTATGCCTTTTGACACAACTTCGTAAGCCAGTAATGCAATTATGGGATGTACTGGATCTTGTTTGTGTTAGTGCAAATAAATCTGGATTATTAAGCGCGCCTGGCAAGTTATTCCCCTACTCAGCCTCTCGGCGGCCAAAATTGAGCTTCAGATTGCCACCTTCAGCTATGTTGCTCAGAACTGCCCCCAAGACTTTCACCCACTGGTGCACTTGTGTATGTGGTTCTGTGACAATAAAGTGATTTGATTTGAAAAAATAATGTGGGTCGCTATCGGTGGGGCATTTGGTGAGTTGTGCGTGGATGCCGCGGTGGATGTTGTGAATCCTCAACAAGCCACGTGATAAAATGCGTGGATTGACGGTCTCAAACACAATTGAGATGCGTCCTCCGCCACCCGGATTGAGGCGAGGTCACTACGCCACTACGAGGACTTGGAGCGCATTGGGAATTGGGCATTCCAAAATTGGGGGGAAAGAAAAATAAATAAAATGAAAACATTAATAATGATACAGTTGACAGTGATTTGGAACTAAATAGTAAAAAAAAAAAAAGTTTTTGTTAAAAAAAGTCTTGAAGGCTTTTTCAATTTTATAACAAAGTTCCATCAATTTGAAGCAAGTAATCTTTTATATAAAAATGGTCAAACATTTCGCAATTCAATTTGATGGAATTTCATTATAAACTTGAAATGAGTAAATCTTACAAACATGCTAAAATACTTTTTGAGTGTATTAAATCACAAAGAATGTGTTGCTTGTTTTTATTTCCCAGCTGCACACCACATACAGTAACTGATCTGAATGATGTTAAGATAAAGTCTGCTTGTTTAATCACATTATTGATCTTCATGCCTTCTGGTGGTTGGTAGGCAATTTAAAGATTATCTCCATAAAATGGTTTTGAGTACTTCTTATCTCTAACCACTTCTAAATCAGTCACAGACCGGATCTTCTTCAAGTTTATTTGAGGGTCAGGCTATCAACTTTTTATCATGCAATTTTGCTTCAGCATCATTCTCAAAGATGATTGTCGTCAGATTATCATTACTGTAATACAGCAATGAAAATAATCCTGTCCTCCTTCATTAACTGGGTCTAACTTCATTACAACAAACACTACCATAACATCTGTTTACGAATGTACCGTACAATATATATCATTTTACCTTACAGTAATGAGAATGATATTTTGTTTGCATTGCGTTAATGAGAATCTGTGAAGAAGAAAATGTGCTAAATTGATACGAAACAATGTCACAGAACAAAAATGTTTTTGGTTCTAAAAATAGGTTGAATCTTCTGAATGCAATATATATGTGCGTGAAATGCATGTTTTTGTGTGATTTCACCCATTTTCATATTTAAGTGGTATCTTTCCATATAGAGTGCCTTGTGTCCTACTTTATTACTCCTCTTTATTCATCCAAACAAAAGCACTAAAGTGGGTAAAAAACACTTGTATTTAGAGGATGTGCTACTTTTCATTTCTGGTGACTGTTGTAGACTGCATTGAGCTCTCTGGAGTGTGACAATCTCATCTTATTGAAGCCCGTGATGAGAGTCTGAGAATATGCGAGTGTGCCTGCACCTCATTTCTATGCAACTGAGCCCAGTTGAACTCATTTCACTTGGGTTTACATTCAAATGTATGTTTTATCTAAACAGTATTATGTTTCGTACATTATTTAGAGGATTTACTTGAATGTCCCCTTCAGCTAGCTTGTCAGTTTTAGTCAAAGGGTTAGTTCAGGCCAAAAGGATGCGTGTGACTTTCTCTTTTCAGTACGGTACAGTTCAAGTGAACTGTTGCAGAATATCCTAGCCACTCTTTTCCATAGAATGAAAGTGAATGAGGACTGAGGGTGTCTAGCTCCAAAATGACTAAAAAGTACCATATAAGTGACATTAAAATGGTCCATATGACATTTGTGCTATATTCCAAGTGTTCAATAGCGAGTCCCCGAGGAATAGACAGATATGAACATTATTTTTCACTGCCCTCAGCTGTCCTTTTGCATGATCATGAGACAATTGGAGAAGAAACGATTCTTTTAAATCAGCTCTTTTATGTATCAATTGATCCAGTTCACAGAACCGATCTAAATGTTTCGTTCAGGAATCGGACTGATCCGATACTTTCGTTTTACTCAATGACTCAATGATCCAGTCATAGTGATTAACAGCTCACCGGAGAAGATAACTAATGAATAATGACTTAAATTTCAGTCTGTTCCCCACACAAAGCTGTCATATGGATTCAGAACACTTGGAATATGATACTCAAGCCATAAGAGCCACTTTTAATTTTTGTTCCACGGACGAAAGAAAGTCATACAGGTTTGGATTGGCATGAAGGTGAGTAAATCATTTTTGAGTGAGCTATTCTGTTCAGCCCAATTGCGTAGGGTTTTTTATGATGTTGACATCATGTTAAGTGACTCCTGTTCCCTTTATTCTCATTCTTTCCCCCTGCTGGTTTTCCATTATTCTGGATGTTCCCTCTTCATCATTCTGTCGGCTCATCTGATGTGATATTGAACGCAGTGCACAGGATATGAATCCAGATATGAAAATTTCATAAGTACACCTGGCAATCAAATCTTGATTGACAGACTCGTTTCAAAGGTGGTGCTTCTATAGGTGCAAATAGGCATCCATCTTTCTCACTCGCTCTGCCTGTTTTTTATTATGTTTATGTTTATTATTTAAATCACCATTAGCGGCTCCATTAAGCAGCAGCTATTCTTCCTGGGGTTTAACAATTTTAACCAATATATTCACATCAAAGCTGTACAACAATGAAGACAAATACAAAAGTGCACACAACATCATCTAAGTCATCTAATTCACACACACCCACGCACAAGCATATACACACACACACACAACATAGCACAACACATATACACTAAACATAACAACATAACAATATCTGAATATAAGCTCTTCTATTTACAAAATATTACCATTCTCTGGGTAAAATATAAAATATGAAAATCACATTTCAATTACCATAGCTCATTGTACCATAGTTGTTATTAATTACATAATTACAGTTATTCCAAAGTAAATAAATACAGTCTTAATCTTTTGGAAAAACTAACATTGTGACTCCCTGAGACCAAAAGTAACGGGAGCAAGTTCCATGCCACCATTGCTCTATAACACGCTGTTCTTTGAAGTTGATTTGTTCGACAGGCAGGTAACAAGAAACGTCCTTCACTTGATTGACGAGTGGAGTATGTATGAACGTCACTGAAAAAGGTCAATCTTTTATAAATAATTTCAGGTGTTTTTGTAACAATTATATTTTTTAAGAATTTAATAAGAGAATAATTAATTCTGCGTCTTACCTGAAGCCATGCTAACTGATTGTGCATGTCCCTGATACTTGTTCTAAAAGAACAGTTTAGAACAAGCCGAGATGCTTTATTTTGTGCAATCTGTAATCTGTTTAAATTATTCTCTGTAGTTGAAGCCCAAATGATGGAACAATAGTCCAGATGACACAAAACTATTGATTCCACCAAATTTTTCAGTATACATTTTCTGCAATGGCGAACTGCGGCCATACTCCTGCCCATTTTATTCAATATTAATTTTATCTGAGCGTTCCAGGTCAACTTGCTGTCCACAATCACACCGAGCAATTTGGCCTCCTCCGCTTGTTCAATTATCAAACCACTAACTGACAAATTCAGAACAGGGGAATCTTTTAAAAGATGATTAGATCCCAACATCATACATTTACTCTTCGCAACATTAATCATTAACTTATTTACTCTGTTCCAATTTTCTATTAATTTTAGTTCGTTATTTAATACAGTATTAAGTCTGGTAGAGTCACAATCAGACACAGAAATAGTCAAGTCATCTGCATATAGGGCAATAGTGGCACACCTCAAAATAAAAGACAAATCATTAATAAAAATAGAAAATAACAATGGTCCAAGAAAACTCCCTTGAGGCACCCCACAACGCAGAACCTTTGTGTCAGAATAACTACCATTAAACAGTACATTAAACTCCCTATTAGTTAGATAACTATAGATCCATTGGATCGCACACTTTTCAAATCCATAGCAGCTTAATTTTTCCAATAGTAGAGCATGATCAATTAAATCAAATGCTGCACTCAGATCTAACATAACAGTACCAACTAATTTTCTATCTTCAATTTCATGCAACCAATCATCCGTCATCTGAACCAAGGCTGTCGTTGTAGAGTGCCCTTTCTTATAAGCATGTTGATAAAGTGAATTCAATCCATTTTTCGAGAAATACAAATTAATTTGATCGTAAACTATTTTCTCCGTAATCTTACTCAAAATTGGTAGAATACTTATAGGTCTGCTATTGTTCCCAGAAAAATGGTCCTTTTTATTTTTTGGAAGAGGCACAATTTTAGCTTTTTTCCAGTTAGCAGGAAAAACACATTTTTCTAAACTTAAATTAATAATATAACATATAGGCTCAGTAATCACATCAGCCACCATCTTTAATAACTTGACATCCAGTTCATCAACACCAGGAGGTTTACATTTCATTAACTTTAATATATTTTCTACTATAATAAGACTTACTCTGTCAAATTTAAATGTACATGATTTATTAAGCATGATTGTATCTCTAATTGTCTTAAGAGATAAATCAGGGTATTCCTGTGAGATCATATCTTTTTGTAAATTCTGAACTTTCTTTATGAAGTAATCTCCTAAATAATTAGCTATATCAGCAGGTTTGTCAAAAACATACAGAAATGGAATGGGCTTCACTCCAAAATAAAAGCTCTTTCCAAAATAAAAGCTCAGTTTAAATGGGAAAAAAAAGTATGAAAGAAATATATTACTACTCTGCAGTTATGTAATATTCACTGTAATATTTCTACTACTACTACTACTACTAATAGTAATAATAAATAGCAATTTTATTATATTTAAGCAATATCTCGCATCACTGATGCTCTGTTAATCACAGTATTTTTTTTTTTTTTTTGACCACTGCATTTCATACATATAATATAACACTGTTAAAAATTAATTCTTCTATTTTCATAGAAAAAACACACTCATGACGGACATGTCCGTAAATGATCTCTCTCTCTCACACCATCCACAAGCCCTCTCAGAGGCTTGATTAGCCTAATACGGGACCTAGCCTAACAAAGAACAATGGTATTGGGACATTTTCTTGTTATTGTTTTTTGATTCATATTAACAACATAATGTACTAGACAGCTGAAATGAGGAAATAAAAATCATCTTTAAGGTCATCATTATTTGTGTATATACACTCTCTTTTCCTTTTGACCTGTTAACAGTCAGCTAACCAGTGTTTGTCTTGCCATCGATGTACTGAACACCCCTTGCATAGAGTCAAAGTCTGATCTTGTGATATTGAGAAAAACTTTTATAGACACAACAAAGAACACCTCAAACCTCCATATATGTAAGTGACAAAAGCATGTTTGTGATGTGTGTGTTGGTCAGAGGTCCTAATGGAGTGTGGACAATGGAGGAGCGAGGAGAGGCACCTCACTTTAACACCACGTTTGAGGCGGCGCGTCCCAGTCTGACTCACATGGCTCTACTGCAGCTCCAGAGAGCAGGATACCTCAAATACCTCATCAGCCAGAATGTAGACGGACTTCACCTACGCTCCGGCTTCCCTAGGTAATCACACACACATTATCAGATGGACTGACCATAGTGTCTCAGCATCTACTGTCCGATGCATACTCCGCACAAAAAAATGCACAAGCTGTCTCGATATGGCAAGTTCCAATCCAAATTGATTGGCTTAATGCATTTTCCAGGAGATAGAGTGCACAGGGTTGCAGTGTTTCTAGGCTGGTACAAAGAGCACTTCTGAGGCAGAAGTAGTTGCTGGATTTTTGTTCAAAGTTTTAAGGTGAAAGTTTGCGAGTTACATGAAGATGTCCTTGGGTTTTGATTGAAACACTTGGGCTACATCCACACAAATTAGTTTTCTTTTAAAAACTCAATTTTCAGGTTCCTAACGCCATCGTTTCCCAAAGTATGCAAAGTATTCTATCCCTGTGCAAGCCTTAAAAGTAATCATATAGCCCCATTTTATTAAACGATTTTAAGTTAAATATCAATAAATTACTACTTAAGGCCTATCTGTCATAAGCATGCTTACACCTAAAGATGTATGACAATTCGTATGGCAATTGCTTATTGTAATTATTGGCGGCTGTGGCTCAGGTGGTAGAGTGGGTTGTCCACTAATCGCAGGGTTGGTGGTTCGATTCCCAGCCCACACGACTCCAGATGCCGAAGTGTCCTTGGGCAAGACACTGAACCCCAAGTTGCTTCCAATGGCAGGCTAGCGCCTTGCATGGCATCTCTGCCGTCATTGGTGTATGAGTGTGGGTGTGATTGGGTGAATGAGACGCATTGGAAAGCGCTTTGAATACGCTTAGGTTAAAAAGGCGCTATTTAAGTGCAGACCATTTAATCACAATTATTTATGAAAAATTATTGTCAGCCATATTTCATAATCGTGACAGCCCTAGCAGCAATGGGTTCTGAGTTCTTAAGGAGCTATGGTGTGAACAACAAGGGGTCTGAGACCACATTAATTTAAAGTGGACCAAAAAAGAAACTGGGTCCTCTTAAGTCCACTTACAGAGTGGACACCAAAAGCACTGCTTCCCTTTCTGGTTCACTTTAACCAAACTGGGTTTGTTTCACTTAAATGTACTATATGTGAAACCACCCTATAGGACTATATTTATGGCAAAGGGGTTATTTAAATAATTCCTGAGGTTCTTTACTTAGATTTTTAATTCTGGAACCCAATTGTTCCACTATATAAACTGAAAAAAGTGAACAGAGTTCACAGAGTTCATAGTCAAAGTCTGGCTATGCAGTACTGGGGTCCTACTAGGTCTTGATTCGTAATTGTCACACACACACACACACACACACACACACCCTGTCCATGACGTCAGATGTGTTGTGTTAATTAGCACTTTGAATTTTCCTTCCTGTGAGTGAATGTTATCAGCATGTCTTGTTTTGGTAAGATGTGTTGAAGATATAGAATTTAGCATATAGATATGATGAAATTGTGCTTTATTCAGGTAGATGTAATTACTTACAAAGACCTCAGCCATTATATATTGAATTTCTGTGTAATATTTTGAATACATTTATTTAAATATGAAATATTGCACCCGTTAACAGAATTTTTCACACTTAAATGAAAACTCACCCTCATGTTGTTCCAAAACCACAAGCATTTTTATCTCAAAATAAGAATTTTTGGAGGAATCTTCATTCTGCTCTTTTTCATACAACTGGCCACGGTTGACAAGCTCCATAATGGACCATTACATTTCTGTGCTAATTAAGTTTTTAATCCATTCAATAGCTTTGTGTGAGAAACATACCTAAATTTAAGTTATGAAAAATTGTGTACTTCCGTGTACTTATAGTTGTACTGAACATCTTCCCTCTACTGTAGCTCAAATTGTATTGTTCATTCCGCATACACTGAAAAAAATGTAAATAAAAGTCAGTATTTTTGTCTTGTTTTCCAGTAAAAATATCTAAACATCTTAAATTAAGCTCATTTTTCTTAGCCCATTGACAAATTGTTTTATTTGCTGTTTTAAGCATAAATGTAATTAATTTGGTTAGAAACAGTGCATTCAGAAAGTATTCAGACCCCTTCATTTTTTTCATGTTTTTATTTTGCAGCCTTATTATGAAATTAATTTAAAAATTCACATCAGTCTACACCCCATACCCCAAAATGACAAAGCAAAAAGCAGATTTTTGATAACTTTCACACTGACATAAGTATTCACACCCTTAACTCAGTACTTAGTTGAAGCATCTATGGCAGCGATTACAGCTTCAAGTTTTTTTGGGTATGACGTGACCAGCTTTGCACACCTGGATTTGGGGATTTTCTGCCATTTTTCTCTGCAGCTCCTCTTTAGCTCTGTCAGGTTGGATGGGGACCGTCAGTGGACAGCCATTTTCAGGTCTCTCCAGAGATGTTCGATTGGGTTCAAGTCCAGGCTCTGGCTGAGCTACTCAAGGACATTCACAGAGTTGTCCCATAGCCTCTATTAAGTTGCCTTGTCTGTGTGCTTATGGTCAATGTCCTGTTGGAAGATGAACCTTCGGCCCAGTCTGAGGTCCTGAGGGCTCTGGACCAGGTTTTCATTATCATTTTCATTTCCTTCAACCCTGACCAGTCCCCCATCCCCTGCCACTGAAAAACACCCCCACAGCATGATGCTACCACTGCCATGCTTCACTGTTGGGATGGTTTTGCGCAAGTAATGAGCGGTGGCTTGTTTCCTCCAGATATGATGCTTGGAATTGAGGCCAAACAGTTCAACCTCAATATCTCAAATCTCGTTTCTCACAGTCTGAGTCCTATAGGTGTTTTTTTGTTTTGTTTTTTGGCTGGCTGGCTTTCATGTGTCTTGCAGTGAGGAGATGCATCCGTCTGGCCAGTCTGATGGTCGTCCTTCTGCAAGTTTCTCCCGTCTCCACACATGATCTCTGGAGCTCAACCAGGGTGACCATCGGGTTCTTGGTCGCATCTCTTACCAAGGCTCTTCTCATCCCGAGTCCTGGTTGTTCCAAACTTCTTCCATTTAAGATTTATGGAGGCCACCGCTCTTGGGAAACCAAGGCAGCCGAACGTTTTTTGTAGCCTTCCCCAGATCTGTGCCTCGACACAATCCTGTCTCTGAGCTCTGCAGGCTAATCCTTTGAACTCATGGCTTGATTTTTGCTCTGATTTTCAGCTGTGAGAGCTTATATAGACAGGTGTGTGGCTTTCCACATCACATCCAATCAATTGAATTTGCCACAGGTGGACTCCAATCAAAGTGTAGAAACATCTCAATGATGATCCAGAGAAATGGGATGCACCTGAGCTAAATTTCAAGAAGGGTCTGAATACATATGTCAATGTGATATTTCAGTTTTTTCTTTTTAATAAATTTGCAAACTTGTCAAAAATCAGTTTTTTGCTTTGTCATTATGGGGTATGGACTGTAGACCGATGTTAATGTTTTTTTTTTTTTAAAGCATTTTAGCACAAGGCTGCAACATAACAAAATATGAAAAAAGTGCTCTGAATACATTCTGAATGCACGATATATGGTTAAAATAAGAAAAAAATGTCAATGAGGCAAGTAAAATACTCTTATTCCAAGATATATTCTCTGAAAACAAGTCTTATTAATTTACACAGTTTTACTTCTTAAGTAAATGTATCTAAGTTTAAGGATATTTAGATATTTCTACTGGAAACAATTTAATAATACTGATTATGAAAATAATCTTGGCAGTATTTTTAAATAGTGCATTGTGTTCGGTTATGACACAAGAATCAGTGGCATTTTGGCGTCAGTAACGTCAAACCTGGCACTGGAGCTTTGGCGGAGGGGAAGATTATCAGTAAATAACAACTTCAGTTTGTTTCAATGAACTGTTGATTTATGGAGAAGCGGAGCATTTTGAGTAAATAATGAGATCATTTTCATTTTGTTGTGAACTATCTGTGTTATATAATGCCTCCTCTCTTTCTGGATTATAATTCCTTTAATTATTCTCAAAGTTTTATGTGGTTTATTTATTTGTCTTGCAGGGATCGGTTGTCAGAACTCCACGGGAACATGTTTGTTGAAGAATGTGAGAAATGTGGCAAGTATGTAATCGTTGATCTTTCTAAACATACAGGTTACACGTTAATGAAGTCTGTCTGTAAACGCTCTTCTTGGTCATATAAACCATTTAAAAATGCTGTACTATTGATTGCACACCAAAATCTTCATCCAAGGCGTAAACTGGTCATGCACAAATTTTGTAACCATCATAGTGAAACGTACTTTTTACACGGGCTGTTTCAGGCAATACGTTCGGGATACGGTAATTGGAGTGATGGGACTGAAGCCAACGGGACGCTTCTGCGAGATCATGCGTTCCAGAGGACTCCGATCTTGCAGGTAATTGTACATTTTTAAAGAGGAATCCACCTGATTCTGTGTGTGTGAATTTAAAATCTTAAATGGATAGTTCACTCAGAAATTAAAAATTGTCATAAGTTACTCACCCTCATGTTGTTCCAAACATGTTTGACTTTCTTCTGTGGAACACAAAAAGCTATGGTATGCAGAAATGTATGGACTGGCAGCTTCAGTCACCATTCACTTTCAGTGTAATATGTAAAAAATATGCACTTAAAGTGAATGGTGACTTTCTGTCAAACATCGGTTTTTGTGTTCCATGGAAGAAAAGAAAGACTTATGGGTTTGGAGCAACATACGGCTGAGTAAATTATGTAAAAAAAAAACAATTTGGGTGACCTATACCTTTAAAAAGTCATGAAAAAGTCATGGAAATTGTGATTGTAAATATAAATTATTCTAGTTATGCTCTGCTCTAAAATAGTTTATTGGCTAAATATTGCTCTTGGGTAGAGTCAAAGCTGATCGCAAGTCGATTTTTATTTTTTTTATTTTTTTCAAAATCATAATCCAGTAATCACAAACGACTGGAAAGGATATTGAAAAGTCACAGAAATGTAAATGTAAAGTGAGGTAACCCTGGTCGTGGAAACACATTCAGAAAGTATTCAGACCCATGTTTTGTTATGATAAAATGCTTTAAATTGTTATTATTTTTTTCACATCAGTCTACAGTCCATACCCCATAGTGACAAAGAAAAAAAAACAGATTTCTGATAACTTTGCAAATTTATTAAAAAGAAAAAACTGAAATATCACATTGACATATGTATTCAAACCCTTTGCTATGACACTTGAAATTTAGCTCAGGTGCATCCCATTTCTCTGGATCATCTTTGAGATGTTTCTACACTTTGATTGGAGTTCACCAGTGGCAAATTCAATTGAGTGAACATGATGTGGAAAGGCACACACCTGTCTATATAAAGATCTGGGCTTTATTGCAGAGTGGCCAGACGGAAGCATCTCCTCAGTGCTAGACACATGAAAGCCCACTTGGAAAGCAAAAAAGGATTAAAGGACTCTGACTGTGAGAAACAAGCTTCGTCTGATGAAATGAATATTGAACTGTTTGGCCTCCGTTCCAAGCGTCATGTCTAGAGGAAACCAGGCACCGCTCATTACCTGTGCAATACCACCCCAACGGTGAAGCATGGTGGTGATAGCATTTTTTAGCTGCAGGGACGGGGGGATTGGTCAGGGTTGAAGGAAAGCTGATTGCAGAAAATTATCCCTAATTAAAACCTGGTCTAGAGCGCTCAGGACCTAAGACTGGGCCGAAGGTTCACCTTCCAACAGGACAATAACCATAAGCACACAGCCAAGATAATGTAAGAATGGCTTAAGGGAAAACTCTGTGAATGTCCTTGAGTGGCCCAGCCAGAGCCTGAACTTGAACCCAATCGAACATCTCTGGAGAGATCTGAAAATGGCTGTCCTCCAATGGTTCCCATCAGAGCTTGAGAGGATCTGCCGAGAAGAATGGCAGAAAATCCCCAATCCAGGTGTGTAAAGCTTGACGTATCATACCCAAAATGCTGTAATCGCTGCCAAAGATGCTTCAACTAAGTATTGAGATAGGGGTGTGAATACTTATGTCAATGTGTTATCAGTTTTTTTCTTTTTAATACATTTGCAAAGTTATCAAAAATCTGATTTTTGCTTTGCCATTGTGGGGTATGGACTGTAGATTGATGTGAAAACAAATAATAATTTCAAGCATTTTAGCATAAGACCTCAACATAAACTCTAAAACTCGCAACATTAGCTCTAAAATATTTAATTGACTTAATTTGATTTAAATGAGTGTAGTAGATCTAAAATTATGTTTAAAAATCTGTTAATCACAAACGACTGGAAAAAGACATTAAATGCATTGGTCAATGTATTTAAATGGTCAATGCCTGGTTGGTTAGTGCCTTGTTCAGGTCAGTTTTTCAAGTATAGGGCTGCTCACATGCGTTTTTGCAAGGTCTGCACATCTTCAATGTTTGTTCAAGCTCACTGGAGTTTATTTCCTACAATTTGGAGTAATGTTTGATGCATATCCACTGCAATTAATGTTCTTTAGTCCAGATAACCGAACAACGGTTTGTGAACCCTCGTGGTTATCTGAATATTGCAAAAGATTACTGTAAACATCACTAGCTATCCATTGATTTGTGTGTGTGCGCTCTGTGCAGAGGCAAGCTGATCAGCACTATATTGGACTGGGAGGACTCGCTGCCCGACAGAGACCTGAACAGAGCTGACGAAGCGTCCAGGTAATAAAGATAAATATCCAGAGAATGACACTGAGAGAGAGAAGAGTTCATATGCTTCTGATGAAATTTATGGAAGTAGCTCTAAAAAAGGGTGCACTAGATTTTCAGAAATATGATGTGGTAAAGCTCAGGCACTTACATTTGATAAATTCTGACTTAATTGTTGACACAATGGCATAAAAATGAACGAAATGAAATGTGGTATGATGGAAATAAAGAGCTAAAGTTTGCCATTGCTCAACGAGGGATTGAGAGTTATCTTACATGGTGTCAACATGAAGTTATGGCAGTATTGCCGCTTCCTATAAGCAGACTACGCAGTCTGCGTAGGGCACAAACTCCCTAGGGGGGAACCATTTTACCCTAGGAGGGCACCAGAAAGTCCACCGGCTGCCCTTACTCGCACGTTATACGTTATTCAAGGTCCCGAAAGCAGTTGCGGAACACAGACGATCGCTTCATGCTCATATCACGCTCATATCTGACCTCTAATTATGCCAGACGGTCAACATACAAAAGCAGCTGGACATCTGATATCCTTTGATTCTAGTAGGCATGGGTCAATGTGTGATTTGGGTGGTATGTGCTGTTCCACTGATTTGTGTCCCTTAGTACACGCACACACACTCTTTCACGCACTATAACTATGCATGTAATAAATTGTTTGTTAATAAACTCTGTATTACATTTTTCACTGCGCTCCTAAATTTCTTTGTGCGCTCCTACATTTTCTTCATTTTGGAGCGCATGTACTCCATGGGAAAAAAGTTAGCGTAGAGCCCTGTCTGTACCATATTGTTATTTAATATTTAAAAAATGTCCAAAACAAGATTTGTTTTCAAACCTCCCAACTCCATTCATATATTTCAACACATCAGATCCAGATTTGGCTCGCAGCCTAATCATATTACAGCGAGTGTACAGCAGTCTCGCAGGAGTCAGCGCATGCAGATGCATACAAAGTACAGATGCACTTCGAGCAGCGGCTCATCTCGGGGTTTGGAAGAAAATTAATGTGACCTTGAAAGCATACGGTAAAAATAAATAAATAAAAAATTGGATCATATATCTTACCATAGTTGTATTGTTCAATAATATATATATATTTTTATCCTGTTAAGCATGGTATGCTTATGAAACAAATATCTTGGCTTCATTTTATACTTCTGAACTTGCTTTCGATTTTTTTCAATGAATGTGAGTTTATTTCAGTTCTAAAGTCCATTTTTTTGCTTGCATATAAAACCGATTTGACTGGTCGCGATGCCAATTTCGATTCAACAACAAATGAGTAATTTGAGTAAGCATTGTTTCAAGTTCAAGTAATTAAGACAAGTAAACGGTCAGTAATAAATAAGAGCAAATAAACAAATGTACAAGTAACAGATCAAAGATACAAATGAAGAAATAAAGTGTTTGACGCTTTTAACGGCAGTATCAAGTATTCAAGGAATGAAATGTAACGTAAAACTACTTAAATTACTGGGTTTCACTGTATGATTATCCTCGTGCAACCCCACGTCCTTCTGCACAGACATTGTGTTTTGTCTTCGCTATGCATAATTTAATGTCATTTAAACCAACTGATCTCAGTTCAGAGCACACTTGACTGTCAGTAAAGGGTCATGTGACAGAACAATATGGTGCAGATCACAGCGGAGTTTGTCTTTGGGAGAAACGCCAACAAAATTACTTTTGGTAAAAAAACTAATTACATTTTTACATTGAAACCTGTTTGAGTCAAAAGAGTCTCTTGAATCATCCAATATGCCATTTTTTAAATTTGAGCGATTTATTGTGAAACGGCACGCTGTTAAACACAATGACCACTATAGTGTACAATAGCGTTGTTTTTCATTAGAAATCCTATATTTACTGTGCATTGAGAAAAAAATTGCTTTCAGAGGCTTTATAATGGAGTTAGGAAATAATGTGCATTTCAAACTGTTCTGAGACCAGCGCAGGCAGACAGCACACTGGAGGTTAAGTCATTCACTAAATAGGGAGCAAGGGT
Organism: Moxostoma hubbsi; assembly: GCA_032164185.1. Lineage (NCBI taxonomy): Eukaryota > Metazoa > Chordata > Actinopteri > Cypriniformes > Catostomidae > Moxostoma > Moxostoma hubbsi. The sequence goes on from JAVLUX010000004.1 coordinate 3,192,611, forward strand.
GCATGCTATAGCTTTCAATGCAGCTAAGTGCATTCACTCCTAAAATCTGATCAAAAGTTCAGTTTCAGGCTGCAGATGATGTTTGGACCACTCGACATGTTTAGCAGACATGGGACAATGAACATCATTTCATAGATTCAGAAATTCAGAATTTTTTGTATAATTTTATCTTAACATGGCTGGCAGTGATTGGATGATGCTGGACGTTACTTTGAATCAGAATTATTTATGCTAATTTCTGATTGGTAAAATGCTTCAGCACTGGCTATCGCTTGTTTGTTTGACAGTGCAAAGAGTGAACGTTGAGATTTTCGTGCCAAAACAGAGTTAGATCATTTTTATTTGTGCTTTTCCCAATACACATTGTTCTAAAGCAGCTTTACAGAAAATCAGCGGTATTGTCTGTAACATCTCAAAAACTTGAATATCCAACAGTCCTGGAAACATAATAAACCATTTGACTTTCTATAACTTAGTATTATTAAACATTTGGGCATGTTTATTTGGTGCTATTGGTTAGAAATCAGAAAGGGAAATGGCACACAGCAGTGGTGTTCAGGTCTCTGGAGGTCAAAATACATTAGTCATTTTATTTCAGTATAACATCACCCAGCCAGCTGTGAATGGTTGTCTTGTTATTGTTACTCAAGGACTGGCAACAACTGAGACGGATAAAATGTTCAGGTGAAATCCGCATGAGGCCTTTAAAACAGGAGCATGTAGGGCTTCGATTGGTTTAAAGGAGATTAGATTTCACTCGTCTTGCTTTTCACTCTTCGAACTTCTCTCGTATGGTCACTCAAACAGGCTAGTGCGGATATTCACTTTCATTTCTTCATGTTTGCATCAGAACTTAAGCTAACTATAATGGTGAAAGGGAAATTGCGAAGATATCTTCCTTGTCATGCTTTTAAAAGTAAAGCATTGTGATTCATCTAAACGATTTTAATGAATTGAGATGAAGTATTTCTTTTAATGATTCAGCACTTGATAATTAGCTCTATCAATGATGTAATTGAATAGAAAACTATTGTACTGTTCAATAGTCTATTAAAGTGTGTACTCTTCTTGACTGGTTTATAAAGTTTATGGAGTTCAGATTGAAAGAGCTTGTTTGGCAACCCCAAAAACAGGGGTTTAAAAAAGTCATGAAATATATCAGTGATGCTTTGGGAACATCACTACTGATTAATGGCTTTAGTGAGGAGACTGGTATAGAGTTTTTACTCTTTTGAAAGGGCCAAATGAGAGGCTGTTTGTTAAAAGCTCAGCAGGAAATGCTGTTGTTTCCAAATTAACGAGCCCTACAAATTTGCATCAACAAACGAGCTATACAACCTTGAGCAAATGTAATTAATTATGATGCATGGCTTCAAAGAGGATTTTGGATGTTTGTGATTAATGGTTGATTTATGGTTTATTTGGCCAACTGAAGGTTTTGGAGTTTATTGGCTTTTATTGATTTTAATGAAAGCTTGTATTACACTTGGGTGTGCGTCTGTATGAATCTAATGCACTTACTGTGAGCAAAGTCAATGAAAATAAACGCACAGTTCCAGAATGCAGAATGTGAATCCATTCGAATGTGTTTATGAGGGTCAGATGAACTTATTGTAGTTACTGTCTGTCGTAGACTTTGTCGATAAAGTCTGGTCCACTTTGCATCTTATTCTGACCAAGAAACGCCCACTTGGACAGGAAGGGGCTGCCTGACCAACATGTAAAACAACCCAAACATTCTTATGTGACGTTTATGGGTGGACACAGCTGAAATTGTAAGAAACTCTGTCTGCCTTCCTCGGGCGGTAGTAACGTGAAATGTATTGTGCTGGGCAAATAACGCAATCAATCAATCTACAATCAATGTAATTTTCATAGAAAGGAGACGTGTTTGCATGGAAAGGAATGACAATGACTCAGTTTTTTTTTAATACTCAAGACGCAGCACAATTTTGACGCTGGTTGCACCTGCTTAGTCAAGATTGCGGGTGGTTAGTGAAATGACACAGGCTTTTGAAGAGAATAATTTGTGCAAATTCACTTCATATTTTGTCTTGTGCAATATAAGTACATATCTGTTGTCATAGATTCATTAGAGTGGTACTAAAAGTGGTACTAAAGCAGAAGCTTTTATCCAAATCATCTCATAAATGAGGAAAACAGCATGAGCTAACTATCCAGAGGAAATAATATGAGAACTGCTGCAATACAAAGTTTACATTTTTCTCCAAGAAGCACGATCGGAGAGGATAGCGAGAGACAGTGATGAAAGAATGAAAACTTTTGTAAACGTGATTTTAGCTAGCTCTTACCAATTTTGTGTGCATCAGACAGACCATGGGCGAACCACCTGAGACTGAGAGTGAAGGTGAACAAGACATTTTTACTAATTCAGTGGAATCTGAACATCACTAACAATAGTATGTGTGCCTCTACTCTCACAGGCGAGCAGACCTGGCCTTGACATTAGGCACATCTCTTCAAATTAAACCCAGTGGAGATCTGCCTCTTCTAACCAAACGTACAGGAGGAAAGATGGTTATCGTCAACTTACAGCCAACCAAACATGTAAGTCTCACCCACAGTCAATTTTAGTGAAATCTATACCTTAAAATGTGCATGTACAGCGGATCCAGAAAAGTATGTGGATGCTGAAGCCAAATTTGAATGAGTATGAATGTAATTACATAAACTATCAACCAATTGTAATTTACTTTACAGAAAGCTAGCACAAGGACAATCTAGCAAAACATTTCACATAAACTGATATAAAGATGTTTGTTAGGTTTTAAAGTATTCCTTTATATTTAAGCTGTATTCTAAATCCTAGTATGTTCCCAACCAAACTGCATCATAGGCATATTGGATGGCGTACTGAGTTGCTGCCTATGTTGTCTGTTCCAAATCATTAGACGATAGACATTCGCTAGATTGACATCTTTGACCGCTGCGCCAAGTCTCTCTGTTTTATATGTAAACATTTACTAGACATATTTGACCATTGTGCCACATCTTGCTGTTGTATTCATTCATTTCGAGGGACCTCTTTAATGTTGCGCCACAGCGAACATTAACTAGACAGACATCTTTGAATGTTAACGCCACAGTGAAAATTTGTTAGACGGACATCTTTGACCATTGCGTCACTGTAAACATTCGCTAGATGGACATCTTTGACCATTGCGTCAGTGTAAACATTCGCTAGATGGACATCTTTGACCATTGCGTCAGTGTAAACATTGCTAGATGGACATCTTTGACCATTGCGTCACTGTAAACATTCGCTAGATGGACATCTTTGACCATTGCGTCAGTGTAAACATTCGCTAGATGGACATCTTTGACCATTGCGTCACTGTAAACATTCGCTAGATGGACATCTTTGACCATTGCGTCAGTGTAAACATTCGCTAGATGGACATCTTTGACCATTGCGTCACTGTAAAACATTTTTAGAGAAAAAAAATGTTCTCCCCTTTTTCTCCCCAATTTGGAATTCCCAATGCACTCCAAGTCCTCCTGGTGGTGTAGTGACTCGCCTCAATCCGGGTGGCGGAGGACGAATCTCTGTTGCCTCCGTGTCGGAGACCATCAACCCGCACATCTTCTCACGTGACTTGTTGAGCTCGTTACTGCGGAGACATAGCGTGTGTGGAGGCTTCATGCCATCCACCGCGGCATCTGCGGAAAACTCACCATGCGCCCCACAGAGAGCGAACCACATTATAGTGACCACGAGGAGGTTACCCCATGTGACTCTACCCTCTCTAGCAACCGGGCCAAATTGATAGCTTAGGAGACCTGGCAGGAGTCACTCAGCACGCCCTGAATTCAAAGTCGCAAACTCGATTTTAGTCAGCTTCTTTACTCGCTGAGCTACCAGGCCCTTAGACAGACATGGTGAACATTTACGGCCATATTTGAATGTTGCGGCACTGTAAACATTCACTAGACGGCCATATTTGAATGTTGCGGCACTTTAAACATTCACTAGACACACGACACCTTTTCAACATGTCTTGCTGTTTTTCTTTGACCGTTGCATAATGTATTTTAATGCAAGAATGTGTTCTGTCTTAAAGGCCCCTTAAAAGGTACCTGCCTATGTAAGCAGTAAACAGGAACGCAGCTTACTAGGTTTTGGAAGAGAGACCTTACCTCTGTTCTTACCCACACAAGATACACACGCTTAAACACAAACATTTAAAAAGGAAGTTGGAAATCTGTTTATAATTCTAAGTTCTGTACATAACACACTCACTCAGATTAATGTCCCTCAGTTACTAAACTCATTCTCAAGAGTAAAATACATTTATTAAGAAGCCTTGCGGCGGTATTCATCAGAGATGGATTTTCTTCAAGCTTGTATTGTTTGTCTAACATATCCTTTCTGAACTCACGTTGCTAAATGTTTTTTAAAGCATTAATCCTATTAACATTTAAGGCACGTTGTTATCGGCCCATGTTTGAGTCATGTTTTATTTGAAGGTTATTCCTTCCACGTCCCCTAGATTGGATTTATTTATGCAAATCCCGTTTGAAATTCAGAGCCTGACACATCTGTGGCTTGTGATATGTCATGTGTCACCTTTTTTTTATCACATTCTAGCTGTGTTACATGTTAAGAAACAGAATTTGACATTTCATGTGCAGTTCCCTACAGCTGTCTGGTAATCTGACTGTGCTGTGTTTGATCAAAGCACCTATTTAATCAAAGTTAATGGCGGTATCTCGCACAGAAGGGCTATAGATCGCAACAGTGTATAGTTACTGTACTTAAGTTTATAACACCGCATAAAACATCTGTATGTGCCAAAAATGCATGCAGATTAGTGATGTCTGTTTCATGAAAGAATCATTTGAGTTTAATCTTTTACTGAACAAAAAGATTCAAAAAGTGGACTGAATTATTCGATTTGCGAATCACGAATCTAAATCAAATGCACAAGCGAAGCGCGCGCCGGATAACGTGTGCACTGTCATCTGTCTCCACTGGGGAAGACAAGAAACTGCTCGTGAGTTAATTCGACAAGTTTAGGCTTAAACATTATGAAAGCTGTGAAATAATGAAGTTATGTGCGATCAGTCTCCTGCCTTTCAAGGAGACCTGTTCATATAAATGTCAATCTAATGCGTTTACATTTTACCAAGGTGCGATGTGTATGAGCAATTACCAGCTCTCATGGAAATGTCTAAAAATATTCATTTTTTTATTGTATGAAGATCTGAATGGTCCTTGCCTATGAAAAACTAGTTTTCCTGCGGCATTTATCCTGATAGCACGTGTAGATCTCCCAGATGTCTATTAGATGTGTGTGTTTAGATCTGGAAGACGTCTATTTTACGTTGTTTGCTCATCTGCAATACGTCTATCCTATTAGTATTGTATCTGTTTCTATTTGACATTCGGCAGATGTCTTTGAGATGTTTATGATCTGGAATGTTTATAAATCTGAACTTTAAGATGTTTAGCAGATGTTTATTACATTGTGATGCTGTCCAGATCAAAAGATCTATAACGGACATCTCGGGGATGTGTGTGTGTGTGTGTGTGTGCACGCTGTCTGGGTACGCTACAGTATTTGGTTACTAGGGTTTACTGGATGGTTGCTAGGGCATGCTATGCAGTTGTCAAGGTGATCTGCTCAGTGTTTTGGTGCATTGCTACAGTTTGGGCTTGCTAGGTTGTTGCTAAGTTGTTTTCAATATTTTTAGCACATTCTCTGCAGTTGCTAGGGTGTACTAGGTGGCTGTCAGGTTGTTGCTATGCTGTTGTTAAATGGTTTTAACTGTGTTTTTAGCACTTTGGAATGCAGTTGATGGGGTGTTCTAGGTGGTGTTCCATTTACATGCAAAATGTTCCATTTTTAATGGACTGTGGTGTTCATTTACACGCATCCCATAAAGATGATCATTCTGATGTGACTTGAATGCGCCATTAAAGGGATAGTTCATTTAAAAATGAAAATTCTCTCATAATTTTCTCACCCTTATCCAATCCAAGATGTGTATGACTTTCATTTTTTTTTCTGCAGAACATACACACACACACACACACAAAATGATTTTCAGAAGAAGATCGCTGTTATGTAGGTATATTCAGTGTAAGTGAATGGTGGCCAGACATTTGAAGCTCCAAAAATCAAAAGTGCAGCATAAGAGTAATCCATATGACTCCAGTGGTTTAATCAATGTCCTCTGAACAGATCCAATCAGTTTTGGGTGAGTACGGACCAAAATATGACTCCTTTTTCCATTATACACCTTGACATTAGCAGTCTCCTTGGGGATCTTGATTTCAAGCTTGATTATACTTCCTATAGCGCCATCTTGTGCTCTGCGCATGCATCAAGCACTAGAAAGTGAACTCAAGCTTGAAATCAGTGAAGATATACAGTGAAAATAAGTTCCAAAGTTCCAAAAACTGACTGGATCACTTCGGAAGACATGGATTTAACCACTGTAGTAGTATGGATAACTTTATGCTCCCTTAATGTGCTTTTTGTAGCTTGAAATGTCTGGCCACCATTCACTTGCATTGAATTGACCTACAGTGCTGAAATATTCTTTTGAAAATCTTTGTTTGTGTTCTGCAGATGAAAGAAAGTCATACACATCTGAGATGGCATGAGAGTAAACGATGAGCACCACCAATCATATAAGTTGCCATTGGTTTAATTAGCTGTTCTGTCATTTATATGATTAACTTGTACTTTTAATACTTAAGTAAATGTAATGTCAGTTACTTTAGTACTTTTTCTTCTGTTGTTTTCTCATGAGCCACTTTAACTTTTATTTGAGTCAATTTCCATGAAGGTATCTTTACTTTTACTCAAGTATGACAAATGGATACTTTATACAACACTGATAAATAATATGAAATTCTTATGGTCCACATATATACATTTTTCAAAAACATTAAACCATTAAAAACCCAAATCATTAAAAACGGTTCTGTTTATGCAGCGGAAAGGTTAATCAACGTTTCTGTAGAATCGCACTTTAAAATGATGTCCGATTTTTAATTTCTGTGTTAATTAACCCTTTAATATTCTCCTGGTCATTTTAACTAAACAGTACTACTTGTTTTTCATAGGACAAGCATGCCCACCTGCGTATCCACGGTTATGTAGACGAAGTCATGGGTCAGCTGATGAAGCTGCTGGGACTAGAGATTCCAGAGTGGGCGGGGCCAACGCTGTGTGAAAACTCAGGTGGAGATCTGGACATCCTTCCTTACGGAGCCTGGAAAAATGAAGTGAAGATTGAGCTGAAGATAGAGGAGAATAAAAACGTGGTACCAAAGAAAAGAAAGAAGAAATCGCAGGATGTTGAGGAAAATCTCAAGGAAGATGTTAAAGAAGAGGACAAAGTCTTTAGTGACTCTCGGCCAATCAAAAGACAGAACTCAGATGGTGAGACACATCCTTCAAATGGCTCGTGTTCTTCCACCGTGAACACATGAAAGTGCAAACCGACATGGGACCTCCCTCGTCCTAGAGCCATTATACTTAGCCTGCAAGTATACACAGAACAGCACACACTCTGTTGTTTTTACATCCTGATCTGTTTACCAATTATATGTCGCACAGTAAAGACTCGGAACTATTTAAGGAGCAGTTCACCCAAAATATTTAATTCCTTCATCTACTCCCCCTAATGTCATTCCAAACCTATATGACTTTCTTTCTTATGCTGAACACAAAAGGAGATGTTGTTATGAATATCTTGGTCTGTCTTCTCAATACAGTGGCATTTTTGGTTGAACTGTTCCTTTAAATGCCAAGAGTCTGCTTTATGCTTTAAATAAGCATGAATTAATTGTAATGAAAATAAAGTCATAATGTCATTGACCGGTTTCATGAGACTCCCCTTTAAAGGAATAAATAGTCAAATACTTGGAAAACAGCAATGTGGTTTATTAGATTTGCTAGATGGACACATGGTTTGTACATTTCTGTGTGTTTGGAGAGACTGTAAGGGGTCGTGAGCTATTTGTATTAATAATGTAATATTTTGTGCTTCATAACTTCCTATCCTTTTACTGCTGATGTTTCTACATTTGATGGGATTGTTATTGTGTGTGTTTTTTAATATATATATTCAGCTATGCTATGTGATTTTGTTCGTTTTTTTCTACTTTTTTCTTAAAGACTTGAGGTTGTTTATATACAAGATACTGAAACTGTAGCCTGTCTATGGTGTCATCTTATTTAAGATATTTAAAGGGATAGTTCACCCAAAAATGAAAATTCTTTCATTATTTACTCATCATCATGATATCCCAGGTGTGTATGACTTTCTTCACCAGAACACATTTGAAGAAAAATATCTTCATTCAGTAGTGATATTTATTTTTTGTGCAGCATATCATGTTGAATTCAAAGTTTCCGGCTGGTAAATACAGCCTGATCTCATGAAATTGGATGGTTCATTGCACATTTTGCTGCAGTTTCCCGGTGAAATGTCCAGTGAGGGGCGCCAAAAGCGATTGAAATAGCAGATGAGATATTTAAAGTGGATAAGGTTTTAATGACTAAAACGAACATCCATTACTAAAACTTTAATCTAAACCTAATCGATAGCATCCAGAAAGCAAATGAGATGTAAACAAAACCGACATCCAACCAACACCTTAAACTACCCGATAGAGTCCTAAAACCAAATTTAACATGAAAATCAATTTTAATGAAGCAACCATGTCATTTTGTGTGGTTTCTAGACACTTTCGTCTCACGTGTCAGCTTGTGTGTTTGGCTGGGCTTGAACCGTGATCTTCCGAGTCCATAGTCCAACACTCTATGTAGTAAAGTGCCACGTAAGCTAATCACATTGGAATAAGTCATTTAAAAGAATAATCCATTAGAGTAAGTGTTTCAAGACCATAACATATCAGTGTGCGAGTAATAGTGTAAATAGTGAAATACAGAATGTGGCACGTGCAAGTCAATTAGCAAAAATGTAGTTAAAGTAATATTCATTCTACGAGACTAGGTTGGGTAAGTACGGCTTTTGCTTGGTCATTAGCCGCATTTCCGCTGTCGAGCAAAAAATAAGCGTGCTAGTGCGTGCCAGGGCCAGTTGCATTCCCACTGTCTCTTCCGGGGTCTCATCATGCCTCTTTGGGGTTTCATCTGCCTTTGGCCCATTGATTACCTTTGGGCCAAAGAAGGCCAACTGGGGATTGAGGTGGGGTCAATAAAATATAAACTTGATATTCTAGATAAATAGATAACTTGCGTATTTAGTTTGTCTCGGGACATGTGCGGGTGTGTGAGAATTGACCAGGGCAGCGTATGATGGCTGGGTTTTAGAGCAATGCTGCGGGGCTTTTGGACCGATGGTGGGAATGCAGATCAATTTTGGTCTCGCGGCTTGAGGTAACAGGCTATTGACCTAGGCTGACCAGTTGATAGCCCCGCTAACACTGCATTGATAGTGGAAATGCGGCTATTCATGTTCTCGGAACTCGTAATTAAGAAGTCATAAAGCCTTCCAAAGTCTTTCGACTACAAGCACATACGGAATCACTGAGCACAAAACATAGAGGTACGCAGACATACTTTGGTCTTAAGAAGGAAGCATGGAAGCTTACTAGGCTTTGGAACAGCAAATAGTTGTATTTTATTTATTTTTCCCCTCCACTGCTTCCTCTAATCATTGCGCAGAACTCAGAAAAATATATGTGGATAATATTGCTGCAGTAAACCACTGAATTCTCCAGACAAGCCTTTCAAATGACTGCTGAAGGGTTTCGAGTTGCATTGCGGCCACCTCTTGACACCTCCCTCCATGTAGTTTGATTAGTTAGGACAGTAGAAGTCAACCATACATCTAGCTACCTCAGAGACTATTAACATGTCCCTGAGGAGCCATCAAAGCTAGTTTGATAGTCCTTTCTTCAACATGCCATTTCTGATTGAAAGTGTCTCTAACACTCTTGTGTCTTTGCCAGCACAAAAACAGCTTGCGCTGAAACCCAGATTGAAACAATGCGGGTAAACTGTAGATAAGCAGAGTTATACGGATGCTTTGTTCCCAGCGTTCTGATCGCACTAGGGACTGGAGGCATTCCGGTGAAGTCAGTAGATGCCTCTGTTTTGATCAAAGATGAATGAACGCTGGACAAGGAACTTTGATGATCTTCTATACAAAGAAGCCTTACAGGCTTGTCCTGGATTACTTCCAGAATTCCCTTTCCTCATTCACTGTGTGAACTCTTAAAAAGTTTGCAGAGATTCTTTTAACAGTACAAAGCCTTTAGTCAACAACCCTGACAAAATCACCTGCAGAAAAAATGTGGCACATGCTGTTTTAGAAGAAAGCTCCTCTAGTTCGCCTGCAAAAATGGTCTAAAATTTTCCATGAATCAAAGCAGCTGCGTCATCGCAATCTACTATATGATTGTGAATGCATCAATACTTGAGAATGCTTTCTGATGTGTTGCAGGAAGCAAATACGCAAGTGTTGTTACCCTGTGGTTATTCAAATCACAGAAATAATTTTCCATAAACAAGAATTCATGCGAAACCGAAGCACAAATGTTTTTTGAAGAATGTGCGGTGCAGTGGTTAAGGCTCAGAGCTGGTAATCAGGAAGTTACTGGCTCGATCTTGGTAAGGAGCGAGCCATGATTCATAACCTTCCTGCCCTTGATCAAGATACTTAACCTTAAAGGGGGAAGCCAATGCAACCAGAGAGCAAGCCAAAGACTGTCGCCATAGTCTCAGACTTAGACAGAATGTGTTTGTGGTGCTGTTCTACAGCAACATTAAGTGAAAGACAACTCCGAAACAAATTCCACTGCCGCTGTTCATATGTCATGTGGCACTACACAAAGATTGTATTCCAGTAGAGTATCTTATGAAGATGACTTGATTTCCCCAAAAAAACACTATATAGATTTTTTTCTGAAAAATCTGAAAAACCTTGCACACTGGAACAAAGACACTGCAAAAATAGTATAATTGAAGGAACTGTACTCTTTTGGCAGACTCCTGAATTGCCATATTGCAAGCACAGACTGCATGCTGTCAAACACTCAAAACATCTTGGATAATTTTCCAATCATTCCCGGCTCTAACATTCAACCCATCTCAGCATGGACAGCACCCCCTCCAGGCTGTTCAACACTTCTGTGGCCGCCGTAGCATAGGCCCTCAATGCTACCAGTAGAAGATCCCTCATAGACACTTCATAGTTTCTAGAGATGCTCAAGTCATCTGTTAGGTCAAGTTCACACTACATAGGCTGTGTTCGAAGGACCGTTTAAATCAAGCGTATTTTAGTGTCAGTCAGTGCTCATTTTCCATTGTTTTTCTATGTAAACATGCACTAAAGGGCAACGTCTTTCACCCTTTTTTCATCGTATATTTTCTGGCATCCTTTGCAGGAGTGATGCCTTTTTTTGGACGCCATGTCAGGTAAAAAAGAAAGTCAACTTTCTGTGTCTCGGGACACCTGTGTCTATTACAGAATATGTGTTTATGAGTAATGTGTTATCTGTCCTTTGGATGAAACATTAAACCGAGGTCCAGAATATCTGCGGTCCTGACTGAAAATTTCCCAACACATTCAAGCAGGCTGTAGTAACACCACTGCACAAAAAACCAACGCATAAAACCAACGCAGGAGAGAAACCAGACCGGTTTCTCTCCTACCTTTCCTGGCCAAAATTCTTGACAGACATCTGGCTTCAAAAATGGCACTCAATGGAGACTACCCTCTTGTCAGTAGCTGAAACCCTGCAACTGGCAAGCGCTAACTGCTCTTCTGTCGTCTTGGGGTAAGATGCCCCCCTCAGAACTGGAGCAAAAGGCCCCAGTGGAACAAAAGTGAAACCATACTGAAAAGCTTTTGTACTTCAGCTGAACTTCTGTGAAGCTATTACCTTTTTCACCTATTACATAACATTCATGGGAAAAATGCTTCTTACGCTACCCAGCACATCTTTCTCTGTTGCAAATTTTACAAAACATTATTTCCTTCAAAATTAGAGCAGCCCCCTAATAGTCGACCAATCATTAGTCGATGAGAAGAGTCTTGGTCAACCAAGTTTTGATTGGTCGGTTGGTCACAGAAACAGACGAACACTGGTATTAGGATGCCAGGTGGTACTATGGGGGTAATTTTTGTTAAGCAGGGTTAGGGTTAAGCTTATACAATAAAGCAAGACACCTTGATTTCAAACTTTGAACTTAATTTCTTTATTTATTTTAACTAAAAGTTCAAATGAAACTGGGAAAAAAACAAGTGCATTTTAAATGTGTGTTGTTCAACTTTTTGAAAGATGGCTTTACAACAGTTGTCAACATCTCTCTGGCAAAGAAGCTTCATTCGTGCATTCTCTACCCATCAGGTATTTCATTGTCCGGGAAAATACATCATGTTTGTGAATAAATTTGTTTTGTTCACTCCTTCACGATATATATTGCAATATCCAATTACATCAGCAACCCCTGGGCTGAGGGATTGAGGAATATTCTTGCTTTAGTGATTTTGCATTGAAAATGTAATTAATTTATTTAAAAAACAAAAAACTTCAAACATCAAATATATTTCTAAATTCAAATTGCACTCCAAATGAAACGAAAAAGCAAATAAATAAATAATAAAGTGATAAAAGAATAATATATATATATATACACTACCGTTCAAAAGTTTGGGGTCACTTGTCTGAAATGTTTCTCATGATCTTAAAAATCTTTTGATCTGAAGGTGTATGCTTAAAAGTTTGAAATTAACTTTGTAGACAAAATATTATTCTGCCAAAACATATACATTTATTTAATTACAAATCTAAAATTTCCTAAAAAAAAAAAGTTTTTGAAATGGATGACTTGGATCAAAATATGAAGAAAAGAAGCCAATAAGTGCCCAACATAGATGGGAACTCCTTCAATACTGTTTAAAAAGCATCCCGGGGTGATTCCTCAAGAAGTTGGTTGAGAAAATGTCACGAGTACATGTCTGCAAAATCTAGGCAAAGGGTGACTACTTTGAAGATGCTAAAATATTACATAGTTTTGGATTTATTTTGGATTTTTTGGTCACAAAATAATTCCCATATTTCCATTTCTATTATTCCATAGTTTTGCTGACTACTATTATTCTAAAATGTGAAATAAATAAATAAATAAAGAATGAGTAAGTGACCCCAAACTTTTGAACGGTAGTGTATATATATATATATATATATATATATATACACACACACACACCCCTTTACATTTAACGTAAGGCAAGAATCTGTCTAAACATGCAGGCGAAAAATTACTTACATAAATGAAGACATAAAAACAAATAAATAATAACAAATAAAAAAATATATATATATATAATTATAATGATGATAATAATCACGGTTTGGGGTGAACATATTTTTGTATTATTTTATGTTATTATTAATTATTATTTTACAGATGTATAGGCTGCAGAATTGTGGTCACAATGAACGGCTCTGTTGAAATAAAGCAAACTGAACTCAAAACACCTCCTGAGATGAGCTGAGATGTCTGAGGTGATTTGCAGCACTCATAGACGATACCTTCTTGTAAAAAATAATCTACAAGACAGAAACAAAGTGTGAGAACCTTATACATGCGTGTGTTCTTCAAGACTGCACGACTCCATATCAGTGCGTCATACATGTGCATAGACGTCTTTTCTGTCATCTGTTCTTAATACTATAATAAAGTGTGTTTCTTTTGACGGTGTCGCTGCGGCTCGCTTTGTGCGCTTGTAAAATGTTTATTTTAAAGGCTCATTATTATGGTTTAGTATTTCTCTTTCGTGTATTACAGTGTTAGCATTGTTACATATAAAATTATTTCTCAGACCTGGAACTCAAACCATTTTCTGATGCCCCGCAATATAAATATATTTAAGTAATTATATGAATATCATAAACATGAGACTAGTCGACTAATGGCTTAAATTAACACCTTCTAGTCCACTAGGAAAATCTCTGGTCGGGGCAGCCCTATCCAAAATAGTTTTTGTATTGGGAGCACTTACTGTATATAATTACACAAAGCAATATTTTTCTATGAACAAACATGTTTCAATAAATCAGAACAAACAAAAGTTAAGTATGGAGTGCCACAGGGATCAGTTTTAGGGCCTCTGCTTTTCTCCTTATACATGCTTCCCCTGGGAGACATTATCAGGAATCGTGGAATTAGTTTTCACTGTTATGCCGACGAAACCCAACTTTATATTTCTTTGAAACCCGAGGTACTAATTATTGGACCAAAAACCAAGACACTAAAATTCAGTTAGGCTCTCGATGGATGTACTGTTATGTCGTCTTCTACAGCAAAGAACAGAAATATTGCTAAGCTACGTCATGCTCTCTGTTGCTGATGGCGAAAACATTATTTGTGTTCATGACCTCAAGACTAGATTATTGTAATGCATTACTGGGAGGAAGTCCTGCATGCTCAATAAATTCAGTTGGTTCAAAATGCAGCAGCTAGAGTGCTGACTAGAAACAAGAAATATGATTATATCATAATGTTTAATACGTACAAAGCTTTGAATGGTCTAGCTTCACAGCACTTAAAAAATAGCGAATTTCTATTACGCTATATTCCATCACATTCATTACGATCACAAAATTCTGGCCTGTTAATAATACCTAGAATACCAATGTCCACAAAAGGAGGTTGATCCTTTTCCTATTTGTCTCCTAAACTATGAAATAGTCTTCCTAACACTGTTGGGGACTCAGTTTAAGTCTAGACTAAAGACTCATCTATTCAGCCAGGCATACACCAAAAGGAGCCAGTTGAGGTGGTTTGGGCATCTGGTAAGGATGCCCCCTGGGCGCCTCCATAGGGAGGTTGTTTCAGGCACGTCCAGCTGGGAGGAGGCCTCAGAAAAGACCCAGGACAAGGTGGAGAGATTACATCTCCACACTGGCCTGGGAACGCCTCGGGGTCCCCCAGTCAGAGCTGGTTAATGTGGCTCGGGATAGGGAAGTTTGGGGCCCCTTGCTGGAGCTGCTGCCCCCGTGACTTGACGTCGGATAAGCGGTTGAAGATGGATGGATGGATGGATCTTTATTAAAGTTCAAATAATACAGATGCGGGTCATGTAAATAAATATAAACTACAAAACTGGCATTTCTCTGTGAGGTCACAGTTCTGTGAGTTGCGCGAAGTGTCCTGATCTAAGGGTGAGAGATTGAAATTGCATCCGGCTGAGGCACAATCTGGTGCAGGGTCTCTCGTCCCTCAAGCTTGCACGCTTAATGCAGCTAGATTATAACGTGATGGCTCGTGACTTATTGAATCATAATATATATCACTGTGCATTTCTTATCGTGAAGAAAATTGGCAATACAAATAAATACAATAAAAAAGAGAGTTTGTTTTTTGTGAGTTAAAGATGCATTGAAGAAAGGGTAGTCTTCACCTCATTATACACTGAATGCGTTTTTAATTTGTTTTTGTTTTGGCTTGTTTTCCAATATAAATATCTAAAACTTTATCAGCTATACTGCAGAAGAAAATTGTTTTCTTTCCTCTTTATTGTTAGTAAGCACGTTTAATACAACCTTTTAAGTCGGGGAACAAGCTGATTAATCAAAAAAGAGCTAATGATTAATCATTGCAATAAATCACAGAATAATAGTTCTAATAATCGTTAGATTAGTCAATTATCAAAATAATCATTTGTTGCAGCCCTACTGACAATGTAGCAAGCACTAGCAGTCAGTTCTCTACACCTAACACCCTCTCTTCCCAAATCCCATCCTCTTTCTAAGACTGAGGTCTCCAAAGTGCTTCTTTCTAACCATCCTACTACCTGTTCTCTTGACCCTATCCCCTCCCATTTTCTGCAAGCTGCTTCTCCATCGATCTTATCTGCACTCACATATATCACCATCTCTTACAAGTGACTCCTGACTCTCTCCAGTCATTAAAAATCCCAGCACACTTCTCGGAAAGAGTAGGGGTGTAATCCCGGAGTCCTGGAGAAATGCACGCCCGGTCCCCAATCAGCCTTATGGGGCATGCATTGCTCAGCCAGCATTTTCCTGGTTTCGAGAGCAGTCATAGTGTCATGTTACTTATCACGTCTGTCTACACAACAAACAGTATAGCGGAGAGGTACACTTGGACTGATGAGGAGACTAGAGTTTTTCTCAATATGATTAAAGGTAATGACATTACCTTTATTATTGGTTGATTGGCTTGTAAGATTCCTGCAGCACTCGCTTTAATAGTGCATTTCGGCCGGGATGGAGGGAAGCACCAGAGGCGGAGAAACCGTGTTAATTTCTCTTCCATCAGATGGTACTTTGCATGAAGCAACGGCATTGGGGAAAGCACACCATTTAAACATGTTTCGTCCTTTACATACGCCATTAATAGCTCATGGATTGGCATAATGCCCATGTTCTTAATATGTAAATGAATATAAAATTCAACATTGTCATATATGTCTTAAGTCATGAGCTCAAATAAGCCCAGTCGGTCTGCCATTTTATTGCAACTGTGATTCCTGGCCACAGGCTTCTGTAAATATTTGCGCTATCCACGGGATAATGGTTTAACTATGCTCTGACTAAATATAGGCCTATAATCTGAGAATACAACAGTAGCAGGCTTCTGCAATTATATATTAAGTGCCACAATGTCGTTTCACATGATGTTTGGCTCACATGCTCACTTGCAGTCACAGCCAAGCACCTTCAGAGATAGAAATACCCAAAACACTTTAAACCAATTTGAAAGCCTTTCTATAAGCTACCAGACACCATAAGCATTGCCTTATCTCACAGCAAAACTCCCTTCATTTGCTTTGCCAGAATTTCGCTTGCTCTGACACTCACCCGGGGGCAAATCGCAACATAATTTGAAAGGTTTGCCGCAATTTGCAAATAGACGGGAATGCGAAAAAAACAAAGCAATTGGTAAAAATGAAAATTGGCTCTCGGGCTGAATGACTTCACAGAAGAGGCCTGTTTGCAAATGTTGGCACAACTGGCAGGACAGCACAACTCTGGCTGCAGAAGGAGGGATTTTGTGCGAAAGACATGCAGGTATATTGGTTGCCGTGTAGAGTGGTACCACTGTGTTTTGAAATCACCCATAAATCCATTATCATTTCTGCAGTGATGTTGCTTCAATCAAATTTTCAGCTGTTTGTGGTTTATCAGGCACTTGAAGATATGAATAGGCCATCCAAAAACGAAAAAAATCAATAAATCTTGACTTCTATTTAAACGTTATTTTATTTAGCCATCTTCCAACTGGAATATTGATTAAGGACGTCAATAAGGTCCATTTTGATTTCATTGAAATTATACTTTAGGTGTAAATGAAATGATCTGAATACTAACTGATGTGTCAGCTAGAAATTTCTGCTTTATTTTGGCAATTAATTCTATCTTGCAACACATGTCCACTCCCTGAAAATAGGGTTTAGTTTCTCTATACTAATCTTTAAGCACACTTATGCATTCACAAACTGTTTGTCATCCTGCTATATCATGACTTAGAAAGTCCAGAAGTTATTTTTCAACAGAGTGAAATTTTATGTCTGATTATTATCTCCTTGGACCCTGTTGTGAATTTATCATGCCCTAATGAGTCTTTAAATCATTTAAATTGAAGTGTGATTCTTTGCCATGTATGACAATAGAGGTCCCCAACAATTAACCTAATTCCCTTCTTAAAAGCTCCTTATTATCATACATGATTATGTGAAAAGCTCTAAATTGGTTAAAAAAAAATATATGATTGAAATGTGTGAGACCAAATACTGTGGAAACATTTAGCAAGTCTTAACATTTATGTATTAACAAAAGATTCATATTTATAGTACTTAGTAAAAACCCTTAGAAGCCATTCAGAACAAACATGTTCTTGTACTGAAAAAAGCTGCAATCGAACACAGGTGTCTTGAGACATGTTTTTAAAAGTTGAAGTTCCTACATCATTCCTGCACGAGCAATTAAAAAAATAAAAATACAGCGAGATGCAGTTAACGGTAAAAAAGTCTGTCTAGTGCATGTTTAGAAAAACAATTGAAAAGCAGCAAATGGACATAAAAATGTGCAGGCTGTGAACGGCCCCTTTATTGTCCATTTATTGTAAATTCCCCAAAAGAAAAAAGGCGGGAAAATCTGAACTCACTTGAGGCCAGAGGAGACCCAAATGCTTTCTACAAGATCACCATACATCTGAAATTACAACCCCAATTCCAAATAAGTTAGGACATTATGCCATGGACACTGACACACCCACAAGCCATAACAGACACTGGCTTTTGGACCTGACGCTGATAACAGCTTAAATGGTCCTTTTCCTCTTTGGCCCGGAGAACACGAAGGCTTTCAAAAAACTATTTGAAATGTGGACTCGTCTGACCACAACACACAATTCCACTGTTCTACTTTCCATCTCAGATGAGACGGAGCCCAGGGAAGTCGGCGGCGCTTCTGGACAGTGTTGATGTATGGCTTCTGCTTTGCAAAGTAAAGTCTTAACTTGCATCTATGGAGGCAATGGCGAATGGTGTTGACTGACAAACGTTTTTTTTTTGGTAAATTATGACACATGCTCTCTGTTGCTGATGTCGAAAAACTAATTCATGCTTTCATGACCTCAAGACTAGATTATTGCAATGCATTACTGGGAGGATGTCCAGCAAGATCAACAAATAAACTTCAATTGGTTCAAAATGCAGCTGCCAGATTGCTGATGAGAACCAAGAAATATGATCATGTTAGCCCCATTTTATCATCGTTACATTGGCTACATGTTAAATTCTGTATTCCTTTAAAACTACAAGTTTTTTAACTACATACAAAGCTTTGAATGGTCTAGCTCCACAGTACTTAAGTGACCTTCTGAAACGCTATGTTCCATCACGTTCATTACGATCACAAAATTCTGACCTGTTAATAGTTCCTAGAATATCAAAATCCACAAAAGGGATATTTGGCTCCTAAACTATGGAATAATGTCCCTAACAGTGATCGGGATGCAGACACACTCACTCAGTTTAAGTCTAGACTAAAGACTCCTCTATTTAGCCAGACATACACCTAATGTATCCTTCAACTCACAATTAGGCTGCTTTAGTTAGGTCTGCTGGAACCAGAAACATTTATCATGCTCTATAATTCTGCAATAAATTGAATGGCATCTATGCTAATATTCTTTTATTTATTTAACTAACAAGGACAATTGCATCTATGTGAACTTCTGCAGTTAATTAAAGACATTGGTCATTAATCTTACAGTTCAAACAAAATCAATGTTAAAACATTGACACGTACTTAGTTTAATAATTTTAAACCATGACTCGCACTATACATGAGTAATATTGGCATTATATTCATGATGTTAGTCAGAGGGGAACTGGCCCCCACAGTGAGTCTGGTTTAGGGTTAGGGTGGGGTTAGTCAGAGGGGAACTGGCCCTCACAGTGAGTCTGGTTTAGGGTTAGGGTGGGGTTACTCAGAGGGGAACTGGCCCCCACAGTGAGTCTGGTTTAGGGTTAGGGTGGGGTTAGTCAGAGGGGAACTGCCCCCACAGTGAGTCTGGTTTAGGGTTAGGGTGGGGTTACTCAGAGGGGAACTGGCCCCCACAGTGAGTCTGGTTTAGGGTTAGGGTGGGGTTAGTCAGAGGGGAACTGGCCCCCCACAGTGAGTCTGGTTTAGGGTTAGGGTGGGGTTACTCAGTGGGGAACTGGCCCCCACAGTGAGTCTGGTTTAGGGTTAGGGTGGGGTTAGTCAGAGGGGAACTGCCCCCACAGTGAGTCTGGTTTAGGGTTAGGGTGGGGTTAGTCAGAGGGGAACTGGCCCCCACAGTGAGTCTGTTTTAGGGTTAGGATGGGGTTATTCAGAGGGGAACTGGCCCCCACAGTGAGTCTGGTTTAGGGTGGGGTTAGTCAGAGGGGAACTGCCCCCACAGTGAGTCTGGTTTAGGGTTAGGGTGGGGTTAGTCAGAGGGGAACTGGCCCCCACAGTGAGTCTTGTTTAGGGTTAGGGTGGGGTTATTCAGAGGGGAACTGGCCCCACAGAGTCAGCAGTTTCAAGTTCCTCGGTGTCCACATCAGGAACTCACATGGTCCGTCCACACTGAGGCCGTTGTGAAGAAGGCTCACCAGCGCCTCTTCTTCCTGAGACGGCTGAGGAAGTTTGGAATGAACCAACACATCCTCACACTGTTCTACACTAGTACTGTTGAGAGCATCTTGACTGGCTGCATCACCGCCTGGTACGGCAATAGCACCGCCCACAACCGCAAAGACCTGCAAAGGGTGGTGCGAACGGCCAGAAACATCATCAGAGGTGAGCTTCCCTCCCTCCAGGATATATATAACAGACGGTGTGTGAAGAAAGCTCGGAGGATTATCAAAGACTCCAGCCACCCGAGTCATGGGCTGCTCTCACTGCTTCCATCAGGCAGGCGGTATCGCAGCATCAGGACCCGCACCACCCGACTACATGACAGCTTCTTCCCACAAGCAATAAGACTTTTGAACACATGATCTCTCACGATCAACAATCAGCACTGCACTTTATTAATCATCACTCTGTCAATATATTCTCCCAATTCAGTTAGTGTATATATATATATTTATACCCGTATCTAGTGTGTGTATTCTACATTGTGTGTATTGTGTACATTTGTTATGTAAATTGTTGTGTAGGTATGTGTACATTTGTTATGTAAATTGTTGTGTAAGTTTGTTATGTAAATTGTTTTGTGTAATATGTTGTTTATTGTAAAGTGGTTTATGTCTCGTCACTGTCATTACTGCTATGTTGCTCGGAACTGCACACAAGAATTTCACCTGCTGTTGCACTCGTGTACACAGTAGTGTGACAATAAAATGATTTGATTTGATTTGATTTGATTTGACAGTGAGTCTGGTTTAGGGTTAGGGTGGGGTTACTCAGAGGGGAACTGGCCCCCACAGTGAGTCTGGTTTAGGGTTAGGGTGGGGTTACTCGGAGGGGAACTGGCCCCCACAGTGAGTCTGGTTTAGGGTTAGGGTGGGGTTATTCAGAGGGGAACTGGCCCCCACAGTGAGTCTGGTTTAGGGTGGGGTTACTCAGAGGGGAACTGCCCCCACAGTGAGTCTGGTTTAGGGTTAGGGTGGGGTTAGTCAGAGGGGAACTGCCCCCACAGTGAGTCTGGTTTAGGGTTAGGGTGGGGTTATTCAGAGGGGAACTGGCCCCCACAGTGAGTCTGGTTTAGGGTTAGGGTGGGGTTACTCGGAGGGGAACTGGCCCCCACAGTGAGTCTGGTTTAGGGTTAGGGTGGGGTTATTCAGAGGGGAACTGGCCCCCACAGTGAGTCTGGTTTAGGGTGGGGTTACTCAGAGGGGAACTGCCCCCACAGTGAGTCTGGTTTAGGGTTAGGGTGGGGTTAGTCAGAGGGGAACTGGCCCCCACAGTGAGTCTGGTTTAGGGTTAGGGTGGGGTTATTCAGAGGGGAACTGGCCCCACAGTGAGTCTGGTTTAGGGTTAGGGTGGGGTTAGTCAGAGGGGAACTGGCCCCCACAGTGAGTCTGGTTTAGGGTTAGGGTGGGGTTATTCAGAGGGGAACTGGCCCCACAGTTAGTCTGGTTTAGGGTTAGGGTGGGGTTATTCAGAGGGTAACTGCCCCCACAGTAAGTCTGGTTTAGGGTTAGGGTGGGGTTAGTCAGAGGGGAACTGGCCCCCACAGTGAGTCTGGTTTAGGGTTAGGGTGGGGTTATTCAGAGGGGAACTGGCCCCCACAGTGAGTCTGGTTTAGGGTGGGGTTATTCAGAGGGGAACTGGCCCCTACAGTGAGTCTGGTTTAGGGTGGGGTTACTCAGAGGGGAACTGGCCCCCACAGTGAGTCTGGTTTAGGGTTAGGGTGGGGTTAGTCAGAGGGGAACTGCCCCCACAGTGAGTCTGGTTTAGGGTTAGGGTGGGGTTAGTCAGAGGGGAACTGGCCCCCACAGTGAGTCTGGTTTAGGGTGGGGTTATTCAGAGGGGAACTGGCCCCTACAGTGAGTCTGGTTTAGGGTGGGGTTACTCAGAGGGGAACTGGCCCCCACAGTGAGTCTGGTTTAGGGTTAGGGTGGGGTTAGTCAGAGGGGAACTGGCCCCCACACTGAGTCTGGTTTAGGGTTAGGGTGGGGTTAGTCAGAGGGTGACTGTCCCCCACAGTGAGTCTGGTTTCTCCCAAGGATATTTTTCTCCATTAATCAGCATCTTCTGGAGATTGTGTTCCTTGCCACAGTCACCTTCGGCTTGCTCACTGGGGTTATAAATACAATTATTATTTAATTACTTATTTTTAAACACAATTCACAATCGTATTTTTTCAAAATACACAATGATGACTCGAAAACATTATAGATCTTACAGTTTTATCTTGATCATCTGTAAAGCTGCTTTGAAAGGATGTATATTGTGAAAGGCACTATACAAAAAAAAATGGACTTGACTTGACTTTTAGCATAGTATTCCCGAGCCCATTTCATGATATCCATTGCAAATGAATTATGTTTTTTATGAAGTGACATCTGAGGGGTCAGAAATCACATGCATTCAAAAGTGGTTTGATCAAAAGGTGTTTCATCAACTTGAATAATAGAAACATAAAATGTGATTTTTTTTTAAACGCTTACCATGACGCAACACAATGTTGTCCATTATTTGTCCCAGTTTTCATGTACAATAAACATGCCCAAGTTTTCTGAAGCAGAGTGGAACATCATTTTCACTTCACAATAATGGTAAGATATAATGTAATTCTTCTTGACATATTATTGTTGGTACACTTAAATGACTAACATCGAAACGTTTTTTATCTTAAAACTAAACTGTCACTAGAGGTTAATTAATATGCACATAGTTTTACCAGTATCCATCTAACACTACATGTTATTAAAAGGATGCTGTGTGTAGAAATATCTTTGTCTATTTAAATTTGATTTTATTCTAAGTTTTGCTCATCTATTTACACAGAATTTATTGTAAAATTTGTCTCTAAACTTTTCCACTTTGCTCTCTCTCTCTCTCTCTCTCTCTCTCTCTCTCTCTCATTTCCTTAGAGTTTTCTCATAAAGCTCAATATTTAACACCCCACTTGTCTCAGCGTATCTTCTGTCCTTTTCTTTGTATCTTACGATCTGTCAGTCCCTTTCAGAGTCATGCACTACCAATCAATCTCTCTGTCTTGTCACTGTCTTGATCTGATCCTCTACATAGCTCATTGAAATTTAATGCAAAACATTGGACCCCTTGTTAGTGATACATAACATACTGGCACAATTGAATAGCTCGCTCATATAGCTTAAATATAGCATACACCACTTAAATCAGAATAATGTCACATTTCATGGTGGATTAGTGGGCTAAAGCACATAACTAGTAATCAGAAGGTTACTGGTTTGATCCCCACAGCCACCACCATTGTGTCCTTGAGCAAGGCACTTAACACCAGATTGCTCCGGGGGGATTGTCCCTGTAATAAGTGCACTGTAAGTCGCTTTGGATAAAAATGTCTGCCAAATGCGTGAATGTAAATAATAATGCCAATTATGGCACAAACATAAAAAGCACAAAACACATTTGCTCTAAAAACAAGTCTGTGGTGTCTGCTGCCTTTAACGTCACAGCGCACGCACAAGGCAGGAGCAAAGCGTGCTCTTACACAGCTTGTGACTGTTGTGGCTTTTGCCAACTCAGTGAAAAATCACTCGAAGTCTTGAGGTTTTGATGCCAGAAGATAGACTTTATTATCAGGGATAAACAAAGCTGAGTCAGTCTGCAGAGTAACTGAACTGTCTGTGTTCAAACATGCCTTTATAAACATAATCCACCAGGGTGTGATCAATACACTCCATACGTTTTGTTCAGCTTCTCACCATCTGGAAACCTCTTGAAGGGGCCTTAACCTATATCTTTTCTAGTGTTAAAACACGAGACTCAAGTTTACCATATATGAGCACATTTGTACAAAACACATACCATTTTGAGGGGCCTCTTCCCATAGGCCTCTACACACACACACACACACACACACATGCTTGACCATCAGAAATAATTGTAGGCTATATCAGAGATGGAAGCAAGTCACAAGTCTTAACCATCAAGTCTCGAGTCAAGTCAAGTCAGTTACTCACCTCAAGCAAGTCAAGTCGAGTCCTGATGAGTTTCAAGTCGAGTCAAGCCACAGTACAAAAATAAAAAGAGGTTAATTTTTTAAATAAATATTTATCTTTGCTCTGAATAGATGAACTAATATACATATTTTACATACATTTTTATATGAATTGTATAACAGTAATGTTTTACACTAATATATATATATATATATATATATATATATATACACACACATACACACACAAAGCAGCCATGCGCTTATAAACAATACTTTAATAGGCATTATACCAGGTGTCGGGAACCTGTGGCTCTTTGTTAAAAAATAAAGTGGTTTGCCAGGTGCCTCACCATTCACCAACACATGAACATTTAAAACTTTCTAGAGATAATTTTCCAGCAGAAATTGTGGGTGTGATTGCAAAATGTAAAAAAATGTCAAAAGTCAATGACAGTTTTGATTTCCTTTCTTCTGAATTTGTTGTACACCCTACTCCTGGTGAACAAGGTTTGAAATGAACACCCACCAAATGCAGAGTATTTTGCTGATGTACCAGCCACTGTGGAAGGTGACCTGTAAGACTTCTCGGCATGATATATTACAATAAATTAGACACATAGATTCGTGTTTGATGAAACGTGATTATATTGAAGAACAGACGAAAGAAAAGCTGCCAATGCATGTCTGATTTGGGATGTGTGCACAGTGAGCTCTGCTATTCACGAGTACAATGAAAGCGCTTCTCCAAGACACGCACATTCATAGAGTTCTGGGCTTCGTTTCCCAATAACTATTATAACTAGCATGTTCTATGAGCGATTTATGAATGTTTGTTATTTTTTATGTGCACCCAGGGTGTGATATAGCACCCCCCCCACCCCCCACCCACCCACATAATGCAATGAGGCTCAATCCAGTTTGTGAGCTTCTCGTCAAATGTATTTCATACAACAAGTGCGCGACCTGTAAGACGTCTCGGAGTGACACATGACAAGAAATGCTGTTAGTCAAAAAGACATGCTTGAAGAAACACACTGTATTATATTTTTAAGAACAGACAAAAGAAAAGCTGTCATTGTCTTGTGGTACGAGAGTAGATTGTCCTGTATCTCCTACCTAAAGGGAGGAGATCAAAGAGGTAGTATGCAGGGTGAGTGGGATCCCTAATAACTGTGCTTAATGAACTGCCCCCAGTGGCCAAAGTATTGTTGTGTAGTGTCGTCTCCACGGTAACACGCTCAACAAGTGACATGATAAGATGCACGGATTGACGGCCTCAGATGCGGAGACTCGTCCTCTGCCACCATGGCACACCACCACGAGGACGTAGAGCACATTGGGAATTTTTAAATTGGGGAGAAAAACTAAAAATAAAAATGAAAGGTGACGCTACTGTGAAAAAAGTCAATACTCTTGCAGTATCTCAACAATTGTCTCATTTGCATCTATTTTGTATTTCTCCTAAGGAATTTTAGGATCTATGTAGTACTAAGTAGTGTTTTATAGTGACATAGCCATTGTATCCAACGAGAAACCATTGGTGCAATACACTGTCGTGAAGGTTATTTCAAGAGTTCACATTTCCTGGAGCGCAATAAGGTAAACGGTGTGCTGTACTTTATGGAGGGGCTCGAACACAGGACTGGGAATAATTATCAGGGTATTGTAAGTCAATAGTTTCATTATGATTAAGATTTCGATGACCTTCGCATTTGTGCATTGACAAGTTTTCTCAGGGGTTATTGTATATGGCGCTATAAAGTCACACCTTTGACGTGTATTGAAGAACAGGGCTCTTGCCCAAGTAACAGTATTAGAAGAGTTTTGAGTGAAAACATGTTGGTTCTTGCAATGTTGTTATTGAGGTTGTAGTGCCACAACACGACAGCCCTCCAGACAAATGAATATGGGTCATCATCAACATGACATCCTGTCCTGACATACCTAGGGGAAAAAGACAATTCAATCAATTTGTTCCTTCGCTTTATTCTAACAAGTTGTCAAATTGTTTGGTGGTAACTTTCAGTACAAAAAGAAACTGCAATTACCTTGTGTTTTCTTCTTGTGACAGCTTGTTTCTGTCATTTAACACTCCTTAAGGTAAAAGCAGTAATGTAGTGTCCTCTCTGCCTGTCATGAGTGTGCGTGTTCATATTTTTCTGCAATCATCAATGAACGATCATCTTGACAGCTGGGAGCGACACAAAAGAGGGTTGTTTACCGTATACGACTGCGGTTGAATAAACAATAGACCAACTACTGCTGTGAGGATAAAGACAGATACAACAGAGAGAAATCTCACAGGTCTGGAAATATGTTTTTCCATCTCATATCTGATCATTTTGAGCATTCTTATGATAAAAGCTTGCATTCAGACACTTGCTTACGAAATCTTGGTGTACATCAAATTTTAGTTCGAACATTGTTTATGCAAACTGTTTTGTGATTGTCCAGGTGCAAACTACAAACTACTAATTAAAGGGGTTATATCGCAAAGAATAACATTTTCTTTGACCGTTTGAAATAGTCCAAAAAAGTCCAAAAAGCCCAATCTCATACAAATTATGTGACTGGAGACATTTTTGCTATTTGATTTTAAGCTATGTGGTTCTGGTTAAGTATTGCAGGAGTTCTGAGGTGAAAGTGGTGGTGTAGTGGGCTAAAGCACATAACTGTTAATCAGAAGGTTGCTGGTTCGACCTTGTCCTTGTCCTTGAGCAAGGCACTTAACTCCAGGTTGCTCCGGGGGGATTGTCCCTGTAATATGTGCACTGTAAGTCACTTTGGATAAAAGCATCTGACAAATGCATAAATGTCAATACAAAATGTGCAGTGTTAGGGGGGCCTCCAGGAACAGGATTGGGAAACACTGCTCTAAAAGTAAGTCCAAGGCACATCTTCTGGTCCCAAAAATTAAAAAGCCTTTTGTCAATGTCCTTGTAATTGTTTCTGTGTGGACTTGTTGCGTTTGTAGCATTTTACCACACCATTGGAAAAATAGCTGAACTGATGTCACACACCTGAAAAAAATACAGTTAAGTTAGTAGCATCACTACTTTTAGTTAGCTAATCCCCAACACTGCCAGCATCTAAAACCAGCAACTAATGGCTGCAGATCTTTACGTGGCAATCTCAAATCAAATCACTTTATTGTCACTCAACCATGGGTGAAAGTATTTGGAGGTATCTATCAAGAAATTAATCTGTCCCAATTTACCTCATGTCCCAGTCTTGCTGAACTCACCCTACAATTGTTTTGATACAACAAAAATCTCAATGCATCATGTTTCCTTGACTTATCTAAATATTTCTTAATGTATATATTTTTTGCAAACTTTTCAGTTGGCTGAAGAGGTACTTTGGTCAAAAGTTGAAAAAAGTCAAAACTCTCTTGCATCACATTGCCAAATTTTTTCCGCTTTTTATTTTTTATGGGGTGTTCTTTCTGAGAATAAAATCACCCAATTAAAAATCATCCATATTACTTGACAATAACAATTTCTGAGACCATCTGTCAGCGTTGAAGCAGCACTGCAGATAATGCACATATAATTGCATCTATTTATACTTCAATATAGCATTACACAGTAAACAGCAAGCCACGGAGGAACTGAAGCTTTTGGCATCACATTTTTCATGCAAGCTTGTCAAAATATATTTATTCCAGTGTCTTTTTTTTTTTTTAGTCACTCTGGAGAGCTCTGAGGAAACAACTGTCAGCATTGTAAAATCCTTTTGACAATCTGAACATGAGATGTGAGTCAAGACTGTAAATTGAGTAATCAGAAATATGTATGTGGTTGCCATAGTGAGCTACAGTGGATATAAAAAGTCTACACCCCCCTGTAAAAATTCCAGGTTTTTGTGATGTAAAAGAATGAGACAAAGATAAATCATGTCCGAACTTGTTCCACTTTTAATGTGACCTATAATGTGAACAATTCAATTGAAAAACAAACTGAAATATTCGTGGGGGAAAAATGAAAATGAAAAACCTTACATTAATAACCTGGTTGCATAAGTGTGCAAACCCTCTTATAACTGGGGATGTGACTGTGTTCAGAATTAACCAATCACGTTCAAACTCATGTTAAATAGAAGTCATTACACACCTGCCATCATTTAAAATGACTCTGATTAATCACAAATAAAGTTCAGCTGTTCAAGAAGGATTTTCCTGACATTTTCTTAGTTGCATGTCAGAGCAAAAGCCATGGTCCGCTGAGAGCTTCCAAAGCATCAGAGGGATCTCATTGTTGAAAGGAGAAGGGTACAAAATAATTTCCAAAGCATTAGATATACCATGGAACACAGTGAAGACAGTCATCAAGTGGAGAAAATATGGCACAACAGAGACATTACCAAGAACTGGACGCCCCTCCAAAATTTATGAAAAGACGAGAAGAAAACTGGTCATGGAGGCTTCCAAGAGGCCTACAGCAACATTAAAGGAACTGCAGGAATTTCTGGCAAGTACAGGCTGTGTGCTACATGTGACAACAATCTCCCGTATTCTTCATATGAATGGGCTATGGGGTAGGGTGGCAAGACGGAAGCATTTTCTTATAAAGAAAAACATCCAAGCCCAGCTGAAGTTTGCAAAAACGAACATCAAGTCTCCCAAAAGCACGTGGGAAAAGGTGTTATGGTCTGATGAAACCAAGGTTGAACTTTTTGCCCATAATTCCAAAAGGTATGTTTGGTGCAAAAACAACACTGCACATCACCCAAAGAACACCATACCCACAGTGAAGCATGGTGGTGGCAGCATCATGCTTTGGGGCTGTTTTTCTTCAGCTGGAACCAGGGCCTTAGTCAGGGTGGAGGGAATGATGAACAGTTCCAAATACCAGGCAATTTTGGCACAAATCCACCTTTCAACCTTGTTCACCTTTCAGCACGACAAGACCCAAAGCACACATCCAAATCCACAAAAGCATGGCTTCACAAGAAGAAGATTAACGTTTTGGAATGGCCCAGCCAGAGCCCAGACCTGAATCCAATTGAACATCTGTGGGGTGATCTGAAGAGGGTCGTGCACAGGAGATGTCCTCACAATCTGACAGATTTGGAACACTAGTGCGAAGAAGAGTGGGCAAATATTGCCACGTCAAGATGTGCCATGCTAATATACTCCTACCCAAAAAGACTGAGTGCTGTAATAAAATCAAAAGGTGCTTCAACAAATATTAGTTTAAGAGTGTGCACACTTATGCAACCAGGTTATTGTGAGTTTTTTATTTTTCCCCCTCAAAGATTTCAGTTTATTTTTCAATTGAATTGTTCACATTATAGGTCACATTAAAGGTGGAAAAAGTTCTGACATGATTCATCTTTGTCTCATTCTTTTACATCACAAAACCTGGCATTTTAACAGGGGTGTGTAGACTTTTTATATCCACTGTAGTTCCTACATTATTATTAATTTTTTTCATCATGATTGTTTTAATTTTTTTTTACATTTATATATACAGTGGTATGCAGGAATTTGGGCACCCCTGATAAGAATTTCTGTTCCTGTGAATAGCTAAGTGAGTAAAAAAAAGGCATAAAGTTAAAGATGACACATTTCTTTAATATTTTAAGCAATATTACTTTTTTATTTCCATCTTTTTTTGTTTCAAAATAAAGGAAAAGGGCCCGAAGCAAAAGTTTGGGCACACTGCATGGTCAGTATTTAGTAACACCCCCTTTGTATCCCAGCTTGTAAAAGCTTTTTGTAGCCAGCGAAATGTCTTTCAATTCTTGTTTGGGGGATTTTCGCCCATTCTTCCTTGCAAAAGTCTTCTAGTTCTGTGAGATTCTTGGGCTCTTTTCTGGTCTATCCACAGATTTTCGATGATGTTTAGGTCGGGGGACTGTGAGGGCCATGTGCTGTTTCTAACAAATTATTGGATAAACAAGGATGGATGTGTGTGTGTGTGTGTGTGTGTGTGTGTGTGTGTGTGTGTGTGCGTGCCTGTGTGTGCGTGTGTGAGGGAGAGAGAGAGATGGAGCGTGTGTAATCACCTTTTGGTACTCCCAAGCATAGATGCTGTCAGGTTT
This sequence comes from Moxostoma hubbsi, assembly GCA_032164185.1. NCBI lineage: Eukaryota > Metazoa > Chordata > Actinopteri > Cypriniformes > Catostomidae > Moxostoma > Moxostoma hubbsi. The sequence continues at coordinate 3,222,766 of JAVLUX010000004.1, forward strand.
CTGAAGGTCAGCTTTCTCAGTGGAAAAATAGCATCCAAGCGGGGGTATTTTTCACTATTTCGCGGTAGCCGATGCGCAAGAGTCGGTCACTATAGAATCCGCAATGTCCTCTGCCAATTTAAACAGCACCAATTGTGTAATTAGTCAGTCTGTGTCTCTCAGCTGTGATGAGCCTTAATGCTGAAGTTGTTCATATAAAGCGGTTTAAAGCTATTTCCTAGGTTTAGTAGTGTCGTAGTAATACAAGCGATCACGAAGAGCTGTTTTATGTAAACAGCTGACGCGGATATACTTCATGTCACCTGGCTCATATTACACACAAAAATGTTCTTTTGCCAACACCTGCTGGCTAACATATTTAATGTAAAAAAAAGACAAACCATAGCTCTTAACAGATCTGCACTGCTCTTACACTTTAGTTTAGAATGGCACAAACACAAGCGGAGTGATACACACACAGTGAAGCATTGATGGTGTCAGAGCATCAGTGCTCATTGAACGTTTCACTTCCAATCAGATTCGAAGACCAGAACTAACTGTTCTATATTACAGTTACATTTTTTTAATGCATGATTTTCTGTAAAGCTGCTTTGAAATTATGTGTGTTGTGAAAAGTGCTATACAAATAAAATGACTTGACTTGACTTAAGTAATCAGTATTCTGTAACAGATTACATTTAAAATGTAAACCTCCCATCCCTAAATACAAGTGTTAAAATGTATTGTTTTTCTAATGATGTGTTACAGTAAAAGTGATTTCATATCATAACATAGTGTGTGAGTAATAGCAAAGTCTTTCTAGTAAGTCCACTGTCGGCCATGCTTGGAACGCTCTCAGGAGGCTATTTCCAGTCATGTCACTGCAGCTCCTATCTACTTGAATGGGAAAAGACCGAAATCTCCAAAACTATTGGTCAAGATTACTATCAAAGAACATGTTTCAGTAGTAAAATCTGACCACACTGGTATCATAAATGGTGCTTCTTTACCTCAGTTTATGCTCAAATATATATATATATATCTTGTATGTAGCTTATAGGCCTATAGCTTATTGTCGAGTTAATTGACAGTCGATGTCTGAATCTAAAAGGTGATTGGCTCTTTAACCATTAAGGCGTGACTTCCTTTCTACGTCCGTTGACTAGGGGTGTGACGATACACTTATCTCACGAGTTGGCTGCCGTTGGGTGTTCCAATTTCTCCCTTTAATTTTAATAGAAGTGGCCCATCTCTGCTAAATAATCAGTCAAATAAGTCATAATCAGTCGTTGTAGTCAGGATTTGTGTGAAAGTAAATCAAACACTTTTTGTTGTTGTAGTGCCTGAGTAAAGTTAATTTTCTGAGACTAGGTTGAATCTTTCAGACAAGGCTTTGTAAAACCAACATCAAATTTTGCCTTGATAAAATGTACCTAGTTATTGTTGTTTCATAATTTAAAGCCAAACAAACTTCTTTTTGAGAAATGTCTTACTTGAAAAGTGTGCTTGAGCTATATTTTAAGAATATGCCAATTGGTTTGATATTTTATATCTAATTCAATGACATTCTGACATTTTTAAGTCTGACTTGGGTGTACAAATACTTTTTGGTTTAACTGAAACCAAAACCGATGTCCAAGCATTTGCTAGGGCGAAAATGCGTAAAAATTGAGTTCATGAAAATGTTTAGCCGTTTTGTCCAGAGATCATGTAAAATAAATGATCTGGCACCTCTGCCACATTACATGTGATCTAAACATTTAAATATAAATAAATTAAAATACATAAACGTATCAATATTTTACGACCCAGTGTATTGAAAATGGTCTGGTAATCACAGAGTTTTCCTACACATTTCATTCTATACCACTTAATTCACAGCTGCAAAATCTAGATCTGATTAACAGAAACAGATGCAGGAATGAAGGACTGTACCTTCACATGACAGATGTGATTATTAAAGAACCCATCAAGAACCCAGTATGTGGATTTCACATGAAATCTATATGAGCATCCGAGATGAGCTGAGGAGACTTAACCAAGATTGACAGTTCACAATGATAACTGAAAGATGAGGGGTCGCGTTCATGCACACGCCAGTAAAATCTATCTCCAAAAGGATGTCAGGTTGAGCGGAACTCAGTTGCATTGCTTTATTATTCTGTGTGCATAAATTATAATAATGCCTTTCATCACCAAGCAAAGCTGGTGTAGGTGATACAGTATTCTGTTCAATGTGCTTTGGTTGTATACTGCACGTTTTAGCAAATGTAGTACGTCACCTGTATTATATGCATACATAAAACTCACATAATGTACACACTATACATAATATTTACTGCAGAAATAGTAAGAGTAGTTAGTTGAATATGCTGTTTAACAGTCTGTATGTTTTTAATTTGGATGTGTGTATTTAGTTAGAGCTCTTTTGGGAATATCATATCATGCACTCTTTCTGATTATCAATGCATTCTGTAAACAATTTAAATGTATGTACTTACAATTAAAGTGATAGTTCACCCAAAAATGAACATGTTCTCATCATTTACTCAACCTCATGCCATCCCAGATGTGTATGACCTCGCTTCTGCTGAACACAAACCAAGATTTTTAAGAAGAATATCTCAGCTTAGTAGGTCCTCCAATGCAAGTGAATGGTGACCAAAATATTGAAGCTCCACAAGCTCATAAAGGCAGCATAAAAGTAATCCTTAAGACTCCTGTGGTTATATCCATGACTTCAGAAGCGTGGGTGGGTGTGGGTGAGAAACAAATCAATATTTAAGTTATTTTTTTTACTGTAAATCTCCACTTTCACTTTCACACTCTTCTTTTTATATTTTTGCGATTTTCCGATTCACATTCTTCGTGCATATTGCCACCTACTGGGCATGGAGAAAAATTGCCAGTAAAAAAAGGGACTTAAATATTGATCTGTTTCTCAACCACACCTACTGTATCTGCTTGTGAAGACATGGATTTAACCACTGGAGTTGTATGGATTACTTTTATGCTGCCTTTATGTGCTTTTTGGAGCTTCAAAATATTGTTACCCGTTCAGCTTTCTTGTGTGTTACTAGAAAGTGTTACTAGAAAGTCATATACATCTTGGATGGCATTAGGGTGAGTAAATGATGAGAGGATTTTCATTTTTGGGTGAACTATCCCTTTAATGCATCTCCTATATCATCATTAAAAAATACATTTTCAAGTAAAAATATCTAAACATCCTTAAAACAATAAAAATGTGCTTGCGAGCAAAATTGCCATAAGACATTGAAACTTATATTTGAAATATATATATATAAAACAAGTCTTGTTATCTAACACAATTTTGCTTCTTATGGAAATGTATCTTAAGGTAAAGATTATTAGAGTTTTATTTATTTTATCTGATTTATTTTGGATGGAAAAAGTTTATTTGCGGTGCACTTGTTTAAGCAGGGAATAATCAACCAAACATCAATGATTTGCTTTCAACGCATTTTATTTACACTGAGCTATATACATTTCAACCAAGTATTGCAACTGACTTGTGTTGGAGATTTTAATGTTTTTACTTCCCAAAAATGCCTTAATGAAAGTCCATCAGAGCAGACAGACAGCATATTTAGATGATGTACAGATTGTAACCGGACTGCATTCTGTGTCGTCCAATGGGAATGTTCGATGAAGATAAATGAGTACCGAAGTAAACAATAAGCTCAAGGACAGTTCAAGAATGGTCTCTCCTCGTGTGTCTTTGTCCAGTCAATGTCCACAAATTTCCCAGTAGGAGCTAATTAGTGGTCTCAATGATTGAGTTACTGTCAATTTTCCTGAAGCTGGATACATCTTTTGGAAATACTGCATATCCATGGATACGTTGATGGTTTGAGATGTTTGGAAAGGTCTGAAAACCAAATATTCCTATGTAGAAGTATTTATTATGGATGATGTGACAATACACTACCAATCAAAAGTTTGGACACACCGACTCATTCTTTATTATTACTGTTTTTGGCTGTTTAGAATTATAATAAAGTCATCAAAACTATGAAATAACACATTGAGGTAGGAATTACGGTGTAGTGACCAAAAATGTTAAACAAATCAAGACTTTCTTATATTTTTTATGGATACGTGTCAGCTGCTTTTCCTTCACTTTGGAGTCTAAATCCTTCGTTTCAATTTTTTAAATGTTAGTTTTGTTGGAAAAGTAATTTAAATTGTTTACAAATCCTTGAGAAATAAATTCAGTCAAGTGCGTCCAAAACTTTTGACTGGTACACTATCATATCCTGCCGGAGATAGGAGGCAGGGGCGAGGAGCCTACCCCCATGCAGGACGGGACTCAACAGGTGGTTGTGGAGTGGTGGAGGTTGCTGTGTTAGCACACTGAAACAGCAATGTGATAGATTGTGAGCAGACTTATAATGCAATGGCTTACATGTGATTGGCTGGGAATTACCCAGCTAATGGTGTGATGATGTACAGCTGCTAGTCTTCCCGCTAGAACTACGCTGCGCTCACATATCTGAATATGCTTAAAACAATATATTTTTTATTGAGACGAAAAATGGCATAAGATATGTAAGCACAAACCACTCCGGGGAGAAAAGGGGAGAAAAAAAGCATTAAAAAAAAATCATTTTTGTTAGTTTATTAAAAAATATATATTTAATGTCTTATAGAATTGTGCTTCTCAAGCAGCTCTTTTTTTATTATTTTTTTGGCTGTGAGAAATGAAATAGAAAATCCTTATAATCAAATGAGCAAAATTTGTGACATTTATCATGTAAAATTTACTTGCTTCCGTTTATTCACGAGATGCTCTTTGGAGCATTCTCACAGAAGGTTTTGCGCTGGTATGATATTTGGAGTTTATACCAGCTTGAGTGCATGCTGACATTAAAGCAAAAACGGGATATACCAAATGCAAAGACTTTAATGTTTAAATTCACTTTCAGTTAACTTTTCCGCTTAAATGTGTGTGCTGATAATATTCGCAATGACAAAGAAATATATACAAAAATAAAAACGCAATGCATTCTAGTTAGTCTTAGACTTTTGGAACTCGATGTTCAAGAAAAAGTTTCCGAAAGTTCAAATAGGCTTTTGGGCACCACACTCGTAAAGGTCCTTTTTCTATAATGGTTCTGTCACATCCCAATATCCATTTGCACCACGGCCACTCCAGGTGGAGCATCTGCCACCTTCCTGTCCACCAGCTTGGCCAGGTTCTGAATGGATGGTGTGGCCCTAAACAGGAGTTTCTTAAGTCCAGTGCGGTACTCCTGCCGGATCAAACAGTACAGCACCGGGTTCAGGCAGCTGTTCGTGTGCGCCAGGCATACGGTGATGGGGAACGCATAGGCCTGCGCGTTATAGAACGCGTTGCTGAAGGGCACCAAATCGAATTTGATTAGCACTCCCCAAAGCGTCAGCGCCTGGTTGGGCAGCCAGCACAGAAAAAACGACAGTACTACAATGGTGACGGATTTAGTGACTTTGGAGCGGCGCTTGTGGCGCCCTCTCTCACTGTCCGACCCTGGAATGCCGCTGACACGCCGCCGCAGAACGAAGCGCAACAGGAGGAGATAACAAACGCAGATGATGACCAGAGGAATCACGAACCCCAAAAGGACCTTTTGGGTCTGATAGAGACCCAAGAGCATCTGTGGATCCCAGCTACCAGAGTCCGAAAAGCGCACCAGGCACAGCTCGTCATCAGACAACTGCGCCGTGGTGGAGTAGACCGCGTGGGGGGTGGTGGCCACTACGGACACGATCCAGATACCCAAACTGGCCCATTTCACCTCAACCGAAGCCGTTTTGGGACTTTGCATCCGCAGGGAAGAGGACAGGGAACAGTAGCGTGCCACACTCATGGCCGTGAGGAAGAAAACACTGGCGTACATGTTCATAGTCGTCACCGAGCTGATGATCTTGCACATCACCTTTCCAAAAGGCCATCGGAAGTCCAAAGCGGTATCCACGGCCCAGAAAGGCAGAGTCAGGACAAACTGCAGGTCGGTTACAGCCAAACTCATAACGAAGCAATTGATAGAGGTCTGCTTGAGCCTATGGCGCGACTGGAGCAGATACAGAGCCAAAAGATTCCCGACTAGCCCCAGCGCGCACACGATCAGGTAGACGAGCGCGATCACAAAGCGCATGGCCATGCTCGAGCTGTCGCCGTAGAGCTCCGGCGCGGACTCTTTGGAGAGCAGTTGCAGCCAGCACCGCAGGGAGAGGTTCTGTAGAGATCCCGCGGTCCGGTTCCACAGGGCATCGCCGTCATCTAACGCCGGTCCGCACGCCGCCAAACCCGGTGACAACGCGCTCCCGTTCCCCTGCATGGCGCAGCTTTACGCACCCAAACACGATGTTTACCAGTACTGATTTCTTTAATATCCCATATACGCAAGGCGAGTCTTCTTTACATGCATCCTAGTGTTGCATCTTGCTCAGTAATATACTTCTGTGCGCTGTTTAAACTATGAAAAATCGATTGCGCTGCGTGAATCTGGCACCGGTTGTGCTGTTTCTATCTCCACTGACTGCCTCTGCCTTTAAATGTGCTCGTGGAGCGCTCGCAGAGCTTATATGGGGGAAACTGGGGCTATTGTGTCACATGGGGAAGTTGTCACAAGTGATGCATTTCATTAACTACTAAGGTTTTGAATTAGTAGACTAACTGATGCCCAAATGATTGTTTTCTAGTGGGGAAAAAAACGCATGCTGGTTTCAATCACATATTTCAAAATTGATGCATTCCAAAAATAGATATTATATTTAACCTTAAAAATGCTAAAATAAAAAAGCCTATTTTATGTCTTTAAGATCTTTGCTTGATTTTTTTTGTGTTTTTTTTTTTGTATGTTTTGTGTGTGTGTGTGTGTGTGTGTGTGTTTACAGTAGGTAATGCGCTATGTATCATGAACTATATATTTTAAAGCTTTTATTAATATTGGTTAATATTTATTCATAAAGACTTGGTCATTGTTAGTTCATTAAGTGTTAAATAATGTTAACCCATACAACTTTTAATTAAAAAATGTAAAGTAGATGTTAAAATTAACATTAACCAAAACTAATAAATGCTGAAAGAAGTATTGTTCATTGTGTTAACTCATTTTAATGGATACAACCTTATTGTAAAGTGTTTATTTATTTACTTGAGAAAGTATTTTTTTAGTCAATTTAGTATTAATAATCAACATTGTTCCCGTTGTGTCAACTTACCCTGCTGGGGCATGTTGTCACAAAAGGTTAATGTGTGTTCAAGGAGCTGCACTGAAAATAAAATAACTAAAAAATGTGCTTTATGTGGTATATTTTAAATGAACTGATTTTATTCAAGTCACAAACATTATTTCACATCACTGAATCAATCTGAATACTTCAGGTTACACCAACAAAGCCAATTTCAAAGATTAGATTGGGTAGAAATTGCTCCTTAAGGTGACGCTTGCAGGTTTTTTGTGTCAACAGAAATTGATTAAAATAAACCTCCCTAGGGTAAAACGTGGGACAATCTCTGTGAGAACATACAGACTCCCACATAAATGTTCCCCAGATCTGTTATACGTTCCTAAGATATGAATTTGGGCATAATACAAAAATGTCATTACTTGTCAATGTTGACATGAAAAAGCCTTTTCTGAATACAGCATAATAACTGGAACAGATCTGAATGTATTAACTTGATACAGGGGCATAGATTCCAGGGGGGATCAGGGAGGTAACCCCCTCAATAATCTAAACAATTATACCCCCATTATTTATACCATGATCATTGGAAACATGGGTAAATCTTCATGCTGCAACCCCCCAATGTTCAAGCCAAATCTACGCCCTTGACTTGATATACCTCAGTTTATTTATTTTTTGGGGGATGACTTATTCCAAGAGGAATTAATTTGTCCTAAAAAAACAGTTTGTCCTGAAAATCATCTGTGTGTGAGCTTTTAATAAAATTGTGACAGGGCGGAGGTTCGGGGCCGGGTCGGCACACCCGGTCCCTTATCGGGCTAATTGAGCCTTGGAGAGGGATAAAGGCCGATTGCGGACCGTGGTGCGGGAGAGAGAGATCGTTTACGGACATGTCCGTCATGTGTGTGTTTGTGTCTTTTGTTTAAGTTTATCATTAAAATATTTTTATATTGCCAAGCCGGTTCTCGCCTCCTCCTTTCCATTGGACTGCGTTACAAAAATAATCTCAGCATGCATATTCCTCATATTTTTATAGGTCAAACATTTAAAAAAAATGTAGCTGCATTTTGGAGTTTTTAATGAATTTGTTCTTTCCCTATGCATCTACATTTAGCAAATGATGCTGAACAGCTGTGTCAGACTCCTTATCCAGACTGACTTTGTTGTTGTTTTACAGTGAGGGGCTGTTCAGACAGAACACAGCTATCCCGAAACGCATTTTTAACTTGACAAGGCGTCTAAAACTATGGTGCTCCTGCACGAGATGCTGAAAAAACGCAAGAGTTCCGTCTAGCACTTGCTTGCCTAGGAAAACATCATGGTTTCCAAAACACGTTTGGTGAGAACGGCCCCTTATTCCTGTCTTGTCTCATTTAGTGCTGTTTTTACCCCCCTAAACCTGCTGTGCCGAGAATGGTCATGTGATGCGCAAGAACCAACAGTTCTAATGACGTCAAACCTGACAGGACACACTTCTACACTATTCGATACCATTTTGTAGTGTAAGTAGTGCGAGTAGTACGTTTACACTGAAAATGCAGCAAAAGAAGTGTAGTTTAAGTGACCGGATGAAGCACTTTTTCAACCACCAATATGGAGCGTGAAATGTTGGACACTTCATGCACTCAGTGCACACAGGTGCCGGGGCAGAGTTACCTGGCTGTGTTGCTGGTCTGACAACACAGTTGTAAATAATGAAGAACGTACAGCTAGGGAAACTTCAGTGGATGCTTTACCATCACCCCAAGCTGTGTGAATGTACGGCGGCAACACATCACATGCGTTTGAAACGTCACGTCCGTCAGCTGTTAAACGGCGAACGCTTCCGTGTAGTAAAAAACATGAAGTGTTCCATTTGGGACGATACTACACTTCTATTACACTTCCACAATTAATATACTACATGGCTGAGTGCATAGTATATTTTGTAAGTGAAGAGTGTTGGCCTGGAGGTCCACTTATGTGCAAGGATGTGCAAGGACTATGCATTACGGTTTAAAATAAATAAATAAATAAACATGTATGAGAAAAAAACACTCAAGCATCTATTAATGCTCACTTCACACTTCAACGTGTTCTGTGAAGTATTGATGGCCGTCAACATTCAAAATGGGTCAGCATTCTCATAAATTTATATTCTGCTTATTGGTATGCAAAGGGAACATGGAACTAGAGAGAGAGGTAGGAACTGGCGAGAGATCAGAGAAAAGAGAGAGAGAGAGAGAGAGAGAGAGAGAGAGAGAGCAGTCAGTCGTACAGTCTGTGGTGAATGTCACGTCCTCCCTCTCAACTCTGTTCCTTGAGAGGAGCTTCTTTAATACAGAACAAACTACTTCGCTCTAGGGTCCATGGACACATCGACTGATCATGCTCAGGTTTGGGGTCGATCAACTTTTCTCCGTGGTGACAGATGTGTTAATTGAGTTCATTTCAGGACAGCTTCCTTTAACTGTGCAGACTGTGAGATATTTAGGCAGGGATTGAGGGGATTGAGTGTACTAACAGCAGTACCTACTCCTCTCCTTTAAACAATTGAGGCTGGAGTATATTTGCACTCAAGCAGTGCTGGCATAACCTTGTCCATGTGCTCAAACACTTGTCGTCCATCTTTTTCCTATCCCCTAGTGGAGGGTGGTTTACATACACAATTTTCCTGCCTTTGCTAATTTGAACAAACCATTAGTTAAAATTGATTTAACTCTCACATCCCCATTCTTAAATACAAAATCTTTGAATTAATACATTAGAATGAGTTAAAATGAGAGTTAAAAACACCAATGAATAGGGCAAAATGGAACACAGTAAAATTCACATGCACTCCATCACAGACTAGATTTAGTCATGATATGCACAGAACCTGACAAAATACCCTATGTTAACAGCATTCCAATTGGAATGTTTTTCATTAGAATTCAATTCTAAAGGATCCCAAATTGTTTGATTTGGAATACTCTAGTAAGATCTTACTGGATAAACTGATTGTCACTGCTAATGTTAATTGTCTCCCTAATGTTTTTCCAAGGACTCTAATTTTGAAGCTTTCCCCTGGACTACATCTCCCAGAATTCACTGCCCTCATCAATTCCATCTGTTCCTCATCATCCTCACCTGTCTTCCATTCCCTCATTAGTTCCTTTTGTGTATAAATACCCTCCAGTTTTGTTCATTTCAGGGTCAGTTCTTCTCTGTGTAACACTTGCATGTTAATGTGTAGTTTATGTTGTTCCTTGTGTTATTCATGTTGTTATTGCCGTCATCGTCATTAAATCCAGCAAATTGATCCATCGTCTCATCTCTACATGCAATACGTGACAGAAGAACTTACCAACAAGATGGATATACCTGCAGTGAGAATCCTCCTCCTCGAACAAGGGGACCGTCCAATTGAGGATCACGTGCGTGAGTTTCTCCAGCTGGTGAATTTGGTGCACTATGGAGATCACTCCCTTGTTGTTTTCTTCAGGGCTGGTCTTAATAGTGCACTAAGGAGCTAATGCCTCCAGCGAATCATCACTGGATGCAGCTCAAATCTGTAGAGGTGGCTCTGCAACATAGCGGCTCACCTTTCACTGTGGCTGTGGAGGATGAGGACTTTGTACATCCTCCCCAGCCTTCCATGGCTCCTTCCTCAAAGCCTGCCACGGTTAATGAGCCAACGCCCATGGCTTTTGCCTCGTACCAATGCCTGAAGCCCCGTCCCATCCCAGTGCCTGAAGCCCCGTCCCATCCCAGTGCCTGAAGCCCCGTCCCATCCCAGTGCCTGTAGCCCCGTCCCATCCCAGAGCCAGTTCTCGTGGAGCTTACAGTCCTTGAATTGATTAACACCCAGACTACCCTTCATCCTCCGCTGATTCCATCCAGCCCCTCAACGTCGCTGTTTCCGTCCAGCACCCTATCCCTCCTCCGCTGGATCCATCCAGCACCCTAGCCCCTCCTCCACCCTATGATCAACCGGTTCCCCTATTGGCGTCACCAGGGTCCCTCATCCCTCCGGCTCCACCTCGGTCCACCGAACCTTCGGCATCACTCTGGCCCTTCGAGCATCAGCTACTCTCCCGACACCAAGTTCCCTGGCTCCGCCCCTTGAGCCTCTAACAGCTCCAGCTCCCTTGGCTCAGCCTCCCAGGCCTCCTGACACTGTCCCAGCTCTGTGGTCACCTGTTTCCTCCTGCCCTCTATCTTTAGGCACCAAGAGTCGCCTCTTAAGTGGTGGTGGTGGTTATGACACATGCCCTACACACAATATGTGATTGAGGAATTTCAGCTATTTTCTAAAAGATTCTTTTAAAGTCTTATTGATGTTCAACACAATTCTATTTATATATATATATATATATATATATATATATATATATATATATATATATATTTGTATTAAAGTCATGCTGGTAAATATGTGTCGTAAAGGATCGTTTTATTTTCATGTTGGAATCCTGCACTGAATAAAATTTGTGGGGTTTATTTAAAAAACCTAGGAAACAGTTTCCTAGTAAATTTAAGAGGCCATAATGTCAAAAACGCCTACAATACTCAAGACAAGTTTGCATTGCAATACTCTGTTTCAAGTAAATTTCACTCTTTGTTTCTTTTTTACGTATTTAGTCATGCACCACATGACACACAGAAGCCAACTTGCAAACAGTGAAACGATGTAAGCTGCTTAATGTTTTATTTTCCTGTGAAATGTAATTAAACTATCAAATAGATGTGACATGGTTTACTTATTAAGGACTGATGCATGACACATTTTTAATCTCTAGATTGTTTACCTTTTTATATCATAGAGGCCTATTTGAACCAATTTTAATTATAATAGTTCTATTTGGAAATTATTTGTCTTCTAAAAGATCTAGTTTTTGTAGAAATGTCCCATTATTGGATCCTCTAAGATCACTTGAAATTGATTTAGTCATATCAAATAATATCTTTAACTTGAAAATACATTATTTTTAGGTAACCTGACAAACCATTTTTCTAGAGTGAATTCCAAAATCAATCCACTAAACTTTCTCTTAGCCATGTAGTTCTGATTATAAAGCTGTTATTAAGAGAGACTGCGCTAAGGAAGTCCAAATTAGAGACTACTGGTTCTTTGTGTGTAATATACTGATGAATAAATGACTTGAAGCTCCGCTCCAGATTAAACTTTGATTTCAGCATTAAATCAAGCCAATATCTTCACTTATCAGTTGGCCAAATATCAAGCTATGACTTATCAGATTTAATTTTCAGAAATGGATTCATTTGTATTATAATATGTAACCTAAAAAATGCAATTATCTCTAAAAACTCATTTTAAAAGCTCAAATAAGGGCATAAATGGAGCCCTTTTCAGAAATAAACATTTCTCAAAGTATTGCTCATTATGAATGTGTTCTGCCGAGCCATTGTCAACAAGAGGCTTTTAAAATCTCACAGGCATTTTAATTTAGCACAACTGGGATGAAGCAAGACCCACACAGCATTTACACACAATACCAGAGGTCATTTATTTACAAGTGGAAATGAATCGACATTCAGAAAAACAATACATAACATTGAAGTCGCTCAGCATCTTCTATCTTTCTGAGATTCTTCTAAAGCCATTTACCTTGAGAAAAAAACCCTGTTCTCAGCTCTTTCTGAACCCATGAACAATTAGCTGTGGGTGTTTTTCAGAGCTATTCCTTAGTAAAATTATATATACTCAATCAGAGATGGACAAAGTACACAACTCCATTACTTGAGTGGAGGTCAAATACTGGTCAAATGTTACTCCATTACAAGTGAAAGTTGTTAAGATAGATTTTTACTTAAGTAAAAGTACAGATTACTTGGTTTTAAAAGTACTTCAGTATCAAAAGTAAATTACCTTTTTTATGTCAATGCATTGTTTTATTATAGTTGCATCGTTGTATGGAATACTTACAATAACTTGTGCCTCTGAAGCAACCTACTGAATACACTGACTAGCTTGTAGTATCTGTGGAATAAAGAGCTTTTAGCTATAGAAATGAAACAACTGAATTGACAAAAATTTTTATTTAACAGTTTTATTTAACACTCCTATCCACCCCCACAAAAGCAGCAGCATGGTAGTGTTCTCACACAGCTCTGGTGGTGTGCACACATCTATGTGTATACATTCATCCACGTTAAAATCAAGCAGTGAAATTGCTGTAAATACAGACATGACCACACACTTTGGCTGTAAGTCCAGGACTAGAAAAGACTGTTTGTGAATCTGGTTCATACCTATACATGATAAATGCTCTCTCTGGCTCAGCGGCAGCACCAACGCAGATTTGAATGTTCCAGTATGATTTTGGCAAAGGTTTTATAGACAGGCGAATCATTCTCATTTAGGAAAGAGATCGTGAGGGTGTTTGAATCGAGATCGCAATTTAATCGTGCAGCTCTACACATGACTGCAGTAATTATGCAAGGTAACAACAACAGCAAAGAAAAAAACAATAAAAGTTACAAGATATTAATTTATTTAATTCTTAAGCTCATTTACATTTGACTTCATGCTTTTGCATGCTAACTAACGTCATTGTCGATCCTTACCCATGCGATAGCGGTGTATCCACAAGGCGGGCAAATCCATACAAAATGATTTGACCGACCATACTTCACACTGAAATGTTCAGATCATTTCAAGAAATACAAATGTAAGATTTTCAAAGCTGCTACATAGTAACGATTTTCAACTCGAGGAGCTTGATAGAAATGTAGTGGAGTGAAAAGTATGATATTTGTCTTTCAAATATAGTGTTAAAGTTAAAGTCACCAGTTTCCAGAAAAAAGAATACTCAAGTAAAGTACAGATGCTCAAAAAGTGTACTTAAGTACAGTAATTAAGTAATGTGTTTAGTTACTGTCCACCTCTGTACTCAATGATTCAATTATGCTTTTCAAAATGTCAAAGGTATAACTAGTTGAAAAATAACAATTTAAAGAAACCCGCAGGGATGAAGAGATGTTCAATAAAGAATTTCTAAGTTCCCCCTTCCAAGGTTACTCTGCATTTTGTATAATTCAACCCAAGCAGACTGAAAGCCGGTGGTGATTTGTTTAGATGCAGAAGGACTGACCTCTTGAGCTGGTGGAAACAGGGGTAATTGTTATTCCTTGCTGCCCTCTTCTTCACCTCTAAAGCACATAAAAAATGCATTTCTGCACTTGAAACCTGCATGCACGTTGGAGCGAAAGGCAGTGGTGCTTTTTAACAAACTGACACCAACAAATGCCCTTTACCATTGTTGATTTTACAGTGTCAATGTGTGCAATAACTCCACGGGTCCAATTATACAGATATTTCCATTGTCAAGCAACAGCTTGCGAGTGAGTACAAACTGACCAGGGGTAAATGCCTCTGAGAACAAGCTACAGCTTTCTATTCTGGTTATTTATGCAACCATAAATAGTTGGCAGCCACTTGTTGTAAATAATACTTAACAGATCGTGATTCTACTGTATGGAGACACAAAAATATTTGTTTAGAATTCAAGAACCATGCTTGACCGTGAGTCACAATGCTTTAGAGAGTTCTGTGCATCGAACAGAACGAGTTATAGAATACAAATTATGAATATTGGGTTTGGCAAATGTGAGAGCTAACATTCAGAGGCCAGAGTTGCTGTGGCTGCATGCAGAAATTAGATTAGCCGTCTATTCATCAAACAAGTTCATCAAACAGCTGAGGCAAAAGTCATTTTGGCAGAGTGACCAGCAAAATGCTTGGCAGGAATTTTTCTCTTGTTGGGATGTACAGCGTTGGGCCAATTCTGAATGATTAATCTCTTCCCTAAGGTTTAAAACGGAGGCCAAAATCCATCTACGTTTTGGCGCAACCTTGTTGATCCATCTGTTTGATAGTCTCACACTCAGATCGCACGCCAGCGGACCGCTTGAAGTCTGTTCACTTACCATCACATGTATTTTGCACACAAAACAGCCAGCTCTGAACCGATTGGCTGGGCTTACCCAACTTCCAGAACTAAAGTGCACAGGTTTTTAAATTGTTTTTATCAGTCTGCCTCAACTAAACTGTTTAAAAATGGGCTACTAGGGTGATACAATGGCCACTTTTTTTTTTTTTTAGGAAGAATTAATCATTGGATTTACCAAAGCATGTCAAGTTAAAACTAATTTGTACCTACTTGGCGAACAATGAAACATGTTTTTTGTTGTGCTAAGGTTCGTTTTGCTGTTCGCACACATTCTTGAAAATCTTGACCATGGAGAACTTGACTAGTGGAAGAGCATTGATGATTGGTTAAAACAAATTGTTGGTGCAGTTTGGAAGTCATGTTTATTATTTATTTCCACAACAACACCATCCATCCATCCATCCATCCATCCATCCATCCATCGTCAACCGCTTATACTGTGTACAGGGACTGTGTACTTATACTGCGGGGGGGGGGGGGGGGGGGGGGGGGGTGGTTTGGCTGGAGCCTATCCCAGCTAACTTTGGGCGAAAGGCGGTGTACACCCTGGACAGGTCGTTTTTTGGAAACAATCAATTAACCTAGCCTGCATGTCTTTGGATGGTGGAGGGAAGCCGGAGCAGACATGGGGAGAACATGCAAACACCACACATATTCAAATTATTTTGCCTCTAGTTTTTTCAGGAGAAAGAAAGTTCGACTTCTTCCATTGCATAAATTCGGCTTTAGAGGCATCAAATGTCTGAAAGACATACTGCGTTTTTTTTTCTGAATAATGGCTCGAAATAATCAGTACTTTTAAAGGACATGATTTCTGACCACCAGGTCTACGCATATTGTCTGCTATATTTTTCAGCGTTCTCTGTACAACATTTTGCGGAGACTGATGCGCCATTGTTTGAATTATTCCTTTTTACACGGCAGTCTTTTATTGTGGTATAATCTATTCCAGATAAACCCGCCCCTAAAAAGCATAAAACAAAACGAACTGTGACTGGTCACTTTACATGTCGGTCAGACAGTCTCATCCTGTCTAAGTGGGCGGTTCTTGGCCAGAATGACTTGCAACATGGACCAGCCTTGTAGCCGATAGTCAATCCCGCCTATTCCTTGCTGTCTTTATGATGATGCGGTCCTTTCTCTGGGTGCGTTATCCAGTTCAGTGTGGCTGCGTGACCCGTTATGGGGTCGCCGTTGTGATGCTCGTGGTCTCCGTGGCTATGGTTGTTAAGCAGGGGGTCCATGTCGGCATACTCAGGTCTGAGCCGAAGATTTGCACGAAGGGAAGAGGACACGTCAGCATCCCTTTCCACAGAGAAGCCGGCCTGCATGCTGTACACCTCCATCACAGAGCGCAGTGACCTGGACTGAACTGTAGAAGAGATGGGAGGGTAAAGTTGAGCTAAATGGTTCTTTGGAGATTAAAAAGTTATTGATATTACATTATAGGTGTTTCAGATCAGTGCCTGTACGAATCTGGTTTGATTTTTAGCATCTCCTATTGCTGTGTGTAACCTTGATGTGTTGTGTGCTGGCAGAAAGTGAAGTCAACGTTGTCTGAGATTAAAACCGAGCAGAACATGTGAAAGGTCAAAAGAAGAGTTGTAAAGAAAGGTTCTTCCACATGAGATATTAATGCAGGCGAGAGTTCTGAGCATTTGTGAAGAGCATACATTGTATGATGTCTGACAGCTTTCTGATCGCTGTGACTATTGTTAAAGTACAAAAGAGCTTGAGAATGCTCAAATGTGTGCCACAAATTGTCTGTTCACTTCAATGGCGCAGTCTTGTATACAAGACAAGACTTTGGCTTGTTGAAGTTAGCCAGAATGTAAATTGGGTTATGCGCTGACGTAGTCTTAGTGGAATGATATAGGTCCTATGGGTTTAAAGGTGAACTGTTCCTTTAAGACCTCTTTCAGATTACCTGTGAGCTGTACTAACCTTTGGCAGTGCTGAAGTCCGCAGGGTCAGTGGCTCTCCTGTGGGACATGGGCTGGAGGCTTGGGATCAGAATGAGAGAGAAAGAGAGGACCAGCACCTGGGAATAGAAGACAGAGTAAACGAGAGAAAGTAAATAAACGGGTATGTGGGTCAGCTTATGTCCCGTATCCTTTGAATGTGTTTTCTCTAATCAACACCATCATTACAATAATCATCCTCATTCTCCCTCTTGTTCGCTTTTTTATTTCTGTAGAGCATCTAGACCCCCACAGAGGGATTTAATGCAGGCAGCACAAAATGTACTTACATGATAGACAATCAGATGCTGTAAATAATAAGTCACATAATTGCATCTTACAGTAGTCTGCCAATTGAATAAATATAAATGTAAATGTGACTGTCCTTTACACTAGTCAATATATCTCAATATCCTTCCTTATATAAAAATAATGAGAATAATAAGTAGGATCGTTATTATTTGTATTATTGTAAATACATTTATATGCCTATTAAAATTATTACAAATATTTTTTACCTTTTTCCTTTCCCCTCCGTATTATCCTTTTCTTCCTTTGATATTTATTCCTTTCTTTATACCATTCCCTTCCTTCCTTCCTTCCTTCCTTCCTTCCTTCCATCCTTCCTTCTTTTCCCTTATTCTTTTAACTTCTTTGCTTATTTCCTCCCTACTTCCCTCCCTCCCTCCCTTCCTTCCTTCCTTCCTTCTTTTCCCTTATTCCTTTAACTTCTTTGCTTATTTCCTCTCTACTTCCCTTCCTTCCTTCCTTCCTTCCTGCCTTCCATCCTTCCTTCCTTCTTTTCCCTTATTCCTTTAACTTCTTTGCTTATTTCCTCCCTACTGCCCTCCCTTCCTTCCTTCCTTCCTTCCTTCCTTCTTTCTTCTTTTCCCTTATTCCTTTAACTTCTTTGCTTATTTACTCTCTACTTCCCTTCCTTCCTTCCTTCTTTTCCCTTATTCCTTTAACTTCTTTGCTTATTTCCTTCCTTCCTTCCCTCCCTCCTTCCTTCCTGCCTTCCTTCCTTCCTTCTTTCCTTCTTTTCCCTTATTCCTTTAACTTCTTTGCTTATTTCCTCTCTACTTCCCTTCCTTCCTTCCTTCCTTCCTTCCTTCCTTCCTTCCTCCCTCCCTTCCTTCCTTCTTTTCCCTTATTCCTTTAACTTCTTTGCTTATTTCCTTCCTTCCTTCCTTCCTTCCTGCCTGCCTGCCTGCCTTCCTTCCTTCTTTCCTTCTTTTCCCTTATTCCTTTAACTTCTTTGCTTATTTCCTCTCTACTTCCCTTCCTTCCTTCCTTCCTTCCTTCCTTCCTTCCTTCCTCCCTCCCTTCCTTCCTTCTTTTCCCTTATTCCTTTAACTTCTTTGCTTATTTCCTTCCTTCCTTCCTTCCTTCCTGCCTGCCTGCCTGCCTTCCTTCCTTCCTTCCTTCTTTTCCCTTATTCCTTTAACTTCTTTGCTTATTTCCTTCCTTCCTTCCCTCCCTCCTTCCTTCCTGCCTTCCTTCCTTCCTTCTTTCCTTCTTTTCCCTTATTCCTTTAACTTCTTTGCTTATTTCCTCTCTACTTCCCTTCCTTCCTTCCTTCCTTCCTTCCTTCCTTCCTTCCTTCCTTCCTTCCTTCCTTCCTTCCTTCCTTCCTCCCTCCCTTCCTTCCTTCTTTTCCCTTATTCCTTTAACTTCTTTGCTTATTTCCTTCCTTCCTTCCTTCCTTCCTGCCTGCCTGCCTGCCTTCCTTCCTTCCTTCCTTCTTTTCCCTTATTCCTTTAACTTCTTTGCTTATTTCCTTCCTTCCTTCCTTCCTTCCTTCCTGCCTTCCTTCCTTCCTTCCTTCCTTCCTTCCTTCTTTCCTTCTTTTCCCTTATTCCTTTAACTTCTTTGCTTATTTCCTCTCTACCTCCCTTCCTTCCTTCCTTCCTTCCTTCCTTCCTTCCCTCCCTCCTTCCTTCCTGCCTTCCTTCCTTCCTTCCTTCCTTCTTTCCTTCTTTTCCCTTATTCCTTTAACTTCTTTGCTTCTTCCCTCTCTAAGGGAGGGAGGGAGGGAAGAAGGAAAGAAGGGAGGAAGGAAGGAAGGAAGGCAGGAAGGAAGGAGGGAGGAAGGATCCTTCCTTTTCAGTGTGCATAATCCTTGTGAAATGTAATTTCACAAGGAAATGTAATCCCGCCCCACAAGAAACAGAATCCTTTCTTCTCCTTTCTTCATTTCCCTTCCTCCCTTCCTGCAATTGTCTCTAATTAATTAAAATGGTTCTCTTCTTTCCTCCCTCCTTCCTTCTTACTTTTCCCTTCTTTTCTCCCTTCTTCCTTCCTTCCTTCCTTCCTTCATTCCTTTCAGTAACTGATCAAAGTCTGCCATCTTGAAGGACAGATCAATTCTTCTATTGACGTATCAATTTAAAAGCACAGTGAGGAGGTGAGGATCGAAGACGGGGGAAGCTTGACGATGACACTTGAGCGAGGAAGCCAAGGAGCATCCTATGTCGTTATATTGTTGAAACTTGATTAATTGATCTTTTCAGAATGAATCCAAATAATTCAAAAAGCACTGTTAAAGCATGTAACAAGTATGGTTTATTTAAACAGCAAAAGTAAACATGAAGTAAAACATATCTTAAGACTGGAAGCAACTTAATGCGTCTATATGATTTTATTGCTCAGTGGTCGACTCGG